>JAGFNQ010004041.1:191009-218265 GCA_024364735.1 Boesenbergia rotunda
CGGGAGTGAGTACTCATTGAGCATGCTTCGTGCAGCCTCTTGAAGTACACGGTTCTTCCTCTCTACAACACCATTTTGTTGTGGTGTTCTAGGAGTAGAGAACTTATGTCTATAACCTCTATCTTGATAAAATTCTAAAAACCTTTGATTCTGAAATTCACCTCCATGATCACTTCTAATTATCTTAATGGTTGATGATTTCTCATTTTCAACTCTTCTACAAAAAGAAATGAAAATATCTAAGGTTTGGTCCTTATGTTTTAAAAAGTAGGTCCATGTGTATCTAGTGAAATCATCAATAATCACAAAGCAATACCTACTCCCATTCAATGATATGATAGTACTACAATCAAATAGATCCATGTGAAGTAAATCTAAGGCATTGGAAGTACTTACAGTGCTTTTACCTTTATGTGCAGATTTTGTTTGCTTACCCATTTGACATGCATCACATAATTTGTTTTTTTCATACTTGATGCTTGGTAAGCCTCAGACTAGTCCCTTGTTGGCCAACTTCCGGATGTTCTTCATGTTCACATATGCTAACCTCCGGTGTCAAAGGGTGGACTCTTCTTCTTTTGACATGAGACACTTAGCAAAAGCATTAGTAGCACTTTTAAATGAAACTTGATAAATATTGTCTACTCTTGCTCCTACTAGTACCGTGTCCAAGGTGTCATTTTGTCTAACTAGACATTAACTTGGTTGGAAGTCAATTGTGTAACCCGTGTCACACAATTGACTGACACTTAGGAGATTAAATTTCATCCCCTTGACTAGAAGGACATTTGAGATTCTAAGACATTCGGATATTTGAATGTCTCCTATTCCTATGACCTTAAGATTACCATTGTTACCAAATGATACATTACCTCTACTTTTCTTGTGAAGTGTGGTAAACAATGATCTATCCCCGGTCATGTGTTTGGAGCATCCACTATCAACAAACCAAGTTGATAGATGCTCCCCCTCAATCATAACCTACACAATTCGAAAAATAGAAGTTTTAGGTACCCAAACCTTGGGACCTAAAGCATCAACTAAACATGACTTAGGCACCTATGCCTTGACAACTTTCTTTTGAGTCTTGGGTGTCCTAGATTGTCTCATGTCAGTTCTAGACATGAGAGACACAAATGAGGGTTCTTTAGGACGGTAACCAATACCGACCCTATTGTATACTGCCCTTTGGGCATTTAGGATCATATCTAGGGTCTTAGAGCTATTTGAGAATTTCCCAAGAATATTCTTGAGCTTCTCAACTTCACTCTTCAATGATTGGTTTTCCTCTACTAACAAGTTATCATGCAAATCACTTACTTCCCCAACCTTAGAGGATTTCAAATTTACGATCTCATGTTTCAAAGATTTAATTTCATCTTCTAGTAATTCAACATGCAAATCATCAATGTTATCATCTCTAGATGTCTTCAATTGATCAACTTCTAATTGCAATGCTTTAACTTTATTTTTGGATTTCTTAAGCATACTAGTTAAACATGCAATTGCTCTATAACATTTTTCAAGCTCGGGAGAAGTTACCTCTTCATCATCCGAAGATGATGAAGCCGCGTTTGCGGAGCTTGAAGATTCATCACTGCTCTCCTCTCCAAGAGCCATGAGAGCCACTTGCCTTGTGCTCTTCTCCTCCTTTTCTTCATCAGATGAGCTAGAGGATGACTCATCCCAAGAAGCCTTCAAAGCTTTCTTCTTCTTCTTGGATTTTTTTTCTTTTCTTTTGGATTTCTCCTTCTTCTTCTTAAGCTTCGGACATTCATTCTTGTAATGCCCTTTCCTACCACACTCAAAGCAAGATGCATTATTCTTATCAAGTTTGGATTCACTAGTGTTACCTTTACTTTTGAAACGTCGATCACTTCGCATCATCCTCCTCACAAAGTTTGTCATCTCAGATGAAGAGGAGCCACTGCCGTCTTCCTCAGAATTGGACTCGGATTCGGAAGACGATGAAGATGATGAAAGATCCTTCTCCTTCTTCTTCTCCTTCTTCTTCTTGTTGGTCCGGTCCCCTACAACTAAGGCAATCCCCTTCTCCTTGGAGCCTTTGTTAGCCATCTCATGCAATTCCATCTCACAAAATAAATCATCTAATTTTACAATAGATAAATCCTTGGATACTTTGTAGGCATCCACCATGGATGACCACAAAGCATTCCTTGGAAATGCTTTCAAGATATACCTCACAAGGTCGCGGTTCTCGACCTTTTCATCAATTGAATGAAGTCCATTGAGGACTTCCTTGAACCGGCTATGGAGCTCACTTACCGACTCATTCTCCTTCATGGAGAGATTTTGGAGTTGATTGAGGAACAAGTCCCTCTTGGCAATTCTAGAGTCTCGAGTGCCCTCGTGAAGCTCGATGAGTTTGTTCCACAAGTCCTTCGCACTTGTGAAAGGACCAACTTTGATGAGTTGGTCTTTGTTCATTCCACATTGTAGAGTGACAACCGCCTTCGCGTCGACTTCACTCTTCCGCGTTTGTTCGGCAGTCCACCGTGAAGACTCGAGTTCTTTGTCTTCGTCATCCTTAGGAGGAATGAATCCCTCTTTCACCGCGAACCAAGTGTGGATATCCATCTTCAAATAGTATTCCATCTTTGATCTCCAATATTGAAAGTCGGCGCCATCAAAGAATGGAGGTCGGGTGGTGGAGAAGCCTTCTCTCAAAGCCATCTTGTTGAAAACTCTCGGATGTTAAGCCGTGTACAGAGCCCCAAGCTCTGATACCACTTGTTGGTGACGAGATGGCTAGAGAGGGGGGGGGGTGAATATAGCCAATCACTTTTACTTTGAGAACTTAGCAAGTTTCTGCACTTGAAGTTGTTAATAGCACAGCGGAAGAAGCAAAGGTAAAAAGAACAGTGCAGTAAACGAAAACAGAGATGACGGCAAACAAAGACAACTACCAAGAACGCTAACAAGAGGGTTTACAAGGTTCGGGGATAACTTGCCCCTACTCCTTGGCGTGCCCTTAAGGTGGGCGATCCCTTGATCGTCGGCAGATCAAGCCCCGGTGATCACCGGATATAAAGCAACCTCCTTCTCAGTGGAGAAACCTCTCCACAGCGTTTCAATCACAGATAAATGTTTAAGCTCAATGAAACAACAAGAAGGATCTTACTCAAGCACTCAGCAAGGACAAGAACACAGCAAGCTTCCCTGAGCTCCACCCTGTGGCGATCTCATGCAAGAACCCTTCTTCGTGTCTTCCCACTGTCGGACTCCAAGCTTCTTGTTCCCTCCTTCAAGGCTCAAGTAACGGATGATTGCTTCTCAATCGCTTGCTCAGAATGATGGAAACCTCAAGAACACAGCAAGCTTGATGTGGAGAACTCAAGGCACAGGAGCTCTAGAACACAAGCTCTAAAACTCTCGAACGCTTCCCTTCTCTTTTGTTTCTCCACCAAACATCAAGTGACCTTATCTCCAGCAGCCTCCAGCTGCCTCACTGCCAACGCCAGCTACACTGAACCCTTACTGAACTTCCTGAGCTCCCTCAGCCAAGCTTCAGTCAGCGGCTTCAGTCCTGCAGCTCCAGCCGTTGCAACCTGAGTTGAGAAATGGACAAACCTGCTCCAAGGAAAGCCCTCTTTGACTTCTCCTTGAGTGTTTGAATCCTCCCCTGTCACCTGTAGCTTAATCAGACTGTTAGAGCAGCATATCATACAGTGAATCAAAGATCAGAGGTAAGTGGCAGCAAATATCAGATGTTCAGACGTGATCAGAGCGTCTGACAGTGCAATTTGAATTAAAGTGATCGGTCACCGGACCGATCAGAGAGCCTCCTGATCGGTCACCAGACCGATCAGGCTGGTTCCATACCGATCAGGCTTCGTCCTGATCGTTCCCCAACGCTCAATCAGAAATCGCGATTTCTTTGAGATTCTTCTGGACCGATCACCAGACCGATCCCAGGTCGTGGATCGTTCACCGGACCGATCCACCCTTATATTGGGCGATTTCTGAGTTTCGCAGGCTAAGCCTTCTGATTGTCACCGGACCGATTAGGCAGCCTCCTGATCGGTCACCAGACCGATCAGAACCTGACCATACCGATCAGGCTCCGTCCTGATCGATCATAGAGAGGAACCTGCGACGCTTGATCGTTCTCCGGAACGATCTGCACAGTGATCCTGATCGGTCATCAGACCGATCAGGAGCAGTTCAACAAGGGAACTCAACCTCACTGCTCGCTCCCTGATCGGTCACCAGACCGATCAGGAGCCAGTCAAGGGGTGAAGCGCATACTCCCTGATCGGTCACCAGATCGATCAAGAGCAGCACAGTAGGTTCCCAACCTCACTGTGTGCTCCCTGATCGGTCACCCAACCGATCAATCATCGCTGGATCGGTCACCAGACCGATCCACGAAGGAGCAGCGTGCCAGAATCCCTAATCGATCACCAGACCGATCCAGAGACTCAAACTCAGCCCTCGAAGCTAAGTTTCCATCCACCTTAGCCCTCCAAGCTAAGGATTTTCCATCTAACTCTCCAAGTTGGAAATTTGCACCTAACCCTCCAAGTTAGGACTTTTCACCTAGCCCTCCAAGCTAGGACTTTTCACCTAGCCCTCCAAGCTAGGACTTTTCACCCAACCCTTCCGAGTTAGAACTTCATCCAACCTAGCCCTCCAAGCTAGGCACCTGACCCTCCAAGCCAGGACTTTTTCACCTAATTCTCCAGGATGGGAATTTGCACCTAACCCTCCAAGTTAGGACTTTTCACCTAGCCCTCCAAGCTAGGACTTTTCACCCAACCCTTCCGAATTAGGACTTTTCCAACACCTAGCCCTCCAAGCTAGGACTTTTCAACACCTAACCCTCTAGATTAGGATTTTCCAGCACCTAGCCCTCCAGACTAGGATTTTCCATACCATGCCTGATCCTCGATCAGGACTTAATCATAATCAATAATCATCCACCTACACTTAAATCGGTGTCAACACCAAAACAACAATCAGGGCCAGACTGCATCAACAAACCGCTCTACCTATCCCTCATAAATAACAGAGGGGGTGTCACTGTCGGTTACTACTCCAACAGCTACCACTACCTATGAGTAGTTGAGAGTAGTACGACAAGATGACTGCTCGTACTCTGACAACTACCACTACCCCAAATGGTTGAGTGGGCAGACCACTATATGATCGACGACGGACTTAACCACAAGGAAACTGATAACCACCAGCATGCAACAAATGCAACATGGTGCATGATACCAATATGCACAAACAAAATTAGGTCAACTATCATGGAATCGATGAACAACATATGTACCCAAACCAGAATTATAGAAAACAAATATGCAATTAATCTATTGAGTAGGATATATCTAATGTCAACCAAACCTTAGATAGGTCACATGATATTTCTAAAATATACGCATACTAGCAGAAAATTTAGATTGTATAACTGAAAATTTAGATTTTTCACTCAAAGATAAGTAAAAAAAAGTACCAAGCAGAAAAACAAGCATACTAGAGCTAAGGTAAATAAACCTACTCAAATAGCAGGATAACCATGCATTTAAAGGTAAATGGAGTTAAGGAATCAAGCAAAAAGTACCAGCCTCGTAATATAGTGTGTCCGAAGGAACCTCCATGATCGAATCCACGCAAACGGTCAATGTCCTATACTAAGGACACGGTTTAACTATTTATAACGTTAATAAATTAGCTAAACAAGATACTAAACTTGATTAGGATAAATCCTAATTATAACATCTATTTAAACGAAATCTAAAAAAACAATTATGGATTTCCTTTTTAACCCATTTAACATGATTAGGTTAAACATCCTATTCAACCTAAATAACACCTAAATCAACCTCCAACCCAATCATCCAATCACTTCAAGATTCAAATTGCAAATTTGAATTGAGGTTACATTCACGTTAACTTAGGTTAGGCCAACACCACACATTCTAACACGCAAACTACTCTAATACCTATTGGTGGCTCACGACACCTCGAAAACAAGGAAGACCTCCAAAACTACCTAACCCCAATCATGGATGTCCGACCAAACTCCAATCATAAATTCCAATTTGAGGGCTCACGACATAAACTTCAATACACATTTAAACCACAAATGGTGCCTCAACTCCAAATGGAGTTTAACGGTAGAGACCAAACATAGGGTTAGCTCACGGTAGCCCATGCAAAGCTGACCAAAATTCAAATAAGCTTTCAAAGAACCCAAACCCAAACCTCAGAAACAGGACATCCACCATGATTGCCTCACAGTAAGATCCAAACTAAACCATCCAATGATTACAGCTCAAGCTCAGGAGACAACCCACGACAAACTTATCCAAGCCAAAACCGATTCAAAACCTTCCATTCCAAAACCTATGACATGCGATTAAGTTCCCAAATGCAACACATGGCAAAAGCAAAAGCATTACTCAAATTTAAGCCCACGATCAAAGAATCAAAAGCTAAACCTAATTCTGATTCAAGCCAAGGAGAACACGACTCATGGCAGAGAAGGAAAACCTTACAAATCGGCTCAAGGTCGCTGGAACTCAAAACAATTTGCAAAGCCGTACAAATTCCATCAAGTTCAATCCTAAACTTTCCCCTTGCCTGTGTCGGCGCCAACATTTGCCGTTTAGAGAGGATGAGGAGAGGAAGCTGAAGAGGAAAACGATGAGGCAGAGGTTCATGTGCGGCGCAAAGGTGGGAGAAGAGAATGTTTCGCATGCGATGCAAGGGCTTCAACTCGATCGAGGAAGAAGAAACCGCAAAGGTTTTGTGTGACGGGGGCTCGCGGCGTCGGGGAGAAGAGGAAATCGTGCGATGTGGAGGGGATTTTTGGCGGAAAAGAGAAAAAAGAAAATAAAAATAAAACAAAGAAAGGTTTATTACCTTAGGAAAATTTCAAAAAGGCCCTATAATTTTCAATATTTAACAAATAATATTAATGATAATAATAATACTAATTTAATTAGGTATCCGGGAGTAGGATTCTATTAGATCCCCTTCTGTATTCAAATTTAAAAATACTCATACCTGATTATTTAATAATCGAGTCTAATGTTTCTTATAATCTTTCACTATTCAAATCAGATATTGAATCTTATCGAAGGAAATTGTCATCTCTATAAGAAGTTGTGCACAGATTCTGTGCACAACTCGCTCAACTATGTGAATCTTAATTCTGTGGGTAGCAACTGGATGGAGAATGATATGCCATGATTTTCTATAATTGTGAGGAGGTTACGTAGAAGTGGCACGAAGAATGATTCACGCTTAACTATTTTAATGTCTGCTTTATAAAATTTACCTTAAGACATCAATTTTTTCTTAAATACGTGATGATGCGTGCAAAGAGAGCATTAAGCATCTACTGTCAGTTCGAATTGATATGCACTTTCTTCGTGCAAATCAAAAACATCCACCCTCATAGCGCAGATCCTCTAGTTTACACTTTTACGGATCAGGGGATGGTCTACTCGCGATTACGACCGGATCGTGATCGCGATCCGGCCGTAATTTGTTGTGATCCCCTCTAGGGTTCATCGTGCCCCCTAGGTTATAGTTTGGGTTCGGGCGGGTGACCGGAGACCACCCGACGGTCTAAATTCTAAATCTTAAACTCTAAATCCTAAACCTTAAATCTGGATTTAGGGTTTAGGCCGTCGGGGGGCCTCCGACCACCTGCCCGAACCCAAATTATAACCTGGGGGGCACGGTGAACCTTAGAGGGGATCGCAACAAATTGCGACCGGATCGCGATCACGATCCGGCCGCAATCACGAATGGACCATCCCCTGGTCCGCAAAAGTGCGGATCAGGATCTGCTCCCCCACCCTCATGGCAGTCTTCTCCTTTATATATATATCGTTGCCATTGATAACAAATTTTATGAGATTAATTAATTATTTTTAAAAATTAATCAACTTAAATTGAATATCGAATGTCAATTAAAAACGATCATCCTCTTTCGTACCCATAGGAAGAAGAACCAGGAGGTCGTATGCTACTCAGCTTGCCCCGACTACGTTTACTCACAAGTGGCGAACGTGACCGACGCATTTGTCACGCAAACCCACCGCTTGGCGATCTCCTGTAACGTACGCCTGTCATGCACGTCGCCACGTATATGCCCCATCCAGTATCCACGGGTCTCTTCGTCCTCCCATGCTCCACTCATCCTCTATTTATATGCATCCAGCCGTGGACGAAAACAGAGACCGCAATTTGGATTTCACTCTCTGTTCTAGCAAGAAGGGAAGGGAAGGGAAAGGAAGATGACGGAGCCGAAGGATGCGATGTCGACGGTGGCAGCGCAAGCGCCGGTGACGCTGGAGAGGCGGATCCGGACTGACTTGGAGGAACACCTTTCAAAACCTTGTACCTCTCCTGCCCTAGTATCATTTTTTGTTTTTATTCATTTGAGCTTATAATAAAACTTGATACGAAAGACAATAATTTCGTTACCCATATCTTTTAATTGAAAAAAAAAATAAAGATTTGGCGAGAGGATTAGTGGCTCCCGACGTATATCATCCTGAAGGCACCAAAGAGCACAAGCATCATCAGCTCAGTGTTCTACAGCAACATGTTGCCTTCTTCGACTTGGACGACAATGGAATCGTTTACCCTTGGGAAACTTATACGGGTCAGTGGACTATTAATTATTCTGTGCTAAACCCGGAATTAATCATATATATTCCATACTTTTTTGTTTGTTTGTGTGTCCTATACGTATGTGCAGGTTCAAGACTTATAGGCTTCAATCCTGTTATGTCACTGCTGCTTGCAATCGTAGTTAATGCAACTTTGAGCTACGCAACCCAACCAGTAAGTTTCATTGTTTATGTGGAAAATTGGTTAATTAATTGTTAATTTCGCAATACGATTTTTGTTGCCATTCAGAGCTGGATACCTTCTCTTTTTTTCCCCATATACATACACAACATCCATGCAAGCAAACATGGCAGTGATTCCGGATCTTACGACAACGAGGGAAGGTATGATCTTTGTCTTAATACAACTACTACTTATTGGAAAAACCTAATTATAAATTGAATATTAATCCTTGGAATTTGGATATTTGGTTATAGATTTGTGCCGGTGAACTTTGAGAATATATTTAGCAAGTACGCGCGGACGGATCCCAACAGGCTCACGTTTGTGGAGCTGTGGAGGATGACAGAAGGCCAAAGAGTTGCTTACGACTTCTTTGGATGGTAAGCTTAATTCAATCTAATTCAACTCCTATTTTTTTTTAAAAAAAATGCATGAAATTAGTCTTAATCGAGGACGTACGTGTTGAATAGGATTGCAGCGAAGCTCGAATGGATAGCTTTGTACCTGTTGGCGAGAGACGAAGAGGGATACCTGCCTCGGGAAGCCATCAGGCGTTGCTTCGATGGAAGCTTGTTCGAGTACTGCGCCAGCCAGAGAGAGGCGTGCGAGAAGGTGGATTAGAGTGATGTTGGGTAGTTCCCTTGTCAGCCGAGTCTAATCGCACCTGTAGCTATATATATGTGCATGCTTAATTACAAACTTTAGTATTTCTCCTTATATATGCATAATGAGAAGCTTTGTTGGAAGAAAAAATGGGGAAAAAAAATAAAAGAGGAGTTTCACTCTGATGGAAGAGAAGAATAAGAAAAATTAAATTAACTCAACTTGTATTCATTCATCCAAGGGTTATAAGGGTTACATATTTATAAGTTTTATGGATAAATATAACTTTACGTACATTGAATTTAGAAATTTTTTATTTTTCCACTTAATTTTATTCTCATCTATAATTATATTTTATTTATTCATGATTTATCAAGTCATCAAATTTTATCCCTACTCAATAATTTTATTTTATTTATAAATTAATTTTTATTCAAAATCAAATTTAATCTCCAACATTGTCCCCTCTTAAATTTGATTTTGCAACTCTAAATAGATTTTACATTATGATGAAGTCTTCAAATTTGAATGGTTTGATAAAGATATCATCAACTTAATCTTGAGATTTTATGTATTCCATTTGTATCTCTTTTCTTATAACGCATTTTTTGAAGTGGTGATAATGCATATCAATGTTTTCTTTCTTTTTCTCAGCATCCTTGTCCGAGCTCAATTTAACAAAGATATGATAGATATGATGGACTATGCCTTTTCTGTTGATCGTAACTGCATAGACTGCAAGTCCTTCATCGGAGTCGTTTTAAGTTTCAAAGATATCATTTCAAATTCCCTATTGCATACATTCTTCACCAAGATTGTAGTCTTCAAATCTTTTTCTATCTCATCTTTCTGTTTCTAAACTAATTGTAATTTGTCACTAGCATACCTTAGAGTTTCTTTTAATGAACTAATATTTACTGCCAAGGCGGCCTTCTCGGCTTCCAAGGATTGGATGTTAATCTTTTTCTGCTCAAGTTCGAACAAAAGCATCTCAAACTCCCTCCTCACCTCTGTTTCTCGTTCCTCGGCCTGGCGCTCCATCTTCTCATATTCTTTCAAAATCATCTTCTTGTCTTCTGTTAGGACCTTGCCGTTTAGCTGGGGGGGGGGGTGAATAGTAACTTTTCGATCACCCACTTTAATCGTGATTTTCTTCCTACACGTTGTTAGTGCACAAGCGGAATAACAAATAATAAAATCTAACAACTAAGAAGACAAACCGATTTACATGGTTCAGAGATGACGCTCCTACTCTACGGTTGTCTGTAAGGTGGACGATCCCGATCCGTCGATGGATGACTCCCCAGAAGATCTCCGGCTAGCTCGTGTAGCTCCTTGTGGGTGGAGAAACCTCGTCACAATCTAGACAACACTTCTGAGCACAAAGACTACTAATTGGCATTTAACCAAAGCCAATTTCGTCAAGAACTCTCAGCCAAAATCGAGCCCCATTAAATAGTGCTCTAGGCTGAAATGACCGTTACCAGTCGACTAGTCCAAGACCAATCGACTGGTCCCACTCAAATTCGAATGTTACAGCCTAACGTTCGAATTTTAGTAGCCATCAGTCGACTGCTCGAGGGGCAGTCGACTGATCTTTCTGTGGACTTTATCAGTCGACTGCCTTGGCACCAGTCGACTGATCGACTTCTAAACTTAAGGTTTCCCTTCCCCGAGTACATTTCTCTCAATACTCGAACCCTAGGATTTTCCGAGTACAATTCCCTCAGCACTCGACCCCTCACGACTTAGCTGACTCTTCATCCAGCAGCCTCGATCTGTTGCCTTCAAGCCCTCTTCGACTTTGGCTCTCGTCCCTCAGATGCACACACAAACCCTCGGCTTGCCTCCATGTCATCCTTTACGTATGCCTCGAAGTCCGCTTCCCTCGGCTCATCGTCCCTGCTTTGTCCACGTTCCCTCGGATGCATACAAGCCCATGACTTGTCTCCCATGCCATCCTTCACCTGTCTCGAAGTCGTCCAGCTAAGTCCATGTGTATCCTGCAACCCTGCACACTCTAATACACATATCAAATACAAGGGTGAACCTAACTTAAACCCTTTGCCCAAACATCAAAACACATGGTCACTCCAGACCATAGATTGCCCCAACAATCTCCCCCTTTTTGATGTTTGGCAATACGCTTAAGTTAGGGAAAATAAATAGCAAAAACATAGCTAATAACCATTTTGACTTACGTTGCCAAGGTTTCACCTTAGACTTACACTGCCAATGCATATGCAATGCAAACATGCATGGATCCTATCACAAGGCATCCCCGCACCTAACCTCCCCAAGAGTTTAGGACTTTTACCAAAATGGGCTTTTTAAAACCTCTTCAAGGCTCCCCATACATTGGACTTACAAAGGCTTTTTAAGAACATCTCCAAGGTTCCCCTTACGCCACCAAATGAGCAACAATGCTCCCCTTTTACCTAAGCTCCCACTTGACCTAGGATTTCTTGCAAAGACGTGTTTGGTTTCCCACTTAAACCCAACATATCTCCCCTCTTGCCACACATCAAAAAGACTCCAACAATTTCCCTCTTATTGGATCCTTTAACCTCTAATGATCATAAACACAGTGTACTAACCTCCCATAAGATTACACACTCGTTTTACATCATTTGGACACGTTTTGACTGTTGAAACAAAAAAATCAGCCTTTACCAGTCGACTGCCCTCTATCCCAGTCGACTGGCACCCTGAAAATCTCATTTTCAACATTTCTGACCCAATTTCATAAATGCACCAATAATTTCATAATTCTCTAAAAATTTACAAATTTTGTTGAGAGGTTTGTGGTACCCATATCTACTTGGAAAAATACATTCAAATATGTATCTATCACCAATCCCAAGATTGATACAAAACTCAAAACTAGCTAAATGGTTCAATTGAACCTTGACCTAAAGCCCTAGTTTTGACCTTCTCTTGATGTCTCTACCCATACCAAACCACAATACATCCCTAGCACTGATTTACATGACATCTACACATCAAAAATCAATTTTCATGCTCTATGACCCCATTGTCATATTTTCATGCATGATACTCAACCCCATTGAGCCAACCCCTAGGATTGAGACTCAAATCCGTCTCCACATCCCTTGGCACACTCCATGACTCATCTAGACTCTCATCAAGACTTTCGAGAGAAATCCTCCCGAGATCCATAGAACATGGGTCTCAACTTGGCTCATAGAGCTCCCTCTTGAGCTCTTAGCCTTAGCCACCTCCCTAGGCGACTCAACAAACACTAGGCCACACCGGTGTACCTCCGGTGACTTTTGGTCTACACCTTTAACCTTCTTAACCTTGGACCCCTTGTCCTTAGTTAAGACTTTCTCCTTGCTTTTAAATGGCACCCCTTGTCATTTTTGGACTTCCCCTCCTTGCCATAGTTATATGTCACCCTAGCATATTTCTTTTCATTGGCATCGGAGAACTTAGATCGGTATCCTAGACCCGATCTATCATTGTTGGATTTTTGACTACCCAACCTCATACCTAAACCCTTAGATCTAATAGTGAATCTATCTAGGATTTTCTCCATTTCTTCAAGTCTTGTCTTTAAGACTTGATTTTCCAACTCTAGAGCTCTAACCCTAGAGTCAACATGTCCACCTTGGACATTCCTAGACCTGCCCACCTTCCTAGGCATATGTCTCCACTTCATGGGATTTGTGCCTCGATCATTAACCACCTTCCTTCCCTTAGGCATGGTAATTTGGGTCTTTCTTGGTCTAGCTTTGGGTAATGATTTCTTAGAATTATCTACCTCGTTAACCCTATTCCTATCATCATACCTAAATCCATGATTATTCTTAACAAACATATAAGAATTGGAGATTGGATTTAATTTTAAATAAGGGATTACCTTCCCTTTTACCTTTGAAGCTCCCCCTTGACTTGAGCTCCTCTTCTTTTCCAATTTCTTCAGGTGTGCCAACTTCTTGATTTCTCCTTTCTTTGGGCACTTGGTTTGGTAGTGTCCATGCTCACCACACGTGAAGCAAATTATATGCTTCTTATCCTTCTTTGCTCCATCCCTACAATTTATGTTAGTTTTCAAACTATTTGAATTGAGTTTAGGGGTTACCTCCTTTTTCTTACCCAATGGACACTTGTCCTTGTAGTGTCTCTTTTGATTGCACCCAAAGTAAATTATGTGATCTTTTGACTTTGCTTTGATGGAGGTGGAAGCTTCTTCTCGCTCCGACATTGAGGATGGTCTCTCCTCTCCCTCAATTCTTGAAGTGGAGACTTCTTCCATTTCTTCCTCACTTGAGGATGTGGACGATTCTACTTTCTCCTCCTCTTCGGATGTTGAACTTGACTCAACTTCCGATTGGTCCTTCTCCTTCTCTTGGACCAATGACCCCTCTTCCTTGGGCTCTTGTTCTCCTAGTCTTTGTGTCGAATTTTCATCCAAAGCTATCACCTTTCTCCATAGCTCATATGCATTCTTGTATTCTCCTACATTTGACACAATATATGGAGATAATAAATTTAATACAATTCTAGTTACCTCCTCATCCGCCTCCGCTTCCTTCGTTTGATCCTTGGTCCAATACCGAGGCCGAAGGCGTTTTCCCTTCTTGTCAATTGGAGCTTCAAATGGAACCTCCAATGCGGTCCAATGGTCCCAATCCATTTGGAACCACGTCTCTAATCGTTTCCTCCAATAATCGAAGTCATCTCGGTCGTATGGAGGTGGAATGTTGATGTCATCCCCAAATCTTTCTTCAATCGTCATTTCCTCTAGCTTTTTGTTCTCTCGGAGGTTAGTCCGTAGACGAGCGAACCTTGCTCTGATATCACTTGTTAGGACCTTATCATTTAGCTAGAGGGGGGGTGAATAACAACTTTTCAATCACCGACTTTAATCGTGGTTTTCTTCCTACATGTTGTTAGTGCACAAGCGGAATAACAAATAATAAAATCTAACAACTAAGAAGACAAACTGATTTATGTGGTTCGGAGATGACGCTCCTACTCCACGGTTGTCCGTAAGATGGACAATCCCGATCCTTCGGTGGATGACTCTCCGGAAGACCTCCGGCTAACTCGTGTAGCTCCTTGTGGGTGGAGAAACCTCGCCACAATCCGGATAACACTCCTGAGTACAAAGACTACTAATTGGCCTTTAACCAAAGCCAATTTCGTCAAGAACTCTCAGCCAAAACTGAGCCCCTTTAAATAGTGCTCTAGGCTGAAATGACCGTTACCAGTCGACTGGTCCAAGGCCAGTCGACTGGTCTCACTCAAATTCGAACGTTACAGCCTAATGTTCGAATTTTAGTGGCCATCAGTCGACTGCTCCAGGGGCAGTCGACTGATCTTTCTGTGGACTTTATCAGTCGACTGCCCTGGCACCAGTCGACTGATCCACTTCTAAACCTAAGGTTTCGCTTCCCCGAGTACATTTCTCTCAACACCCGAACCCTAGGATTTCCCGAGTACAATTCCCTTAGCACTCAACCCCACACGACTCAGTTAACTCTTCATCCAGCAGCCTCGATCTGTTGCCTTCAAGCCCTCTTCGACTTTGGCTCTCGTCCCTCAGATGCGCACACAAGCCCTCAGCTTGCCTCTATGCCATCCTTCACGTATGCCTCGAAGTCCGCTTCCCTCGGCTCATCATCCCTACTTTGTCCACGTTCTCTCAGATGCATACAAGCCCATGACTTGTCTCCCATGCCATCCTTCACCGATCCTAAAGCTGTCCAGCTAAGTCCATGTGTACCCTGCAACCCTGCAGACTCAAATACACATATCAAATACAATGGTGAACCTAACTTAAACCCTTTACCCAAACATCAAAACACATGGTCACTCCGGACCATAGATTGCCCCAACATCTTCTTCCTTTTTCAGTCACATTAACAATAGTCTCCTTGTCCTTACTCTCCTCTATAGCAAACAGACGCATTTCAACAACTTCTCTTGCCGCCTTAACTAATTCAGCCACATCGTCCTGTCCAACATGAAAATATGAATTACTAATAAATAGTGTCCTAAATCTAGGCATCTGATTCATTTTCTTTTCAGACTTTGTGGTAGTTAGTTCTCAACACTAGCCACATTAGCATCCTTCATTTTTTACATCCAAATCTTTTTTTGGAGTCTTAAGTGACTTCTCATCTTCACTTTCCTCGTCAGAAGATTCCTTGGATGAATCTGTACTACTGATCTCTTTGAGTACTTGAGTTGACTTTTTTGCTTGTTTCTGTTTTGAAGGCTCAAGATCTAAACTTTCATCAGAATCTTCATCCTCATTGTCACCTTCCTCCACAGTTTTGGCATTGGCATTGCTCATCTTTGATGACAAAGAATCAATAACTTTTGACGTTTTTGATTGTGGCTCATACAACCTTTGTGGAAGGCATTCAAAGTCACCTCTGAATTCATTATGTCTATAGCCACCACGACGACTACCACCTGATTCATCATGTTCTATGAACAGACTCTTTCTTCACACATGTGATTGCTTGCACCAATATCGAGAACCGCATTGTATCTTTGTCTCTTTCATCATCTTTGTATGCTAGCAATAAAGTGTCATCTTCTTCTTTGCTTTCTTCCATGTAGTTTGCACTTGTATATACTTTATTCTTGGGCGATCTACATTCTTTAGCATAATGCTCAAATTTTTTACAATTGTAGCACTTAACTTAAGATTTATCATATCTCGAGTTATGTATCCTCTTCCACGTCCTCTTGTTGAATGTTCTCCTATTTCATTGTTGTTGTTGGCAACACATTCTTGTTCATAAGCATGGCCTCGTCCATGTCCACGACCTCTTCCACGTTGGCTTCTTTCTTGGAGAAGCTTTCATCATTCTTAAGAACTGGCTGAAGAGAGATCTTAAGAAGTTATTGAGAAATTTCTTTATTTATCTTTTTCTTTTCTTCATGGGCTTGTAGTGAGCCCAGGAGATGCTCTATCGTCATGGCTTGTAAATCCTTTGTCTCTTCGACGATAGTTGTAATACTATCAAATCTTGAATTCAGTGATCGAAGAATTTTCTCAATAATAGTTATTTCTTCTAGTTTCTCTCCATTTCTCTTTAGTTGATTGGAAATGGTAGAGACTCTAGAAAAATAATCAGACACCAACTCGCCTTACTTCATACGAAGAGCATCAAATTGATTCTTAATGTCTGAAGTCGTATTTTCTTCACCTTTTCTTCTCCTTGATACATGATTTGGAGTTTTTCCCATGCTTTCTTAGCTAAAGTAGCACTTGAGATTTTCTCAAAATCATCCTCATCTAAATCTTAATAAATGAGGAAGAGAGCCTTCTTGTCTCTCTTTCTTAAATCTCTCAGATTATCTTTTTGAGTCTGAAATAGCGTTGAGTCATCACTTGGCTCGTCGTAGTTTTTCTCTTTAACTTCCCAATCATCATGAGCTCCAAGAAGCACCTTCATCTTGATACTCCAATTATCATAACTACTCGCCTTGAGCATTGGAACTTGGAAGGGAATCACATCTCTATTGGTCATAGCTTTGATACTGTTGGGACCTTGTCGTTTGCTAGAGGGAGGAGGGTGAATAGCATGTTTTCGATTTTGTCTTCCTACAAGTTGTTAGCGCGCAAGCGGAATAACAAAAAATAACAACTAAAACCTATCAACGAAGAAGGACACACCGATTTACGTGGTTCGGAGATGAAACTCCTACTCCACGGCTATCCTTAAGGTGGATGATCCTGATCCGTCGGTGGATGACTCTCCGGAAGACCTCCGGCTAGCTCGTGTAACTCCTTGTGGGTAGAGAAACCTCGCCACAACCCGCAACACCTTTCTGAGCTCTTAGACTACTAATTGGCCTTTAACCAAAGCCAATTTCATCAAGAACTCTCAGCCAAAACCGAGCCCCTTTAAATAGTGCTCAAGGCTGAAAAGACCGTTACCAGTCAACTGGTTCCACTCAGATTAGAACGTTACAACCAAACGTTCGAATTTTAGCTGCCATCAGTCGACTGCTCCAGGGGCAGTCGACTGATCTTTCTGTGGACTTCATCTGTCGACTGATCAAGCATCAGTAGACTGGTCCACCCCTAAACCTAAGGTTTCCCTTCCCGAGTACAATTCTCTCAGCACTCGAACCCTAGGTTTTCCCGAGTACAATTCCCTCAGCACTCGACCCCTCACGACTCAGTTGACTCTCCATTCAGCAACCTTGACCTGTTGCCTTCAAGCCCTCTTCGACTTTGACTTCAGGTGACCGATTAGGTGGCTTTGGCTGGAGGGAACTCGAAGAAATCCAGCAAGCTGTGGATCGGTCACAGTGACCGATCCACGATCCTTGATCGGTCACACTGACCGATCAGGGAGCCACTGGATTGATTAGGAGGTGACCAGATCGATCAGAGTCTTCACTAATCGGTCGGGTGACCGATCAGTGTCTGATAACTTTAATTTGAATCGTTGTCAGACATTTGATTTCGTTCTAGTTTCTTTCTGATGCCTACTGATTCCTTTTGATATGCTTTGCTAATCATCTGATGAGTGTACAGGTGAGACAGGGAAGACTCAAACCAAGAAGGAGGGTCAAGTGGCGACTTTCGCTTCGGTCAGGTTTGTCCGTTTTCCCTTCGCAGGTTTCAACGGCTTCTGGCGTGGGCTGGAAATTGTCTGGTGAAGCTGGCGACTGACCTGAGGCTCAGCTGAAGTGGTTTCAGTGGACTGAGCCCAGTAGAGGTCAGTGGGTCAGTGATAACGGAGTTGATCAGAGGTTGCAGATGCGCCGGATGAGAAGACGCTTAAGAAGAAGCTGGGAAGCAGAGGAGCAGAGAAGAACAGACAGAAAATTAGAGAAGGGTTTTGCTAGTTGTTTGAGCTCTCTGTATAGTTTCTTGCTTGAGCGTTCCTGCTAGATCTGTGTGTGAGCTATCCTTCTTTGTCTCGTGAGCTTAACTGTTATCCTACTGAGACATTTATGGAGAGGTTTCTCCATCGAGAATGAGGCTCTATTCTATCCGGAAGTTCCGGGGCTTGATTTGTCGACGATCAAGGGATCGCCCACCTCACGGGCACGCCAAGGAGTAGGGGCAAGTTATCCCCGAACCTTGTATATCCTCGTGTTAGTGCTGGTTTGGTTTGTTATTCATTTCTGCATTTCTGTTTGTTTCTGTATTTCTTCCGCTGCTAACCCTAAGTGCAGAAAAGTTCAAAGAAGCCAAAACTTTTTGTGTCTGGCTATTCACACCCCCCTCTCTAGCCATCCAAGGTCCAACAAAAACGACTCCGACATAAAATCCGAAAACACCCACAAGACCACAAGGTATCTCGAGAACCTCGCTTTGATACCAAATAAATTGTCACGCCCCGAGGAGTTGCCCGTCCGATACTGACCAGACTGCCACTCCCTCGACACAACGGACAATTCGGAAAACCTAACCTTTACGACTACCTCAGGCGCTTGTATTGCAGCCTATCAGGTTGCAACAAGCATCTGAATAGAAAGAAAACGAAAACGGTGACAAAAGTTGCGTACCGGTACGACTTACGACAAAACACATAGAATGAAGGTCTCCGTGGCACACAAAAGTACAACCATATCGAAAATACCGCAGCGGAACCGCAATGAAAATACAACTGAAGAACAAATGAAAGGGGTACCAACATGTACCCACCAACATATACAAAGACAACCCCGAGAATCGTCTCGAAAATACGAGAGCTGGGACAGGCTGCCAGGCACTCCAGACGATCATCCTAAAATAAAAACAAGGAGCTAATGGGGTGAGTTCACAGTACTCAGTGGATATCTCATCAGATATGCAAGATAGTTTAAGCTAGCAATAGTAAGGTAGGCTGTCGAAATAACACATGTACGGCAATGATAAGTACAACTATATAAGGAATAGCAAAACACCATACCAGTGTGGCGGGGTCATCAAAACCAGGGCGTAAAGGTCTCCTGTATATGCATGTCAAACATATGCAGCATCCAAATACAATAAGCACGGACAAATGCAAAATATGTGTATGCACATGGTGCAATGACATGGTCACCCCTACCATCGGTCAGACATCGTCACCTATGTACGGGAGGAAGCTGAGCGGAGGCCACCATCCGACGTAGAGCTGTGACTATCATCAGTACTCTGTCATCACTGCTCCTGAGCGATCGAGTAGACGGGATGCTGTCGGTGTAACACTCCTACCCCATAACCTATCTAGGGGATATCTCTATCTGAATGTTACCTCCCTGCCAAAGTAACACCCCTACCCCAAGTCATCTCTGGAGGATATCTCTATCTGAGTGTTACCCCTACCCCATGTATATATATGGGGGAGAAACCACTCTCTCTCTCATCTCCTAGTATATGGACTACTCAAGGAGGAACTCTGCCTGCAACCACGCTCCGATTCACTAACTCATGAGTGCATGAGCGAGGCAACACAGAGCACACTACCCATATTCCGTTAACCACTAACCCATTAGTGGTCGTATGGGTAGGTCAGCTATGACTGTCGACCTGACTCACCCACAAGGGGGCCCCTAATCGACAGTGATGCACAGTGCATGATGATGCATGACACTTGTCAAACAACATCCACTATCTAGTCCACCTATATCAACATGATATGTAAGGATCATAGATAATACACCATAGCATAAGTCCTAAAGGTATAAGTATCACATGTCAGGTCTAGCATAAACAATATCAGCAAAAGGTAGAACAGGTATATTATAATCCATTACCCTATCACTAAACATAGCATGTCAAGCATATAATCTATGACTAATCCAGAAGATAAGTCAGAGGTACTCGCCTCCGATGTAGGTGCTCGTACGCGAAGAAAACTTCCGTCCAGATATATCTGCAACCAATCAGTGTCCTGCATCAAAAACCCAACTTAGCTAATTATTCAATTAATAAATTTTGCTAAGCGACACATGCTAAGTTTAATTGGGATCAAGCCTTAGCTCAAGTTAGACTTAACCCAAATTTAAACCCAAGTCAAGTAAGCTTCTATCTCTTAGCTCACAGCAGCTCAAAGATTAATAAATTTTGGTTCCAAATCTCCCCCATAGCAACCTCAGTAATAGTGCTAAATCCTCAATTATAACTACACCATCTGCCTCTACTCTAAATGGAGCTTCACGGCAGATGCTCTAGCACAAGGCTAGCTCCCGGTAACACATGCAAGGCTAAACACAATCCCCTACACCTCATGGAACTAACCTCCAGCTTTCATAGAACTTAGGCCAAACTCAGCTAACATAAGATCAATACTAAACTCATCCAAAGTATTCCTCACATAAATTACAATTTAAAACTCATAGCAAGGTATCAGCAGAGAACACTGAACCATCTCATCATCCTGTTACACTAAAGGTAACTCAACCTATTACACATCCAAACTCTCAGGATCAACATCTCCTAAATCACCCATCCAACTCACGGTGAGACACAAGAACTCAAGATCACACTTCCAATCCCCTGTGACTCACAGAAAAACAAGAAACAAAACAAAATACAGAAGAACAAACTCGAAGTATAGAACAAACGAATCCAAGCTCTAAATGTATGCGATCCAATTAATCAGGCACATCTTCAAACAAGAATATGGATCAATTCGAGCCCAATACATCCAAAATAGAATTCGATTTCGCAAACAAAAGATCTAACTGCAACCCTCATCTAAACCTGATCATTGAAAGGAATACAACTTACCTCAGTTGGCACGCAAGAACTCCTCTACTCAGGTATACAAAAAACAAGCCCAATCACGGAATCAACCATAGAAATCCAACCGAGCTAGGAGCCTCCCCAAATCCTCGATCGGCCAGCAACACCCTCCCTTCCTCACGCTGATCGCACGGTAAGGAATCACGGCAACAGGGCGAAGAGATCGCCAAGCAAAGGAGATAGATCTCTGTGGAAACCCCATCGTGCCCTAGTTCGTCGTGGCTCAGCTGGAGAGGTGACGTCAAATGTGTGGAGAACAAAGGATGAATGAGAGGACCTCGACGCCCACTCGATCGCGAAGAAAAACCCTTAGCCCTCGCGTGATCGATCGGAGTGGCTCTCGGAAGAAGAAGAGAAGAAGAAGATGAGAAGCGGAGAAGTCTCGGTTCATGATCTGCCGCAAAGGGAAGAAAAGAAAAGCTTTTAAAATGAAATGGTCTTTTACGAAAACCCCCTCCTATTTTAGCTATTCGCACACAAGCCCCTAAGTTTGGGTTAACTTGCTTTTCGACCCCTAAACTTTCTATATTTTAACATATGTATTTGAGTATGCAGGTTCTGCAGGATACATATAGACTCAGCTTTACGACTTCAGGTCCGGTGAAGGATGGTGCATCCAAGGGACCGTGGACAATGCAACAATGATGAGCCGAGGGAAGTGCACTTCGAGACATACGCGAAGGATGACATGAGACGAGTCGTGGGCTTGTATGCATCTGAGGGACGAGAGCCAAAGCGAAGAAAGCTTGAAGGCAATAGGTCAAGGCTGCGATGAAGGGTCGAGTGAGTCGTGAGAGTCCATGTGTGAGTGAAATACACTCGAGAAGGGAAACCCTAGGTTTAGGGTTTTACCGGTCGACTGGTATGAGATCAGTCGACTGGTTGAGGTTACAAAACCCTAAGCGGCATCTAAACTCTCTCACTCCATGCGAGATATAAGTGGGCATGCTTTCATGTACTTGCCGACCTCGTTGCCGATCAGCGTAGATGCCCATGCTCCATTACGGTCGCCCGAGCGGCACTCAGACCCTCACCCGAGCAATGTCCCAAATTCTTGTTCCATGTGAGTTAAGTGGTGGTAAGCGGTGAATCAGGCGAGCGGCTTTATGGCTGGGCAGGGAGGTATGTCGACGGTAGTTGGTAGGCCCATGTTTGGGTTCCCCATGGCTGCTCTCACAATTAAAGATGAGAAAAGGGGACCAGTTGCCCAAACAGAACAAGTAAACAATAGACGCGAGGCTAGGGGTGAGCAAAAATTCGGTTAAACCGAATTAACCGAACCGAATTAACCGAATTTTAAAATTCGGTTCGGTTAATTCGGTTTTCGGTTTTATTTTTATAATTCGGTTCGGTTTTTCGGTTAAATCGGTTCGGTTTCGGTTTTGAATTTTGTAATTCGGTTAAACCGAATAAAATTTCGGTTGAGAATAAAAAGGTTCGGTTCGGTTAACGTAATTAAAAAATAATTAATTATATTTCTATGTACTATTTTAATTAACGTACATAGAATTACGTTAACCTTTTTAATTTAATTATTTTTTATTTAAAAATATAATTAATTAAATAAAATCGGGTTATTTTAATTAAAAATCAATTTAAATTTAAAATTTCGGGTAATTCGGTTAATTCGGTTGAAAACCGAATTAACCGAAATTTTTTCGGTTCGGTTTTCTCGATTTTTATCAAAAATTCGGTCGGTTCAGTTATTTTGAAAAAAATCGGTTTATTCGGTTTTCGGTTTATTCGGTTCGGTTCGGTTCGGTTCGGTTCGGTTTTAACCGAATACTCACCCCTACGCGAGGCCACTCGACCGACTGGGTCACACATACAGAGAGTAAATCACTCGGTGATTGAATGGAAAAACAAGTGCATTAATTTACTTGGTTTTCTTACCAACCCTAAACGAGTCGAGCAAAAGTTGATAAAAGAAAATACTAAACTAGGTGAAAGGAGGGAAGACATCCTCCGGGACGACCTCCAGAATCCTGGATGGCTTCACCGTGTTCGGAGGCAGATCGGCAGCGAGGTGTCTAGCTCCCGTCAATTGCTAGATGATACCCTGGATGTCGTACTTGAACATGTTCGCATTGCGGCGGTTGAGCAGGCAATTGAAAGGCTCTGAGCGCAGATACTTCACTTGGTGGGCTTCGAGGCGAGCCTCCTCGCCTGCCTTGTAGGAATCGAAGACCCCGCTTGCTCGTTGCCATCTCGACGTTCAGGTAGCGATTGAACTCCGCATTCCGGTCAAACAGCTCGTCCACCAGCTTGGCTTGTTGTACCTCTAGGCTCTGGATGATCGACTCCTTGGACACCAGCTCAACCTCCTTCTTTGCCAAGGTGGACTTAGTCATCGTGAGAAGTCTCTAGCTCCTTGAGTTGCCCGAACAGAGCCTTTGCCTCGATGGTCTTCTTGTCGAGGTTCGAGCGGGCACGAGCCTGCTAATTCCAGACTAACTTCAGTCGGGCTTTTAGGTTCTAGATACAAACCTCTACTTGATCGGCAGTCCGTTCGGCGGCGGCCCTTTGTTGTTGCTCCTCCTCCAGATGATCCATCGCCTTGGTTAGCTCAGCCTTCAGGGTAATGAGTGTAAGTACCCCAATAGGTTTTCATGTGGTCAACCAAGTCAAGTTAGGTCTTGTTAGTTTTTAATCCCTATGTCTAAGTGTACAGGAGCTTAGGAGTGCAGGAAGTCGAGTGAAAGACGCAGCGGTCAAAAAGGATAGCACGGGAAGGAAGCCAACGGACTCAGTGCATCCAAGGGACGCGGAGGTCTGCGGAATAGTACGCCGGTATAGCGAGAAGCACCCATGCAGCATCCAAGGGACGAAAACTCGGGAGAAAGCTAACTCGAGGAGAAGGCCGAAGGAGGGTTTGGTTGAGCCCAACTCTGGAAGGCCCATAAATCATCCAAGAAGACCCGTTGGAGACTGGTCAGCAAGTTGCTGACCAAAAGTCACTCGGGCGCCCCTATGCATAGGGGCGCCCGGGCTCTCAAGCGCCCGTATGCATAGGGGCACCCGAGTGCTTGGGTGCCCCTATGCATACAAGCGCCTGAGAGTCGATTTTTATCTGCCAACTAGCCGTTTACGGACGTTGCACTTCGGATAACCATCAATCCATGTGTCAGGCATCCTTAAGCACTCGAGCGCCCCTATAGTGCCACATCAACATTCGGATAGAATTGACCGGGGCTATACATAAGCTTCGAGAGCTCAGTTCCAATTCACTCATCAATTGTAAACGATTTTCATTCTATCTTTGATTATTTTTCTGAGCTGTTCCACGTGTAAGAAGCTTCTCCTCCCGAAGGAGTTTATTTAGGAGAATTGAGTCATATTTTGCCTTGGATTAGCAACCTCCCCGATTGCAAATCAAGTAAAATCCAATTGCCTTTTTCTTTTCAGTATTGTTTTATTTTTTGATGTTATTTGTTATTGTATAAACTAACTAACATCGTTGTTTAAGAAAAATAAAAGATAGTAATTTTTATTTTCAGAGGCAATTCACCTCTCCTCTTGCTGACCTTCAATCACCGTCAATTAGTATCAGAGCAAGGATGCTCCAGAAGGACTAACCACCATCTGAAGCAACTATAAAATGGTCGGACAAGTCAACTACCCGCCACAGTTCGAGGGAGAGTTTGCGAGTTGGAAGCGCAAGATGCAGGTTTTCGTTAAAATTGACTTTGATTTGCTTTTAATTATGAAAAAACGGTTTTGTATTTCTCAAGGACGCCGACGATAAACCTAAAGACGAAAGCTTGTGGACAAAGAAGGAACAGGCTGACTTTGTGGCAAACGGGAAAGCAGAATACCATTTGCTGACCATACTATCTGCATAAGAAGGTAACCGAATCAGGAACTACTGATCTGCAAAGGAACTTTGGGAAAAGTTCCTTGAACTTCACGAAGGTACCTTCGAAGCCAAACTAGCAAAAAGAGATTTGCTTCGGAATCAGCTCAGCAACCTTCGACTGTAAGAAGGAAAGTCAGTAGCTCAACTACATGCTAAACTTAAAGAGATAATGACGAAACTCAGCAAACTCAGAGAGTCGGTAAGCAATCGGGATGTGCAAAGGTACGCGTTGAACGCCTTCCCGAGGACCCCGAACTGGACTTCAATAATCGACGCCTACTACATCTCTAAGGATCTTGAGATAAGTACCTTAGAGCATTTTTTCGACTTTAGAACTTCACGAATCTAGATGTGCAGGAAAAAGTAAAACAGACAACATCGCCCTAAGCACGAGAAGGATCCAATATGAAGAGGAATCTTCAGAAAATGAAGAAAACACAGCGTATATGGTAAGAAAGTTGTCTAAATATTTTCAAATTAAAAAATTTAATAAAGTACTGGGTAAGAAACAAAGGAAAACCCACTGCTACAATTGCAATAAAGAGGGACACGTGAAGGAAAACTGCTGAAATGGAAGAACAAAGGAAAATGGGCAACAATGGCAAAAGTAGACAATCTAAAGGCGACATGGGACGAGTCTTCATCGGAAGATTCATATCTCGAGGAACATACTAAACTTATACTGATGGTTTTACACCAGGAAGATGAGAGCATCGATGAAGGGGAAGCCACGTTAGAAGACAGTAGCGATGAAGGGGGAGCTTCGGACTTCAGAAAGGATATGATAAGTGAGGTATGTCTTCTACCTCCTGACTAATTATATTTTGGTATTAAGCAAATGACTAAATCCATGTGTAAATTAAAAAAATAAAAATATAGAATTAAAAAGAAAATTATCTTCCTCATGCTCATTATAAATGTATGATAAGTTAAAAAGTGAGAATGAAAATTTGAAAATTCAAATTAAAAAATTACAAAATAACTATGCATATTCAAATTGTTCTCGAAATTCAAAAATTAGATATTATGGTAAACTTAATTGGTATTTTAAATTTTATAGGGGTTAAATCATAAAAATTCTCAAATTGTATATTTCATCTAAGTTTCTAATAAATCATGTTGTCAAAAATTTATATTGGGTCCCTAAATCTATCTTAAACTATTAAAGTTTTTTTTATTATTTGTCAAGTAGAGATCTTTTTTGATAATTCATGCTTGATCTTGTTAATATGTTTTTTTATTACTTACAAAAAATTTAGATTAAGATTTTTTCAATGATAGAACATGCTTTGATCTATCTATAGATTTTTTTTTGGAAGTTTTATCAAATAAACTGATTTATTATGATTTTTCGTTCGAAAATATATTTTTAAATTTTAAAAATAGTTAAAAATTAATTTTATTGAATCTAATTTTTTAGAATCTAGAGATTATCTTCTAAGCCTTGAGAAATATTTTTAAAATTATTTGATGTCGAAATAAAAATTTTAAATTATTTTTTAAATTATTGTCATTGAATTCAAAATTAATTTTCAATATGCTAGAAAATTATTTTATCTTTGACAATTTTTTTAAAGTTAAGACTATCAAAAATCTAATTTGAATAAAAATTTGATTAATTTTTGAATAAAAATAAATTTTTGAAAATTATTTTTTCAAAATTAGACTTCATATTTTGAAAAATTAATTTTCGATCAAAATTTAAAAAATTAAATTTTCTAAAAATTAATTATTGTGTTAGAAATCTTTTCCAAAAGTTTCAAAAATTTTGACTGTTAAATTAATTTTTTATAAATTCTTATAAATATTTTCTTTAACATATTTTTTGATGTGATCAAAGAGGGAGACATATGATTAAATTAAGGGGTAGGCTTAATTTCAAAATTTATTGCTTCTTTCTCTATCATTTATTTATTCCTGTTTTTTATGCTTGTTTACCCTAACTTAACTCGAGGTGATGTAAATTAAAAAGGAGGAGATTGTAAGTACCCCAGGTAGGTTTTGATGTGGTCAATCGAGTCAAGTTATGTCCTGTTGGTTTTTAATCCTTGTGTCTAAGTGTGCAAGAGCTTAAGAGTACAGGAAGTCGAGTGAAAGACATAGCAGTCGAGAAGGATAGCATGGAAAGGGAGCCGACGGGCTCGGTGCATCTGAGGGACGCGGAGGTCTGCGAAAGTGTACGCTGATGGAGTGAGAAGGGCGCGCGCATCGTCCGAGGGACTAGAAGCCGGGAGGAAGCACGT
>JAGFNQ010004042.1:0-32819 GCA_024364735.1 Boesenbergia rotunda
TTTGCAGCTCTCCGCCTTGCTCCAGCTGACTATGTTCTTTTCAGATAATCAAAATTGCATCTTACCAATCACTTCAAAGCCGTTAGCCGAGATCCGACCCTACCACTGCCTTATGCTCTACGACATGCATTGCGGATGGACTTCGATATTATGGAGAGCATCTTCCAGTCTATCCTATCCTACCGTGAGCCGAGTCGTCGCACGGTTTATATGTTGTTTGGTCACATCATCACTGATTGGCTTATGTCAGTTGGTGTTGATGTCACCAAAGGCAGGACTGTGCCCATGGTTAAGCAAGATTGTCGGTTGGGTCGGCGAGCTTTTGCGAAGTCTGGTATGATCATTCGTGAGCGAGATGGGGTGTTGGTGTGGAAGGATGGGCAAGGTCTCGGTGAGTTACCTGGCGGAGCACCACACTTTCAGGCACCACCCGATGTTGCTACTCCTCATGAGCCCCATGCTGCTGACGATTACTACGATGAGCCGGAGCCTGATCTGCGCTAGCAGATCTCAGAGCTGGATCAGACGGTACAGGAGCTTATTCAGCTAGGGGCGACAGATCGTGAGGAGTTTCGTTCGGACTTTCGCTCCCTAGATTCCCGACTGACCAGGATCGAGACCGAGCTCTCAGGGACCCGCACACTCCAGCAGACATGGTATGATGAGTGGCGCAGCCACACATTTCCTGGAGGAGCACCTTCTTCGAGCGCTGCATCGGGATCGACTGATGCCACGATGGATGATCTCATGCGCGATGACGACCCTCCCACTGACACTTGAGCTAGGATGTCTGCTATCTTATCATGATCTGAGTATTTGACAGTGATACTTTTGGGCTGTATGCTCTGTGACTTGATTGTTGTGGCCTTGCGTCACATGTATTTTGCTACTTGTCTGGATGTCTTATGCTTTGACTTGTCTGTGTTTTCCTGACATGCTTTTGTACTATTAGTATATCTATTGTTGATGCCATGTTGATTATATGACTATTATCTGCATGATTACTCAATTGTCATGTTCATGCTTATACTGCCATGTCTACTTGATACTTATGAATATTATGGCATGCTCTGTGATCTGATACTTCATACTCATATGATGCATGTGATTGCTATGTCTTGCTATACCTTTTCACATGTGTTCGTATGGTTATTCATCAATCTATCACATCTTTATGGAGTTAGGATACCTCTAGGGTTGAGGGGGAGTTTGTTTTAATCTTAACAGTCCCTCTTGCCCCTTTTCGGTGTTCGACAAAGGGGGAGAGTGTGGATTGAAAAAGTTTAGAATGATCATATTGTAGGGGGAGGATCTGGATTCCCCTATGATTCTAAATTTGGAAAATTGATTGAGAAACCCTAAACTTAAAATCGGGTTGTCAAACAACAAAAAGGGGGAGACTGTTGATGCAGTCTGGCCCTGATTGTTGTTTTGGTGTTGACAACGATTTTAGTTTAGGTTGATGATTATGATGATGATGATGATTATGATTAAGTCCTGATCGAGGATTAGGCATGATATGGAGGATTCTAGCATGAAGGGCTAGGTGTTGGAAAAATCCTAACCTGGAAGGTTAGGTGTGAAAAATCCTAGCTTGGAGGGCTAGGTGTTGGAAAAGTCCTAATTCGGAAGGGTTGGGTGAAAAGTCCTAGCTTGGAGGGCTAGGTGAAAAGTCCTAACTTGGAGGGTTAGGTGCAAATTCCCATCTTGGAGGATTAGGTGAAAAAGTCCTGGCTTGGAGGGTCAGATGCCTAGCTTGGAGGGCTAGGTTGGATGAAATTCTAACTCGGAAGGGTTGGGTGAAAAGTCCTAGCTTGGAGGGCTAGGTGAAAAGTTCTAGCTTGGAGGGCTAGGTGAAAAGTCCTAACTTGGAGGGTTAGGTGCAAATATCCAACTTGGAGAGTTAGATGGAAAATCCTTAGCTTGGAGGGCTAAGGTGGATGGAAACTTAGCTTGGAGGGCTGAGTTTGAGTCCCTGGATCGGTCTGGTGATCGATCAGGGATTTCGGCACGCTGCTCCTTCTTGGATCGGTCTGGTGACCGATCCAGCGATGACTGATCGGTCGGGTGACCGATCAGGGAGCACACAGTGAGATTGGGAATCTACTGTGCTGCTCCTGATCGATCTGGTGACCGATCAGGGAGTATCCGTTTCACCCATTGACTGGCTCCTGGTCGGTCTGGTGACCGATCAGGGAGCAAGCAGTGAGGTTGAGTTCACTTGCTGAACTGCTCCTGATCGGTCTGATGACCGATCAGGATCACTGTGCAGATCGTTCTGGTGAACGATCCAGCTTCGCGGGCTCCTCACTAAGATCGATCAGGACGGTTCCTGATCGATCTGGTGATGACCTGATTGGACTGCTGACCGATCAGGTGATACCCTGATTGGTCAGTTGATCTTTTAGAAGGCTTAGCCTGCGAAACTCAAAAATCGCCCAATATAAGGGTGGATCGGTCAGGTGAACGATCCACGACCTGGGATCGGTCTGGTGATCGGTCCAGGAGAATCTCAAAGAAATCGTGATTTCTGATTAAGCGTTGGGGATCGATCAGGGTGAATCCTGATCGGTCTGGAACCATCCTGATCGGTCTGGTGACCGATCAGGAGGCTCTCTGATCGGTCTGGTGACCGATCACTTTAATTCAAAATGCACTGTCAGACGCTCTGATCGCGTCTGACCATATTCGATTCGCTGCTGTTTATCTCTGATATTTGATTTACTGCGTGATTTGCCGCTCTAACAGTCTGATTAAGTTACAGGTGACAGGGGAGGATTCAAACACTCAAGGAGAAGTCAAAGAGGGCTTTCCTTAGAGCAGGTTTGTCCCTTTCTCAACTCAGGATGCAACGGCTAGAGCTGCAGGACTGAAGCCACTGACTGAAGCTTGGCTGAGGGAGCTCAGGAAGTTCAGTAAGGGTTCAGTGTAGCTGGCGCGTTGGCAGTGAGGCAGCTGTAGGCTGCTGGAGATGAGGTCACTTGTTGCTTAGTGGAGAAACAAAAGGAACGAGAGAGTTTCGGTGGAGTAGAGTTCGACAGTTCTTCAGCTTGTGCTCTTGAGTTCCAGTGCTTTGAGTTCTCCACATCAAGCTTGTTGTTCTTGAGGTTTTCATCATTCCAAGCAAGCAAATTGAGAAGCAATCGACCATTACTTGAGCGCTTGAAGGAGAGAACAAGAAGCTTGGAGTCCGACAGTGGGAAGACACGAAGAGGGTTCTTGCGTGAGATCGCCACTGGGTGGAGCTCAGGGAAGCTTGCTGTGGTTTTGCCCTTGCTAAGTGTTTGAGTAAGATCCTTCTTGTTGTTTCTTTGTGCTTAATCTATATACTTGTTTGAAACACACTGTGGAGAGGTTTCTCCACCGAGAAGGAGGTTGCTGAATTATCCGGTGTTAACCAGGGCTTGATCTGCCGACGATCAAGGGATCGCCCACCTTAAGGGCACGCCAAGAAGTAGGGGCAAGTTATCCCCGAACCTTATAAAATCTCCTTGTTAGCAATCTTGCTAATCTTGCTAGTTAGTTTTCGATTTTAGTTTCTGCGCATCCTGTTTTCCATACTTCCGCTGTGCTACTAACAACTTCGAGTGCAGAAATTGCTAACTCTTCAAAGGAAAAGTGATTGGCTATATTCACCCCCCCTCTCTAGCCATCTCGTCACCAACATCTTATAGTTAAATCGGGGCCCAACCCAATAAGTCGAAAAGGGCCCTAGGGTGAGTAAAAGCCCTTTATAAATATCTGGGCTTACTTGAGTTATATTTTATTGGGCTATGAAGCTCATTCAATTCTGATTGCCCCTGTGGAAGGTCGACCAAAGTGTGATGATTGATCAATCGTCATCTTATGGGTGACCGATTGGCTATAGGACATAAGCGGGTTGGTCGATCGGAGGTATACTATATTTAGTTAGTTGTTTCAGATTTTATCCTTCCTACGTGATCTATGTTAGGGGCAACACATAGCATCCGCTCGGCCATGCAAATCGGCTCACCAGGTTAGACAAAGACTTTCGATTGGAGGGTCTGATCGGGCGACCATATCGGTTGGTTTCTCTTTTGTCTTTTGATTCACCTTTATTCCATTATTACCGCATGCCACCTTAATTGGTCACCTCAACCGTTTGACCTTGACCTTTTCCTATGTGGACCGGGGACCCAAAATTTCCCATATCACAAGCCTTCTATTCGAGTCTAGTAAAAAAAGACGTCTACTCTAACTAACTTGCTAGACTAGTATTTAGGTTTAAGTCTTATGTAGATTTTAGGCTGACATGTCTCGTCCGTACAAAAGGGGATGGCACATGTCAGATGCCATTAATAGGGAATGATGCGCGCATGCGAGGTAATAAATACCTCAATTTTTTGATATCCCCAACAATTAATGTCGCAGTCTCTCCTTGCTACGTGCCACCCCAGGTTGGGGTGCCTCATTTTTCGAGGTGATTGGGGCCATAATTCGAAACGATGCTGTCAGAGTCAGTCAGTTGGTAATGCTTCAACGATTGAAATCGCAACCCACCTTTTTCCTGAGCATCATAAGATAGCTGAGAAGAGAAAGCGGTGATATAAGAGTTTTATCTTTGAGGGTTATGTGTAAAAACTCTACACGTCTGTGCTATCTGCCCCTTCATTATCTCTTGCGATTTCTAATCTCTTCTTTCAACGATCTTTTCTGTGACCTTCCCTTGTATGAACATGATTTTCTTCTCTTCGTTCTTCTTTCATCTGGTGTCTGCTTTTCGTTATGTTTAGAGGAGCCCTTGAGAGGATTCCCGACCTGTGGTACACGATCGCTATTTCCAACATCAACGGGGATGAATCCGCAACCATAAAAGAGGGCTTTGAAATCCTAGATGATCACCGGATGATCATCCCTAACAACCATGACCGTCCACACTGACCTCCCTTAGGATTCTTTATAGTTTTTAAGGATCAACTACTAGCAGGTTTGCATTTTCCAATTCATCCCTCCCCCGCCCCCCCCCCCCCCCCCTATTTGTAGGTACTTTCGGATCCCTTTATCTCAATTAGCACCAAACTTCATTCATATTCGTTGTGGTACCATGATCATCTTTACCATGTATCACGTCTCCCTTGACCCTCGAATCATTCATTTCTTCTATTATAAAAAAAATCGAGGTGGGGTCTTTCTATTTCCAAGCCCACTCAAGGGTTGGCAATATCACTACTTTTATATAAGGTTTGTTCAATCTCCTTCGTGGCCGACCGATTGGACAGAAGAGTTGCCGGAGCACCCTATAGTGTAACGCTCCTTCAAAACTGACCCTCTATTTATTGTTGCCAATCAGAAGTTGGCCGACCTAAAGTTCAACATCAACCTCCTACTTTAGGAGGGCTTTCTTTTCATTTTTGGTCTGAGTCGAATACCGACTAAGTTGTCCTACACATTTGGTATGCGTTTATCTTCCTCTATTATTTTGAAATTAACTAAAAATTTTCATGATAGTGCAGGGAAAAGTATGTTGAAGGCCAAGCTTTGCGATGACCTGGGTCTGGATGATGCCAAGCTAGATGTTCGAGCCACTACGGAGTTGTCGAAATGTGATGTGTTGTTGAGTGGATCTACAGCAGAGACGGGTGATAGTGAAACCACCTATACAGAAGAGATGCTACCACCTCTATTGCCCCACCGAGCACCACCAGAAGAACCGATCGACATAGAAGATGAGGTGTCTCTAAAGACAAGACTCAAGAGGCAGTGAATAGAAACATCAGCCGCTGGCAGACCAAAGATGCCAACCACTCACCCAGAGATGCTTGTTACTCATCAATTGGCGACCTCAGACATGCACCAATTGGGCATGCCGCCATTTAAACGACCTCCTCCTGTCAGGAGGTGGCTATACTAGAGCAACCCCGCTCTTTCTCCTCGTCATGGTGATTCAAGGCCCAACCAACACAAAAAGGGCAAGGTCGTCAGCAAGCTTCCTTCAATCAACATGCCTGCTGAGCCTCTGATCGGCTAGCAACTAGTGGGTCTAACTTCTGTGCCAACGTCTCCTCCAAGGCAGTCTACTATCCGCTTAGTTTTTAATTTTACCCTTCCCACTAGGGCTATCTCATCTTCGTGTATCTTCGAGGTAGCTCAACAGAGTCCGATCCAGATGATATGCTTGTGGGGACCAATGGTGGAGGATTGGGACAATGGCGTCCACTCAGCCCTCAAACTTTCTCTGCTAACCAAGGAAGACCAATTTGCTCAAGAAGCTATCAAGGTGAGACAAGCTTCTTTTGTTTTATTGTATATTTTTTTTGTAAATAGATCATTTAGTTTTCATGCTTCTACAATTCTGGGTGGCTTGCCACGAAATGAGCCAGGTGTTGGTGTAAGCCCAAAGAGTCAATCAAGAGTTAGTTGACTTAGTGTTGGGGCAATCGACCCAAGTATGATTTGGAGGATCATGGGCTTTGATGTGTATGTCAATATGATTAAGTTAGGGTTTTATTGTGTTTTAATATGTGTATGTGAGTGTGCAGGTTTGTAGGTACACATAGACTTGGTTGAATGGCTTCAGGTACGGTGAAGGGTGGCATGGAGGCAAGCCGTGGGCTAGTGTGCATATCCGAGGGACAATGGACAAAGCAGGGACGATGAGTCGAGGGAAGCAAACTTCGAGGCGCATGTGAAGAATGACATGAAGGTAAGTCGCGGGCTTGTGTGCGTATCCGAGGGACGAGGGCCAAAGTCGAAGAGGGCTTGAAGGCGACGGATTGAGGCTGCTGAAGTAGAGACGATGAGCCAAGGGATGCAGACTTCGAGGCATACGTGAAGGATGACATGGAGGAAAGCCAAAGGCTTGCATGCGCAATTGAGGGACAGGAGCAGAAGATGAAGAGGGCGCGAAGATAATAGATCGAGACTGCTGTTTGAAGAGTCAACCAGGTCATGAGGGTCCGAGTATTGAGTAATTGTACTCGGGAACTAAGCCGGGAGGGTTCGAGTGTAGAGGCAAATGTACTCGGGAAGGAAAACCCTAGGCTTAGGAAAGGACCAGTCGATTGCCCTAGAGGTAGTCGACTGGTGTGGCCAGAATTCGAAAGGACAGGCTTGAATTTTGAATTCCTATGAGGCCAGTTGACTGCCCCAGCGACAGTCGACTGGTAACAGTCATATTTCAGCTCGAGCTCTATTTAAGGGAGCTCGTTTAGGGCTGTTCTTTCTCGGCAAAACCTACTTGGATAGAGCTGGTTAGTAGCCTTTGTTGCTCAGGTTGAGTCCAGAAGTTGTGGTGAGGTTTCTCCACCCACAAGGAGCTATGAGATCTAGCCGGAGATGCTCTAGTGAATCATCCACCGAAGGATTAGGGATTGTCCACCTTACGAGCTGCCGTGGAGTAGGAGCATCATCTCCGAACTGAAAGATCGTTTATGGCGTGCAGAGGGGGGGGGGTGAATGCACTTTTCGATCGTTTCGATCTCTACAGGATTGTTAGCGCAGCGGAAATAATATACAAAGGAAATTTAAAACAATGCTAACAAAAGTATTTTACTTGGTATCCACCCAGATGGGTGACTAATCCAAGGATCCACGCCGCGAGCACCACTTTCACTATGAAAACCTCCTTCAGGTGGAGAAACCTTTACAACGGTGATCTTCCTCTTTACAGAATGAAGTAGAATGAGTGAGAGGAAGCAAGAACACTTTTCAGTTTGGCAGCACCTCGTTACTGTACGGAACCGTACCGTACACGTACAAAAAGGTGCTCCTTTTATAGGTGAAAAGGACAGATTCGCAGTCTGTCCAGCCCCGTACCAGTCGACTGCCCCAAGGGCAGTCGACTGACCCAGCATTAATTGCTGGCCAACGGCTAACCAACAGCTAGCCAACGGCTAGTTTCGGGGTATACCAGTCGACTGCCCCAAGGGTAGTCGACTGGTCCGATGCTGCAAACTTTCTGTGGGTTTTGGCAGTCGACTGCCCCAAGGCCAGTCGACTGCCCTGCCTCACAGCTCAGCTCTAGCCACTCCGGACCTTCTCCTTCGCGTGTGCCTTCAGGTCTGTTCTCTTGGCTCGCCCCTTGAAGTCCTCTTCCTCTGGCTATCGTCCCTCGGATGCGCACGCATGCCTTCCCTTGGCTTGCCTCCATGCCACCCTTCACATGTGCCCTTGAAGTCCACTTCCCGGCTTGCCCTTGGATCTCTCCTCCCTCAGCTCTCGTCCCTCGGATATGTCCACCAAGTGTGATTCTTCAAGTCCTGCAAACTCAATCACACAACTCAAATACAACATAACACTCTAACTTTAAACATATTCAACCACACACATCAAAATCATGATCTTCTAATCATTTAAGGGCCGATTGCGTCAACACGAACCACGTACATTGGTGTGTCATTCTTATTTGTTAGGTTTTGTTTTATTTAGTATATTCTGCTTGCGCACTAACGATTGTAGGAAGAAAATCGAATAAAACTATCACCCCCTCTAGCTTGACGGTTACGATCTAACAAGCGGTATCAGAGCGAAGGTCCGCTCTTGTTGGAATAACTGCCAAAAGGGCACAAGCTAGAGGAAATGATGATGGAAGACAAGTTGGGTGTTGGCATCAACATTCCACCACCTTATGATCATGAAGATTTTGACTATTGGAGGACAAGAATGAAGACTTGGTTTGGAATGCATTGGGAGTGCATGGTGATGCTGGAAGAACCATTCGAAATTCCTAGGGATAAGCATGGGAAAAAGTTTCGACCTAGATATTGGACCATGGAGCAACAAGCCCAATCTAAGACAAATGAGAAGGTAATTAGTATATTAATTAATATTTTATCTAATAATGTTTTGAGTGGTGTAGGTCAATATAAAAATGCATATGAGTTGTGGAACAAATTGGAAGAATTTTATGAGAATCCTACACAAGCTCAAACAATAAAAGAACCCAAAGAAATAAATTCAATGGTCCAAGAGAAGGAAGAAGAAAAAGAATTGACCATCTCATCAAGTGAAGTGGCACTAGAGAGTGAGAGGTCATCCACTTCATCAAGGGAAGAAGAAGAGGTTTCCACCTCAAGGATTGAGGGGGAGGAGAGACCCACTTCAATACCGGAGCAAGAAAAAGCTCCAACCTCCACCAAAGCAAAGTCAAAGGACCACATCACATGCATTGGATGCAACAAGAAGGGGCACTACAATGATAAGTGTCCACTAGGTAAAAAAGAGGTAAACCCTAAACCCGGGTCCATTCATTTAAAAGCTAATGTGGGTTGTAGGGAAAAGAAAGAAAAGAAGCACATTAGGTGCTACACTTGTGGGGAGCTAGGACATTACCACACCCAATGCCCAAGAAAAGGAGAACTCAAGAAAATGGAGCATTTCAGAAGATGGGAAAAAGATGAAAAGAAGAGAACCTCACATTAAGGGGGAGCTACAAGGGTAAGGGAGGTAATCCCTAACTTTACTTACGCTTCAAATGTCTTTTTGAGTGCTAAAAATATTAATGATTGCTTGCCTATGCGTAATTTTGGTTTCAAGTATCATGATAAAAATAGAAATAACATTGCATGCCAAAATTCTAAAGAATCCATGGTTCATGATAAATCTAGGGCTTTTAGACCTAAGGACCAAGACATTAACCATAAAAAAGGGAGACACATGCCTAGAAAAATGGATAGATCTAGGAATGATCAAAATGATCATGATGATATTAAGGTTAGGAACCTAGAGAAGGAAAATCGAGCCTTAAGGGCAAAGCTTGATAAGTTAGAAAATAATCTAGATAAACTCATTGGGGGATCCAAGGGATTAAGCATGATACCAAATGATCAACACCTTAGAAATAGTAGGCTGGGACTAGGATACCAATCTAGGGGGTCAAATGTTAGTAAAAAGGTATATTTGAGGACGCCCTATGATTATAGAAAAGGAAAGACCAAAAATGGTAAGAAAAAGCCATTTAAAGGAGAAAAGAAGGATTTAACCAAGAAAAAGGTATATAAAGTTAAGAGATTTATAGTTGAAGGTCAAGAAGCACCGGAGGAACACCAGTGTGGTCTTGCATTTGTAGATGAGTCACCTAGAGAGGTGACTAGGGCTAGGAGCTCAAGGAAGAGCTTTAGAGGTCAAAAAGGGATCTATGGCAATAGATATCAGGAGGATTTCTTCAAGAAGATTAGATGAATTTAGGGATGTGCCAAAAGATTTGGAAGACTCATTTGAGTCTTAATCCTAGAGAATTGGCACATTAAAAGGAAGTTTGTGGAGTAAAAGATGAAAATGGGATCATATTATGTGAAAATAGGTTTTTATTGGGTAAATGTCATATAACTCAGTGCTAGTAATGTATCGTGATTAAGTATGGGAAGATACATCAAGGAGAGGTCAAAACTAGATCTTTTGGATAAGTTTCAATGACACAATTTAGGTAGTTGTGAATTTCATGCCAGTCTTGGGATTCAGAATAGATTTACTTGAAAACATATTTTTCACAAGTAATCATAGGCTCCACAAATTTCTCCACGAAATTTCATATTTTTTGGAGGTTTGTGGAATTAACTACGCATTTTTGAAATTCGGACCGAAAAATTGGGAATTCACAGGTATCAGTTGACTGCCCCCAGGGCAGTCGACTGAACTCTCGGGTCAGTTTTGCAGTCGACTGTCCCAAGGGCAGTCGACTGGTATCCGAGGTTTTTAAAAGAAAAGGCCGCACGGGGGTGGCCGAACCTAGGGTTTTCGGTGCCACCCCCTGCGAGCCTTTGTCTCGCTCGACCTCCTCTCTTGTTCTAAACCCTTCCCAAGCTCCAAAAACGTCTTCCTAGCCTCTCTCTATCTCGGATCTAAATCTAGGGTTAGAAGAACTTCTCCATTTGAGTCAACCCACACCAACATTCATCATGGAACGCCCCAAGAAACGGTAACTATCTGTGTAGTTTATTTTTCCATTTAGTTCATGGTTTGGAACTAATTTGTCTCATTTTGCATGTTTTTTCTTGGATTTTCTTTCTTTATGGGGTGGTTTTGGTACATGCATGGGTACATTACATGTTAGAATGGCACAAAAGAGGAAAGTGGGTGAGGGGTCATCTCGACAAGGGCGTATAGATCCTGACGCACCTCGATTCAGTTCTGAGGCTTGCCAAAGACAATTTGCCAATACTGAGTTTGTAGTCATGAATTGTCGATATTTGAACCAATCATATTTAAAAAAAAAGCCCCCCACATCATCGAGATGATTACCTACTTTGGGCTAGAGCGGGTGGTCTACTATCAACATTATATTAATGTTGACATGTGTAAGGAATTCTATGCCAACCTTCTATGCATCGATCTGATAATGAGGTTTATGAGTCTCTAGTAGGCGGTGTTACCATTCCCTTTTCCCCTGCAGACTTAGGAGAGTTTTTAGGATGTAGGGAGTCTAATAGTGAGTTCGTTTGTGTCCTAAAGGTCATTGAGCCTTTGGATTTACCAAATGTCACAATAGATCAGATCCACTGATATTATTTTGATAGACCTCGATGTACTCAGGACCGTATCTTTGAAGCTAAACGAATGAGCCCTACCATTAATGTTTTGTATAAAGTTGTTTTAGATTGCATCTTGTCGATTTCCACCAAAGGGCGGTCGAAGATTCGACTTCCCCACTTGGTGATGATGTACGCCCTGGAGAGAAGGTTAGATATTAACATTGCATTGCATATCTTTACATCCATTGTCCATTTCTCCCATGGTGTTGGTAGGAAACTTTACATGCCATTTTGTCATATCTTGACTGAGTTTTTCAAGTCCAAGGGGATCATCACCAATAAGGGTCAGAGGAATAATTTGTCTAAGGATTATGATCAGATTGGCTCTAGGCAGGTCTCCCTGGCAGGACTTGAGTGTCAGTAGGGGGTGTGGGTTTGGCGCCAGCATCCTGATTATTCGAGCTCCGATGATGAGGAGGTTACGGCTGTAGGGATTTTAGAGGAGAGGTTCTCCAGGTTGGAAGCAGAGGTTCACGGCCTCCGGGAGGACTTTCACGGTTTTCAGCAACAGTAGGTGGATTTTCAGTAGGTGCAGACTCCTATTCAGGGGGAGGTTCATGGGCTCACAGAGACCTTTCAGAGGTTTCAGCTGTGGCAGGACGAGATGTACGACATGATGCAGCAGTGACACCTCACGTATCAGGCCCCTCCCCCCTCCGGGCGACGACATGTAGTGGAGTTTATGTGATGATTTTAGTGTTGAGAGTGTTTTTTCTTGGATCTATGTTTTATCTCTCAAACACCTATTTTGGAATTGTAACAATTTAGTACTTCGTGGCTTTGGCCCTTATGCTACTTTTATGTTTTACTTTGAATTATGTATGAAACTTTGTGTTCATGTTTTATATTACTTCTATTTCAGTTCATGATGTGATCATTGAAATAATGTTTTATTGATGTCATGAAATGTAAGACAATTTGATAGGTGCATGTTTATCTAAAGGTTAAGAGATAAAAGGGGGGAGGTCATATCATATTGGGAATATATAAGAAAAAGAGGGAAGTTGAGGGCAATTCTATGTGTAAAATGGTAATGAATGGTTTTGGCAAATACATAGATTCATATATGGACTTAGAAGTTGATACAAAATGAATTTTTTTAGAGAATTGGAGTTTGTACCAAAAGTCAAGCATATTTGGTATTTTTTATGAAACTATATTTTTCTAGGGTAGGTTATATCCTAACAAATATGCTTGCAAAATTTTATATTTTTTCGAATTTTGTAGAATTTTCTAGGGATTTCTGAATATTGGGTTGAAAATTCAGAAATGACCTGTATTAGTCGATTGCCCTTGGGGCAGTCGACTGATGTTTCGGTAAGGTTTTGAATTGAAGGGTACAAGTCGACTGATGTTAGATCAGTCGACTGATCTTTCGGGTTTGTGATTTCTGAGGGTTTTTTCGAAGTAGTTTGGGTTCTCATTGGCACTAGGGGTAGGATTGCTTGGGGCAATATTTTTGATGGTGCCAAAGGGGGAGAATTTGTGGTGTTGAGTTAGGTTTAACTTAACATGGGAGAACTTATGGTGTTAAGTTGGGTATAACTTAACTTGGAGTTGTGAGTGAGAATTGAAAATTGGGCGAGGTCATAGGTTAAGAGGGAGGTTGCTTCTTGGTTGCTATGCTTTTAATTTTCAATTGCTATTGTTGTTGTTTTACCTAACCTAAACATATTGCCACACATCAAAAAGGGGGAGATTGTTGGGGGCAATCGTCTCAAGTATGATCTGGAGGATCATGGGTTGTGATGTGTGTATCAGTATGATTAAGTTAGGGTTTTATTGTGTTCTAATATGTGTATATGAGTATGCAGGTATGCAGGTACACATAGACTTAGTTGAATGTCTTCAGGTACGCAGAAGATGAAGAGGGCGTGAAGGCAACAGATCGAGACTGTTGTTTGAAGAGTTAACCAGGTCGTGAGGGTCCGAGGGTTGAGTAATTGTACTCGAGAACTAAGCCGGGAGGGTTCGAGTGCAGAGATAAATGTACTCGGGAAGGGAAACCCTAAGCTTAGGGAAGGACCAGTTCCTAAGCTTAGGGAAGGACCAGTTGAATGCCCCTACTGCCCCTAGGGCAGTCGACTGGTGTGGCCAGAATTTGAAAGGTCAGGCTTGAATTTCGAATTCCCGTGAGGCCAGTCAACTGCCCCAGGGGCAGTCGATTGGTAACGGTCACATTTCAGCTCGAGTTCTATTTAAGGGAGCTCGTTTAAGGCTGTTCTTTCTCAGCGAAACCTGCTTGGATAGAGATGGTTAGTAGCCTTTGTTGCACAGGTAGTGCCCAGAAGTTGTGGTGAGGTTTATCCACCCACAAGGAGCTACGAGATCTAGCCGGAGGTGTTCCGGGGAATCATCCACCGAAGGATTTGGGATCGTCCACCTTACAGACTGCCGTGGAGTAGGAGCATCATCTGCGAACCACGTACATCGGTGTGTCATTCTTATTCATTAGGTTTTATTTTATTTAATATATTCTGCTTGTTCACTAACGATTGTAGGAAGAAAATCGAAAGAAGCTATTCTCCCCCCTCTAGCTTGACGGTCACGATCTAACACTTAGGTCATAAAGTATCATATTTATTAATAAAGATAAAGTTTTGATTATTATATTTATATCATGTTTGTGCCATATGAATAAATATAATAATGTCCTAGAATAGTAGATTCTCATCTACAACACATCAATTAGTTGAATTGATTGTGAGAGACTGTAGATAACACTACTCTTAACTATTCCTAGTCAAGCATTAATATATACAAGGGCAATATTAATATGTTGAGATTAGCATGTGTTGGTGCAGGAAGCATCATATCAAACCTTGTTTTGATATTGGCAAAGGATTCAAAGTTAAGTACTGTTTGTTATCTAATGTGGTTACTCAAGTGTGCAGGAAAAGTCCTAGCGAAGGGCTGCTAGGCACCTGACAAAGGACTGTCATGAAACAAAGTCCTAGCGAAGGGCTGCTAGGCACCTGGCGAAGGACTACCAGGAAATAAAGTCCTAGCGAAGGACTGCTAGGCACCAGGTGAAGGATTGCCTGGAAATAAAGTCCTAAGCGAAGGACTGCTAGGCACCAGGCGAAGGACTACCTGAAGACCCAGCGAAGGGCTACTGGGCACCTAGCGAAGGGCTGCTAGGAAGTCGAAGACCTAGCGAAGGAATGCTAGGCACCAAGCGAAGGACTGCTTGGTACTAAAGACCTGGCGAAGGACAGCTAGGCACCTGGCGAAGGACTGCTGGGCAAAAGTCCAACCGAAGGAGCCGGTTGGCATCAGGTAAATTCTCCTGAGAGGAGTAGGTGAGGACGCGTTCCCCGTTGAGGGAACAGTAGGCGTCGGTTCGACCTAGGGCTCCATTTTGGAGACCCAAAGTCAGAACCAAGATAGCTAAGGCTGTAAAACTTACTTATATATTTGTTCCATCTTGTTTCGTACTAACCCTGGATGCAGGACCGAAGGAACGAGTGTCTGCAGCTCAGAAAGCCTCAAAGGAGTGAGGTAGCAGCTGGGTGGGCGCCCGGAAGGACCCGGGCGCCCTAAGTACAAGGCAAAGAGGAGTTCAGCACAAGCAAGCTTCGGAAGCCCACTGGGCGGGGCACCCCCATGCTCCCGGGCGCCCCCGTGCGCCCGGGCACCCCGGATTCCCAGGGCGCCCCGCGCTCAAGCCAACGAAGTAGATAAAGTTTATCCAGCCGAGAAGCCCGCTGAAAGGGTCAACCAGGGCACCCCCAGCGTCCCGGGCGCCCTCACAGTCAACCCTCAGCCCTATTCGAGTGAGATAAGGTCTGACCGAGATTTGCTCGGATCGGGTGACACGTGGGGGGGGGGGGGGCGCCCCCAACGTTTAGGGCGCCCCGGAAGGCTATAAAAATCCGCTCTGCCCCAAGGCTTCATGTATCATGTTTTCCAACGCAAATACGCTCTTCAACTCATGCGCTCTGCTCCAGAAATCCTTCATCTCGTGATTCTAGCACCGGCAACGACCCTACGCACCGAAGAACGACCTACACCAGGCGTCGGTAACAAAGAGCCAATTTTTAATTGTATTCTTACTTCACGTATAACTGTACAACTATGTGTAAGATTTTACGCGATTATAGTATTGCCCGCAGTAAACGGTCAAGGATCGTGGGCCTTGGAGTAGGAGCCGACCGCGACTCCGAACCAAGTAAAACCGATTGTGTCTTTGTGTTTTGTTTATTCCGCTGCGCATTTGCTCTTAATTTTATCCGAAAGACGAGTAACGATATTCACCCCCCCCCCTCTATCGTTTTGTCTCGATCCAACAGCATGTAGGTCAATTGTTGACTTGATCTCATAAGTTATGGATATGAGATATCAAGTTGACACATAAGCATATATATTGAAGAATATATATACTGAATTCACCCGCCATAAGAAAGATTCATGGATTGTTATATGAGTATCATAAACTTTCTCATAATGATTATTGGTATGTGTTGGACCTCGGATGGCTAGAGAGGGGGGGGGTGAATATAGCCAAACACTTATTCTTGGTCACTTATCGATTTTCTGCACTCAAACTTTTAGTAGCACAGCGGAAGTAGTAAAAATAGAATATGTAGAAAACTTAAACCCTAAACTATGATCAAACACAAGAACGCTAACAGGAGGATTTACAAGGTTCGGGGATAACTTGCCCCTACTCCTTGGTGTGCCCTTAAGGTGGGCGATCCCTTGATCGTCGGCAGATCAAGCCCCGGAAGATCTGGATAGAAAGCAACCTCCTTCTCGGTGGAGTAACCTCTCCACAGCGTTTCAATCAAGGATATAGTTTTAAGCACAATGAAACACAAGAAAGATCTTACTTAGCACTTAGCACAGACAAGAACACAGCAAGCTTCTTCCGAGCTCCACCCAGCGACAATCTCACGCAAGAATCCCTTTCCTCGTGTATTCTCGCTGTTGGACTAAAAGCCTCTTGTTCCTTCTTCCAAGTGCTCAAGCAAGGAATGGTTGCCTCAGAATGCACAAGCAAGGTGTGGAGAACACAATTGTGCAGCAAGAACTCAAGCCAGAAATTGCTTCAATGAACTCTTCTCTGCCCTTCTCCTCTACGCCCTTTTGTTTCTCCACTGAGCACCAGATGACACCATCTCACTGCAACCTCCAGCTGCTCACCTGCAACCACCAGCCACCACTAAACTCTTCTGGACTCCCTGAGCTTCCCTCAGACCAGCCCCAGTCAGCAGCTCCAGCCAGTGCCAGCTTCCATTGCAACTTGAGAAGGAAAACGGATAAACCTGCTCTAAGGAAAGGCCTCCTTTGACTCTCCTTGAGTGTTTGAATCCTTCCCTGTCACCTACAGCTTAATCAGAGCATTAGCACAGCATATTACTAAGTAAATCAAGTATCAGACATCAAATGCAGAGAATCGGATACGGTCAGACGCGATCAGAGCGCCTGACAGTGCAATTTGAATTAAAGTGATCGGTCACCGGACCGATCCAGGGCTCGTGGGTCGGTCACCAGACCGATCCACTACTTTACTGGGACTCCCAGCTCTCGCGGTGACACAAGCCTGATCGGTCACCAGACCGATCAGAGTGAAGCTTGATCGGTCACCAGACCGATCAGGACAAACACTGTCCGATCAGGCTCAAGCCTGATCGGTCCACGTCTGAGTGAACAGTAACCGCGGAAATCAAATCCTAAGTCTTTGATCAGTCACCGGACCATTCAGGAATTGATCAGTGGAGGAACTCAACTCACTGAACGCTCCCTGATCGGTCGCCAGACCGATCAGGAGTGAAGCAGCGAGGAAGCTGCCTGCTCCCTGATCGGTCACCAGACCGATCAGGAGCCAAGCAACAAGGCAACGACCTGCTCCCTGATCGGTCACCGGACCGATCAGGAGCCACACAGTAGGTTCCCAACCTCACTGTACTCTCCCTGATCGGTCACCAGACCGATCAGTCATTGCTGGATCGGTCACCGGACCGATCCACGAAGCAGCAGCGTGCCAACTTCCCTGATCGGTCACCAGACCGATCCAGGGACTCAAACCTAGCCCTCCAAGCTAGAGTTTCATCCAACCTAGCCCTCCAAGCTAGGACTTTTTCACCTAACCCTTCAAGTTGGGACTTTTCACCTAGCCCTCCAAGCTAGGACTTTTCACCCAACCCTTCCGAATTAAGACTTTTCCAAACCTAGCCCTCCAAGAGGACCTGACCCTCCAAGTCAGGACTTTTTTCACCTAACCCTCCAAGTTGGGAATTTTCACCTAACCCTCCAAGTTAGGACTTTTCACCTAGCCCTCCAAGCTAGGACTTTTCACCCAACCCTTCAGAATTAGGACTTTTTCCAACACCTAGCCCTCCAAGCTAGGATTTTCAGCACCTAACCCTCCAGGTTAGGATTTCCCAACACCTAGCCCTCCAACCTAGAATTTTCCATACCATGCTTAATCTCTGATCAGGACTTTAATCATAATCATAATCATCAACTTAAACTAAACTTGATATCAACACCAAAACAACAATCAGGGTCAGACTGCATCAACAATCTCCCCCTTTTTTTTGTTTGACAACCCGATTTTAAGTTTAGGAATTCCCAATCAATTTCTCAATTCAGAATCATAGGGGAATCAGGATCCTCCCCTACAACATAATCATCCTAAACTTAAGCAACCATTTTCTCCCCCTTGTCAAATATCGAAAAGGGTATGGTTATTAAGTTTGAACATACCTCCCCCTCAAATACGGGTCTCTCTCCAAACCCAAAATAATCAAAGAACAAATGCACATGAAAACATATACAGAATAATATCATGGTCAAGCATGTATATGTTTCATATGACAAGTAAGCCAAAGGATGATTTTGGAATTGCATATGAGAGGCATATACCATAAATGTATCATGACAACAATGTATATGCATCATATGACAACAATTATCGTAGTTCCATCAGATTGATGATCGATACAGAAAAATTATGAATGATCAGTTTTCAGAAAAAATTCAGTAATTCTGATTCATTCAAGATCAAACTGCATTAACATTTGGAATTTCATGTGAAGACATATACAGAAGTATATCATGGTCAAATACGTATATGCTTCACATGACAAGTAAGGAATGCATCTGTATCTGACACATAGTCCTGATTGGTCTCCGTGTCCGATCAGGTTCGTTGATCATGTGATACAGAAACATATTTGATTAGTCTGGGGAGCGATCAGATTTCAGAAAAATTTCTGAAACTCTGATATGTTCCTGATTAGACTGCATTAACAATTGGCATTTCATAACAGAGGAGTAGACTCTATTGATATTCGATATTTTAGAAAAATTTTTGAAACACGACATTATGAACAAGAGTCATGATTTGGATTTCTTGACTGAAAATTATCAAGGAGCGAGAGATCAAAAGACATGATTCAAACAACCCGTTCATATGAATCTCAAAAATTGCAACACGGGCTTGTATCGAATCAGTATAAGATTTGCTCCGAGTATGATTAGGATGATCCAATTGTACTTGGTTTGTATCAGATTTGTTTGTAGTATGATCATTAAACTGATACAATTGGATAAGAGGAGATCGGACTGAGGAGTTTTGACCCAATCAGAGAATTTCCTGATCTGATCGGTCACCAGACCGATCAGACTGATCCCTGAATGGTCACGGGACCGATCAGTATGAGTCCTGATCGATTAGTGGACCGATCTGGTTCGACACAGAGAGGTTTCTGATCGGTTTGTTCCAAAAAATTTTAGAAACTCTTCATCAGGTTGAAACCAGGTTTGCTTCAACTCTAAACCATTTCTAAACCCTAATTTAATCAGAGTTAGCCCCTTCTTGATCCTAAGAAGGGTTTCCCCTAACCAAAAAGTATTTCCCAAACTAAAATAATCATCATGATTTGTATCAATTCCATATCAAAAATTGAGAATTTTTTTTTATAAAAAGAAACCAATAACATGTTTGTGTCAATTTAGTGTCACAATATGATCAAGTTCCAAAACATGCTTGTATCAAATTCTTATCAAGATTCAAAACTTTCCAAAAAAATAGATTTGTATCAAGATTCAAGACTTTAACCCCTATCAAAGCATGATCAGTATGTGCTTAAGCCTTGACTTATGTTTCAAAAGCAAGTTTGTATCAAAGCACAATCATTGGGAAAACAAACAAGTCATGGAATTTGAGTTTGATACAAAGAAAGAATTAACCCTAGACCTTAAGCTCATGTTCCTTGTCAAATCATGTATTGTGAGATTTTCATAGTGATTTTCGAATTAGTACTAACTAATGTGTCCATACTTGTTCTTTAGCATTCATTCATGGTCTATAACCCATACAAGAAAATAGACACCTTGGGCTTGAGATAAAGAATTTCATAAATCATAAATTGCAGTAAACTATAAATTGCAACAATAAACCTAATTGTCCTAAGCAATCCATGACAAGGGCAAATTATGTGTGAATCTAAACCCTTCATGCAATATATAAAAACAATTTCCAAGGCTTGTTGACTTATTTTGAAACTAGTGTAACTTTAGCCTTGGGTTTGGAGGACCACTTATCAACAACCCATGTTGATAGATGCTCCCCCTCAAACAATGCTTATACAATTCGAAATATGGAGGTTTTAGGTACCCAAATTTTGGGACCTAAGGCATCAATAATGAAGGACTTAGGCACCATGCCTTAGTCACTTTCTTTCTAACCTTTTGAACCCTAGAATTATTTTGTGCTCTAAATTGGGTTCTTGACATTAAGAATATGACACTAGGTTCTTTAGGTTGGTAACCCAAACCAACCTTGTTGTAAGCCGTCTTTTGTGAGTTTAAGATCATATCTAGGGTTTTAGAGCTAGTTGAAAACTTCTCAAGAATATTCTTGAGATCCTCAATTTTGCTCCTCAAGTTCTTATTGTCATTCTCAAGGGTCTTAACATGTGAGTCATCAATTACCTCATCCTTAGAGGTTTTCAATTCCTTTACTTCTAATCTTAATGATTTAACTTTTGCCTTAGATTTCTTAAGCAACTTAGTTAGGCATGCTATTGTTTTATAGCACTTATCCAACTCGGGAGAGATTACCTCTTCATCATCCGAAGCTGATGAAGGCATGATTGAGGAGCTACTTGATTCGTTATCACTTTCTTCTCTCGAGTCCTTTAGTGCCATGAATGCCAGGTGATAGTGAGTGTTCTTCTCCTCCTTCTTCTTCTTGTTGTCACCTGCCACTAAAGCAATACCTTTTTCTTTGGGACATTGGTTAGAGATCTCATGTAGTTCCATTTCACAAAATAGATCTTCTAACTTAATAATTGAAAGATCCTTAGACACCTTGTAGGCATCCACCATGGATGACCACAAGGCATTCCTAGGAAATGATTTAAGGACATACCTCACTAGGTCTCGGTTTTCTACCTTTTCATCAATGGAGAGTAGACCATTCAAGACTTCTTTGAACTGTCCATGGAGTTTACTTACAGTTTCATTTTCTCCCATGGTGAGATTTTGAAGTTGGTTGAGAAGGAGGTCCTTCTTGACTGTCCGGGTTTCATGAGTTCCATCATGGAGCTCAATAATCTTATTCCATAGATCTTTAGCACTTGTGAAAGGACCCACCTTGACTAACTGATCCTTGGTCATCCCACATTGCAAGGTGACAGTAGCTTTGGCATTGGCTTCCCCCTTTCTTATTTGCTCAGCCGACCAACTTGAGAAGTCGAGATCTTTTCCTTCAACATCTCTTGGAGGGATGAAACCTTCTTTAACCGAGAACCATATGCTCATGTTTGTCTTAAAATAAAACTCCATTCTTGACTTCAAATATGAAAAATCAGTGCCGTCGAGAAATGGAGGTCGGTTTGTGCTCAATCCTTCTCTTCCAGCCATCTTACTGTAAGCTCTCGGATGTTAAGCCATGAACAGAGGCCCAAGCTCTAATACCACTTGTTGGAACTCGGATGGCTAGAGAGGGGGGGGGTGAAAATAGCCAAACACTTGTTCTTGGTCACTTATCGATTTTCATCACTCAAACTTTTAGTAGCACAGCGGAAGTAGTAAAAATAGAATATGCAGAAAACTTAAACCCTAAACTATGAGCAAACACAAGAACGCTAACAAGAGGATTTACAAGGTTCGAGGATAACTTGCCCCTACTCCTTGGCATGCCCTTAAGGTGGGCGATCCCTTGATCGTCGGCAAATCAAGCCCCGAAAGATCCGGATAAAAAGCAACCTCCTTCTCGGTAGAGTAACCTCTCCACAGCGTTTCAATCAAGGATATAGTTTTAAGCACAATGAAACACAAAAAAGATCTTACTTAGCACTTAGCACAGACAAGAACACAGCAAGTTTCTTCCGAGCTCCACCCAGCGACGATCTCACGCAAGAATCCCTTTCCTCGTGTCTTCTCGCTGTTGGACTCAAAGCCTCTTGTTCCTTCCTCCAAGTGCTCAAGCAAGGAATGATTGCCTCAGAATGCACAAGCAAGGTGTGGAGAACACAATCGTGCAGCAAGAACTCAAGCCAGAAATTGCTTCAATGAACTCTTCTATGCTTTTCTCCTCTACGCCCTTTTGTTTCTCCACTGAGCACCAGATGACACCATCTCACTGCAGCCTCCAGCTGCTCACCTGCAACCACTAGCCACCACTGAGCTCTTCTGGATTCCCTGAGCTTCCCTTAGACCAGCCCCAGTCAGTAGCTCCAGCCAGTGCCAGCTTCCGTTGCAACCTGAGAAGGAAAACGAACAAACCTGCTCCAAGGAAAGGCCTCCTTTGACTCTCCTTGAGTGTTTGAATCCTTCCATGTCACCTGCAGCTTAATCAGAGCATTAGCATAGAATATCACTCAGTAAATCAAGTATCAGAGATCTGACAAGCCCAAATATACTAATTAAAGTTGTCACGAAATGTATGGGCTCATCAAATTTAGATGTGAATGAATTGCTGGAAACCCTTTTACCATCAAAAGTATGAAAATGTAATATAGGGGCCACAGGTCATATTTTTCTCGGGGCTAGTTGACATAATTTGACTCGCGCTTGTATTTGGGTGTCGTTTGTTAATTTCGGGTTTCGAATGTGAATTGGATTGGGTTTCAGACAGGAATGGATTCGCAATAAAAATGAAGGAATCTAAACCAATGCGAATTTAAACTAGGTAATGCAATTTACAACCCAACTAATGAAGAAATTAAAGCAACTAAAACAACCTTGCAAAATTCAAGAAATCAACTAAATTCAAACTGATCCTAATACTGATTGACACCAATGCAGAGTTTTGCTTCCGAGTTTGCAATTCAAAACAACTAAATGGTAAGCATTCTATAGACAAATTGGAAAAAGGTCAATACCGAAACTCAATTGATACAAAAATTTCAGCAACTAAAATACTCTTATGCAAAAATCTGTGAAACTAACTGAACTCGGGGCTCAAAGGCACACTAAAAGATTTGTTAACCTCAATGATTCAAGCTCAACACCACTGAACAATTTGCATGAACTTTACTTAACACAAAACCAGAATTGACTCCACTTGATACACATGGAGAAAGAAAACTGTGTGCCAAAAGCCGCTGCTGAATACCAAGATGATAAACTGCCACTTCAGAGATTTACACTGACCAAATCAGATTGGTAATTCAAACCAACCATGGATCACTCGAATACAAAGCTAAGCCTGAGGTGAACTTGCAATGAACATATGCAGAAATCAGAAATGCAGGGATACATGCAAAATTTCAGAAATTGATTGGGATGTTAAACCCCACTACAGCTGTAATTGGCATTGGATGAAAAGTTCAGCAAACAACTGAAGGCAATTGCTGTAGAATTCGAATACAAAACTTCACTGATACAACTTCATAGATAAGAGCTAATGGTATGCAGAAATAGTCTGACTTAGATGCAGAAAAAATCTGAAATTCAGCAACAACATATGCAGAAATGCAGAAAAAAGAATTGGAGCGCAAGGGAGAATCTGAAAGAAATACAGAAATGAAATCGAATGCAAGCTATCTTAGATTAAATGCATAAGCATTGCTAACTGATTTCCTAATTCAAAGAGTCACACAATACCTAAACCAAATCTGAAATAAACTAAAACTGAACAGCTAACAAATTCTGATATGCTAAAATCAGAATTGGCACGCAACTAGAAATCTGATTCACAAGCAACAAAAACAGAAATTTAACTAAGATTAAGTTCAATGGATCACTGAACAATATCCCTAGCTAGTTTACTTGCAGAAATAAAACTAGTTGAAGCAGAAGAAATTCGGAAGAGGAATTACAGAAACTGAAACGAAAGCAGAGACAGACATCTAATTGCAGAAATAAATTTACAGCTAATACAATGAAATTAAACTAGAAAACTATCCTCAATCACTCCCTAAGCTCAAATGCTCCTTGGTCGTCAAGCAAGGGTGAGCCTCGGACCCGTAAGCTCAAAAAACCATTGAAGAACAGCTCAACAATTCAAATCCATCTCTCACTCTGAACCAATCTGAATTCCAATCGATTTCCTCAATCTGGCGTTGTCCAAGTGCGCGGATGGTGTGGGGATGAACCAATGCACTCCAGGGAACCCCTCTGAACTGCTTGGGTGGATGAAGGATGGAGCAAAATCGAGATTGAAGCAATAAAATTCAGAGCTATGGAAACCTCACAACAACTCTGTTTTGGCCAATTCGGAGCTAGAATTTCACCGAGAGCCTTCCCAACAGCCTAGCAATTGATCTAGTAGAAGGATTGAAGGGTCGCGCCCCTTGGATTAAAGAAAACTAGCTAAGAATACGAAGAAGAAATGAAGAAGATGACTGCTTGCGGCGGAGACGCGACAAGGAGAAGGCTTCGGGAATTTTTCCTTAAGTATATAACAATGGACGGTCCAGATTGATCCACTTCAATCCAACGGCAGTTCTTGCTCTGATTTGAGCCAAACTTTTATGATGATGATCTGGGGTCAGGATCTACCTTGTGGTAGCTCGGATCCTCCAGATATGCAACGGATGGTCCTGATCAACTCTATCTGCGATTGGACGCTCTAGAGCCCTCCTTGCTTGATCCAACGGTTGATCTAGCTCTGATTGGGATGAAATCTTCAGATCTTGATCATAGAGCTTGATCAACCCTAACCCTAGCTCGGATTACTTCAGATCGTCCCGGATGGCTCAGATCTAGCCGCTCTTGAATCGAACGGTCCGGATTAATCGTAGGCTTGATAATTCGATCCGGTTCACATCCGGCTCAGGTTTGACCCAATATGCTCTAGGTCCAGGAACCTTTGATGCCTACAAAAATAAATCAGGAATTTAGTGGCCAAATAATCCAAAAATATGTAAATTTGCAATTAAGTCCAAATTAATAGGAAATCCTAAAACCTAGGGTAAAATCACAGTTAAGCAAATAAAACATGAGTCAAACATGGATTTTAGCAATTAAAATAATCAATAAAATGGTGCTTATCAACTCCCCCACACTTAACCTTGAGCGTCTCGCGAAAACACTAAATATGTATCCCTTAGGCTTTCTTAAGCATAATTAAAAGCAAATGAAAAGAAATTACCTAGGGTTGTCAATTCTCATAAATCTAAGCTCTATGGATTAGTATCTTGTCCTTAAATCAACAACTTAGCCTTTTCATCCATCATGAGTCATTGAGATGAATTTAAATCACTAGCCTTTCATGGGAAGTTTTGGTGGCTCTCTCCTTAAGTTCTAAGTTGATGATGGAAGTGGAGCTCACTCATACACACATGCTTCTTGCACTACCATAGGCTTGCTTATTATCTACTCTCCACCATTAATCATGATTAGGATCAACAACTATAAAAACAAATGAAAACATGAAAAATGGTGAGAAATGGAATAAAAATTAAGGAAATGGAAAAATTGATGGAATGGGAGACTTAGTTGCTCAAAAATGTTTCCAATGTGCTTTGCCCCTCCTTTCAGTCCTCTAGTGAATAACAAAGTTTGGTGAAGTCACATTTGAATAAGACCTTTGATTTGGATGAAGAAAACCCTTTTTGATCTCAATGTGCCAAGTTTGCCAATTTTTGTGCCAACCTTGCTTCTTTCACTCTTTTCTCAGATTTTTTTCTTTCTTTCTTTCTCTCTAGTGAATTCAAAATGTAATGGAGCAGATCTTCAATTTGGATGATAGTATCTTCACTGATTTATGGTGCCAAGTCAATGGTGTGCCAACTTGCTTCTTCTTTTCTTTTCTTATTTTCTCAAACTGTTTTTTTTTTCTTTTTGCTTTTGTCTCAGCTTCCAAATTCTGTTTCTGATCAGCTGTGATGTACTCAACATTCTTTGATGCATTTCCGAATTTTATTCCCTGATTCACAGCCTTGAAAACTCAATTTCAGGTTCAAGTTGACAAATTTCTGCACTTGTTTTTCAGCTTCACATGTAATTCAGTTTCAGCTTCTTCTTCTCAGCTTTTTCTCAGCTTCAATTCAGATTCAATTCGGCTTCAATCCTAACTTCATCAGCCTTCAATTCAGCTTGACTTCAGCTGGAGATCAAATTCCAGCTCTCAGCAGAATTTTCCAATGCAATGCTATTCAGATTTTCAGCTGCACAAACTGTTTTAAGTATCAGATTTCGGCTTCTCCACATTGGTTTAGATAATTCCAGCTTCGACTCAGTCTCTACAAGATGTTACTGATCTTGGCTTCCCAAAATTTCAATTTTTTCAATTTTTGATCCAAGCCAATTCCGAAACCTGTTAAACAACTCAAGTTAACTTCATTTTGGCAAAAACTTTTGCTTCATTCTCTTTTCTTTTCTTGCATTGCAGATTTTTTTTCGAATTGAATGCCACTTTGATCTTCAAGATGTAGTAGAGAATCTAAGTCTCCAATGGCTCCCACCTCTCTTGCTCATTTTTGGCACCAAACATCACTCACTTGGCACATGCATTTTTTATTTTTTATTTTTTTTTTTCGAATTGAAGTGCCTCCTTGATACCAAATCTTTCCAAAAAGCTAGTCACTCCCCCACACTTGAATCTTTGTCCGTCTCGGGAAAAATAGCATTAGAAACATTCAAAGCAAACAAGTCCATAGAAAAGTGAGGGTAAGAGTAAGAAATAAGTGAAGAAAAATGGAATGAACATGATTTTTGCCAAAATTTGATATGGAAAAGAAATAAAGTGATTTGTCTCTATAGATGTGATCCAATCATTGAAATATGATTTTGAAAGAACCTAAGCAAGTTCTAGAGTACAATAACATGCGTGTCACAAATATAAGGCTAATTCTCACTAGGTAAAAATAATTCATCCCAAGTCCTCAATTAAGAATCTAAAGCAAGTAGTACTCAAGCATCCAAGAATTCATCCATGAGCTCAAACCCTGAGTTTTAACAACCAAATTTAATTTATTTTCCAAAAGACTCTAAAATGCTATGGGATAACCTAGAGGGATACATTTATTTCTAATCATGCAAGAAAAAGTGCGAAAAGAAATAACAAGGTATTTACAATGACTCCTATTCAATACTAACGTATTTATTAGCAAAAACTTATTTTAAAAGTGAAAACATGCAATAAAGGAAAAGGCAAGAAAGTTCAAACTCCCTTTATTTCTGGCGGTCGGAGTCTATCCAGAAACAACCTCCATCTTGGTAGTGGAGGAGTCTGTATGTGCGAAAGAGCTTCTTTTATTTGTTCAACTTCATGGTGCATCGCTCCCCCACACTTGGACTTAACTGTAATCTGTTCAGGTGGCCGAAGGTTATTTAGATACAAGACCCATGTAAGAGGTGGAGTTTTTCGAATTAAAGTAAAATCTACTCCCTCTTTATTCTTTTTGGAACACCTTCCAGGAGGTTTGAGTCTATTCAGATGAAGCATCCACTCCAGAAGTTTTTGGGGTCCTGCAAGATAAGAAAGAAATGAAACAATATCAGTTTTTGTATAAAATGTATCCAAAAATGTATCACATCCAATAAAGTCAATTCTTGGTGCCTCAATAAATTTTTCACAATTATTTCCTACAAAATTTACATCCAGGAACTCTTCACAAATAAAGAAATCAATTTTTGGCTCTTCAATAGAAATATCACAATTATTCTCTATCAAGCATGTATCAAGCAATGTGTCACAGCCTAAGAAATCAATTTTGGGTGCTTCAAAGAATTTTTCAAAATTATTTTCAACATAAGATATGTCAAAAGACTCATCACAACAATTAACAACACTAGGCACTTCTAAAAAAATTTCACACTCAGCATTTACATCCAATGTATCACAACATGCTTCATTTTCAACCAATTCAACACTAGGTACCTCTAGGGATTTTTCACAATTATTTTCTACAAGAGATGTATCCCTAAGTATATCACAAACAATAAAATCAGTTTGAGGTACCTCTATGCAAGTTTCAGAAAAATTTGAGGGAGTATTTACCTGATCGTGCTGAAAAATACCTGGAGGTTCTACAAGAGTAGATGTATCCGTGTTCTCTTCCAGGTAATGTGCAATCTCCTCTTCAGGTTCAGGTTCTGGTGGACACTCAACTGGAATAGGTGATCCTTGGGTACTTGCTTCCACCATGCAAGTCCCTACACTATCTGGTAATTGTGGTGGTCCTTGGGGCTTAGTGCAATCCCCTACACCTATGAAACCATCTTCCTCAACCATTCTTGTATCAACCAAATTAGAAAAATTAGGACCTTCAATAATACTATAATCACAAAATAAAAGATGAGAATGGTCCTGTGAAATAGGAATGGGTGATTCTTGGGGCTTTGTGCAATCCCCTACACTCTCAATCCTATCCTCTGAATTTTCTGATGTATCAAACACTGTAGGTGATCCCTGGGGCTCTGTGCAATCCCCTGCACCTATAGAATCATCTGATTGTTCTAATCTTTGAGCTTGTATTTGATTCCATTGATCAACCAATTTTGCAAGGCTTTCTTCGATGTCTTGCTGTTGTTGTACGACTTGTTGTCGCCAAGCTTGTTGTTGTTGTAGCATTTGTTGACACATCTCTATCATCCTTTGTTGTTGTTCCTCATCCCAATTAGGATCATCAAAGCCTCCTTGATTAAACTGCGGAATTGGGAGGGGCTGAAAATTCTGAATGTCTTGCTGAAAATTTTGAAAACCTTGCTGAAAATTCTGTCCTTGAAACTGGAAATCTTGCTGAAAATGTTGAAATTGTGGTTGAAAGGATGGTTGAACTAGCTGAGAATGGTAGCCCTGGAAATCTTGGATCTGAGGTTGAGATTGTGGTGGTGAACACTGAAATTGAGTGGGCTGGAAATTCTGGGTGCAAGGCTGAAAATTTGGATCGCATGGCTGTGAATATTGAAAAGGTTGTTGAAAATTCTGTATAGGTTGAAATTCTTGATGCCATGGCTGAGGTTGAAACTGAATTTGATTATTTTGGGGCTGAAAGCTTTCAAAAGGCTGCTGGAAATTTTGTGATTGCTGAAATTGTTGAAATGGTTGCTCAAACTGGGGCTGAAAACTCTGGAATGGCGGCTGCCCGTTCTGAAAATTCTGATTTGGTTGAAAATCTTGTTGAAATTGTTGACATTGTGGCTGAAAAAATTGATTTGGTTGCTGATTGAAAGGTTGGTTCTGCTGAAAATGTGGACACGGCTGCTGATAAGTAGATGAAAACATTTTGAACCTGCAGCCCTGTCACAAATCAAATAAGAAAAATGGCAGTACCCGTATACAAAAGAATAAGCAACAAAAAATAGAACCCAATGATATGTCAAAAAGTATACAAGCAAAAATCAAACAAATCAACTAGTTGCTTCCTCGGCAACGACGCCAAAAATTTGACAAGCCCAATATATTAATTAAAGTTGTCACGAAATGTATGGGCTCATCAAATTTAGATGTGAATGAATTGCTGGAAACCCTTTTACCATCAAAAGTATGAAAATGTAATATAGGGGCCACAGGTCGTATTTTTCTCGGGGCTAGTTGACATAATTTGACTCGCGCTTGTATTTGGGTGTCGTTTGTTAATTTCGGGTTTCGAATGTGAATTGGATTGGGTTTCAGACAGGAATGGATTCGCAATAAAAATGAAGGAATCTAAACCAATGCGAATTTAAACTAGGTAATGCAATTTACAACCCAACTAATGAAGAAATTAAAGCAACTAAAACAACCTTGCAAAATTCAAGAAATCAACTGAATTCAAACTGATCCTAATACTGATTGACACCAATGCAGAGCTTTGCTTCCGAGTTTGCAATTCAAAACAACTAAATGGTAAGCATTCTATAGACAAATTGGAAAAAGGTCAATACCGAAACTCAATTGATACAAAAATTTCAGCAACTAAAATACTCTTATGCAAAAATCTGTGAAACTAACTGAACTCGGGGCTCAAAGGCACACTAAAAGATTTGTTAACCTCAATGATTCAAGCTCAACACCACTGAACAATTTGCATGAACTTTACTTAACACAAAACCAGAATTGACTCCACTTGATACACATGGAGAAAGAAAACTGTGTGCCAAAAGCCGCTGCTGAATACCGAGATGATAAACTGCCACTTCAGAGATTTACACTGACCAAATCAGTTTGGTAATTCAAACCAACCATGGATCACTCGAATACAAAGCTAAGCCTGAGGTGAACTTGCAATGAACATATGCAGAAATCAGAAATGCAGGGATACATGCAAAATTTCAGAAATTGATTGGGATGTTAAACCCCACTACAGCTGTAATTGGCATTGGATGAAAAGTTCAGCAAACAACTGAAGGCAATTGCTGTAGAATTCGAATACAAAACTTCACTGATACAACTTCATAGATAAGAGTTAATGGTATGCAGAAATAGTCTGACTTAGATGCAGAAAAAATCTGAAATTCAGCAACAACATATGCAGAAATGCAGAAAAAAGAATTGGAGCGCATGGGAGAATCTGAAAGAAATACAGAAATGAAATCGAATGCAAGCTATCTTAGATTAAATGCATAAGCATTGCTAACTGATTTCCTAATTCAAAGAGTCACACAATACCTAAACCAAATCTGAAATAAACTAAAACTGAACAGCTAACAAATTCTGATACGCTAAAATCAGAATTGGCACGCAACTAGAAATCTGATTCACAAGCAACAAAAACAGAAATTTAACTAAGATTAAGTTCAATGGATCACTGAACAATATCCCTAGCTAGTTTACTTGCAGAAATGAAACTAGTTGAAGCAGAAGAAATTCGGAAGAGGAATTACAGAAACTGAAACGAAAGCAGAGACAGACATCTAACTGCAGAAATAAATTTACAGCTAATACAATGAAATTAAACTAGAAAACTATCCTCAATCACTCCCTAAGCTCAAGTGCTCCTTGGTCGTCAAGCAAGGGTGAGCCTCGGACCCGCAAGCTCAAAAAACCATTGAAGAACAGCTCAACAATTCAAATCCAGCTCTCACTCTGAACCAATCTGAATTCCAATCGATTTCCTCAATCTGGCGTTGTCCAAGTGCGCGGATGGTGTGGGGATGAACCAATGCACTCCAGGGAACCCCTCTGAACTGCTTGGGTGGATGAAGGATGGAGCAAAACCGAGATTGAAGCAATAAAATTCAGAGCTGCGGAAACCTCACAACAACTCTGTTTTGGCCAATTCGGAGCTAGAATTTCACCGAGAGCCTTCCCAACAGCCTAGCAATTGATCTAGTAGAAGGATTGAAGGGTCGCGCCCCTTGGATTAAAGAAAACTAGCTATGAATACGGAGAAGAAATGAAGAAGATGACTGCTTGCGGCGGAGACGCGACAAGGAGAAGGCTTCGGAATTTGCTTAATATATATCAACGGACGGCCAGATTGATCCATTCAATCCAACGGCAGATCTTGCTCTGATTTGTGCCAAACTTTTATGATGATGATCTGGGGTCAGGATCTACCTTGTGGTAGCTCGGATCCTCCAGATATGCAACGGATGGTCCAGATCAACTCTATCTGCGATGGACGCTCTAGAGCCCTCCAGCTTGATCCAACGGTTGATCTAGCTCTGATTGGGATGAAACTTCAGATCTTGATCATAGAGCTTGATCAACCCTAACCCTAGCTCGGATTACTTCAGATCGTCCCGGATGGCTCAGATCTAGCCGCTCTTGAATCGACGTCCGGATTATCGTAGGCTTGATAATTCGATCCGGTTCACATCCGGCTCAGGTTTGACCCAATATGCCTAGGTCCAGGAACTTTGATGCCTACAAAAATAATCAGGAATTTAGTGGCCAATAATCCAAATATGTAAATTTGCAATTAAGTCCAAATTAATAGGAAATCCTAAAACCTAGGGTAAAATCACAGTTAAGCAAATAAAACATGAGTCAAACATGGATTTTAGCAATTAAAATAATCAATAAAATGGTGCTTATCAAGATCAAATACCAAGAATCGGATATGGTCAGATGCGATCAGAACGTCTGACAGTGCAATTTGAATTAAAGTGATCGGTCACCGGACCTATCCAGGGCTCGTGGGTCGGTCACCAGACTGATCCACCGCTTTGCTGGGACTCCCAGCTCTCGTGGAGACACAAGCCTGATCGGTCACCAGACCGATTAGAGTGAAGCCTGATCGGTCACCAGACCGATCAGGACAGACACTGTCTGATCAGGCTCAAGCCTGATCAGTCCACGTCTGAGTGAACAGTAACCGCGGAAATCAAATCTTAAGTCTTTGATCGGTCACCGGACCGTTCAGGAATTGATCAGCGGGGGAACTCAACTCACTGAACGCTCCCTGATCGGTCGCCAGACCGATCAGGAGTGAAGCAGCGAGGAAGTTGTCTGCTCCCTGATCGGTCACCAGACCGATCAGGAGCCAAGCAACAAGGCAACGACCTGCTCCCTGATCGGTCACTGGACCAATTAGGAGCCACACAGTAGGTTCCCAACCTCACTGTGCGCTCCCTGATTGGTCACTAGACCGATCAGTCATTGCTGGATCGGCCACCGGATCGATCCACGAAGGAGCAGCGTGCCAACTTCCCTGATCGGTCATCAGACCGATCCAGGGACTCAAACCTAGCCCTCCAAGCTAGGGTTTCATCCAAGCTAGGACTTTTCCACCTAACCTTCAGTTGGGAATTTTCACCTAACCCTCCAAGTTAGGACTTTTCACCTAGCCCTCCAAGCTAGGACTTTTCACCCAACCCTTCCGAATTAGGACTTTTCCAAACCTAGCCCTCCAAGCTAGGACCTGACCCTCCAAGCTAGGACTTTTTTCACCTAACCCTCCAAGTTGGGAATTTTTACCTAACCTCCAAGTTAGGACTTTTCACCTAGCCCTCCAAGATAGGACTTTTCACCCACCCTTCCGAATTAGGACTTTTCCA
>JAGFNQ010004042.1:34852-55559 GCA_024364735.1 Boesenbergia rotunda
ACTAAACGGTTGAATGAGCTCCAACCATATTAAAACTATTTCTTGATTAATGGGTCAGCCTTAAGCTTGGAGCATCGATTTGTTGTGCCACAGCCAAGGTCGATGTAAAAGAGAGGTGCAGTTGGGTGCTATGTATAAAGTTGCATACTTGTTAATGAGTTAACAACCCAATGATTTATGCAAACATTCAATTAGTTGATAGCATAAAGTGATAGTTACATATATGTGATGTGTAATCGGTATAATTACCTACCTTCATAGCTAAGAAAAACTTGATGGCCACAGCCATGGTTGTTCTTATCTATGGTTGGATATCAACCTATTTGGAGATGCTCCTACGATCTCCCGAATTGATGATAAGGGTGACTCAATTCTAAAATAAATAGGATTTAATTTATGTATGATGATACATTCTTTAATCATTCTTCTCATATAATCTCAATTTGTATTTCTAGGATATCACTCGATCATGTCTTCCTAAACTTGCGTTCCATTTGGACACCAATAAACTGACTGTGCCAAACTTCATGGACTGGCTTCGAAACCTGAGGATAGTCCTCAAGGCAGAGAAGCTTGCTTATGTCCTTGAAGATCAACTTCCCAACCGTCCTCCTGAAAATGCAACTCCAGACCAGTTTCCTAAGTTGCTCAACCTGCTGAAGACTATAGAGCCTTCTGTGAAGCAGGATCAAAAGACGGTACTGTTAGTTGGTTCCTCGAAGAAAGGTTCTAAGAGGAAGGCCAAAGAACAGAATAAGGGAAAGAAGAAAAAGGCCAAAAAGACTGAAAATACCCTAAAAGACACTTGCCATCACTATGGCAAGGAGGGTCACAGGCGAAGAAACTACAAGGTTTATCTTGAGTCCTTGAAAGAGAAGGCATCCGATGCCCCATCCTCTTCAAGTATCTTCGTTATTGAATGTCACTCTATTTTCTCAAACACCTGGGTACATGATACTGGGTGTAGCTCACATATATGTAATGACATACTGGGGCCAAGGAATAGAAGAAGACTCGTCAGGGGAGAAGCGGATTTGCGAGTTGGAAATGGAGCAAAGATTGCTGCTGTTGCCATCGGAACATATTTGCTAAAGCTCCCGACTGGATGTGTCTTAGAATTGGATAATTGTTATTTTGTTCCTTCGTTAATAAAGAACATTGTATCTATTTCATGTTTGAATGAAAAGGGTTATCATTTAACTTTTAGTAACAATTGTTGTTACATAACTTTAAATGACGTTCTTTATGGGAATGGAACTTTGTGCAATGGTATCTACACGTTAGATTTATCCAGTGACGTTTTCAATATCGAAGTTAGCAACAAACGTGCTCGAATAGATAATCGAATAGACTCCTACACTTGACATTGTCGTCTTGGCCATGTAAGTAAGAAACGCATGACCGAATTACACCGATGTGGAATTTTGGAATCATTTGAACCCGGTTCATTTGATACATGCGAATCATGCTTAAAAGGCAAGATGACCAAATTACCCTTTTCCGGAAAAGGTAATCCAGTGGGAGAATTACTTGGTCTAATACATACTGATGTATGTGGACCAATGTCAACTCTTGCACAAGGAGGCTATAGCTACTTCATCACCTTTATCGATGATCACTCAGGATTCGGGTACGTGTTCTTGATGAAACACAAATCTGAAGCCTTTGATAAATTCAAAGAGTTCAGAAATGAAGTAGAGAAACAGCTTGGCAAAAGTATTAAAATACTTCGATCCGATCGGGGTGATGAATACTTAAGTCAAGAGTTTCAAGATTATCTTAGGGACAATGGGATATTGTCCCAATGGACTCCGCCGTATACACCACAGCATAATGGTGTATCTGAGAGGCGCAACCGAACCTTGATGGACATGGTTAGGTCGATGATGAATCATGCAACTCTTCCAAAATCCTTTTGGGGCTATGCACTTAAGACAGCTGTTTACTTGCTAAACAGAGTCCCGACCAAGGTAGTCTCTACTACTCCATATGTGACATGGAATAGTAAGAAACCCCACTTAACTCACCTTAAGATATGGGGTTGTCCTGCTTATGTGAAGCGGATTGTATCAGACAAATTGGATGCTAAATCTGATAAATGTCTATTTATTGGATACCCTAAGGAAACGAAGGGTTACCAATTCTATCATCCCTTGGAACAAAAGGTGTTTGTTTCAAGGCATGCTGTATTTCTGGAAAAAGAATTTCTTTTACAAGAAAACAGTGGGAGTGGCATTGAACTTGATGAAGTTCAAGAAACTCCAATAGACATTACAGAGACACCTAGTCTAGACCCACAACCAATAACTCATAATGATGAGCTATCAGTTGAACCTAAAACTACACCACCTCTTCGTAGGTCTGATAGGACACGTAATATTCCAGAGAGATACGGATTTCTCGTAAGTGAATCGAACGACGTGTTACTCATAAGCGATGACGAACCTATCAGTTATGAAGATGTTCTGAAAAGTTCAGAAAGGGACAAATGGCTTGAGGCCATGAAGTCGGAAATGGATTCCATGTACGAAAACCAAGTATGGGACTTGGTTAACCCACCTGAAGGGATTAAGCCCATAGGGTGTAAGTGGGTTTTCAAGAAGAAAACCGACATGTAAGGTAATGTTGTTACCTTTAAGGCTAGATTAGTAGCAAAAGGATATCGTCAGAAGCAAGGAATTGATTATGACGAAACCTATTCGCCAGTAGCTATGCTTAAATCCATTCGGATGCTTCTAGCCATAGCAGCTCATTATGATTATGAGATATGGCAAATGGATGTGAAAACAGCTTTCCTTAACGGAAACCTGCTTGAGGATGTATACATGATACAACCTGAAGGTTTCACATCGGTTGATAAAACCAAAGTATGCAAGCTTCGACGATCCATATATGGACTGAAGCAAGCATCTAGGAGTTGGAACATCCGTTTTGATGAGACAATCAAAAAGTTTGATTTCTCACAAAATCCAGACGAACCTTGTGTGTAGAAGAAGGTTAGTGGGAGTGCAGTCGTATTCCTACTATTATATGTCGATGACATCTTACTTATAGGAAACGATATATCAGTCTTACAGACAGTTAAAATTTGGTTGTCCAAAACTTTCTCCATGAAAGACCTGGGAGAAGCAACCTATATCCTTGGGATTAGAATCTATAGAGATAGATCAAAACGGTTGCTTGGTCTTTCGCAGTCTACATATATAGACCGACTGCTAAAAAGGTTTAGCATGTCAGAATCCAAGAAAGGTTACCTTCCCATTAGGCATGGGATCAACCTTTCAAAGTCCATGTGTCCGTGCACAGAAGACGAGAGGATTTGCATAAATAAGATTCCCTATGCATCCGCGATAGGATCTATCATGTATGCTATGTTATGTAGAAGGCCCGATGTATCGTATGCTTTGAGCGTCACAAGCAGATACCAGTCGGATCCAGGAATGGATCATTGGGCGGCTGTCAAGACAATCCTTAAGTACTTAAGAAGAACTATGGATGTGTTCCTAATATATGGAGAAGGACATATGGTAATACGTGGGTATACAGATGCTAGTTTCCAGACAGATAAGGATGATTCCAAATCTCAGTCTGGATACGTATTTACTTTGAATGGAGGCGCAGTAAGTTGGAAAAGTTCCAAACAAGACATCGTAGCGGATTCCACCACGGAAGCGGAATATATCGCAGCTTCGAAAGCAGCAAAGGAAGCAGTCTGGATCAAGAAGTTCATCTCCGAACTTGGCGTGATTCCAACCATTGATGATGCAGTGCCGGTTTACTGCGACAACAATGGAGCTATTGCACAAGCAAAGGAACCAAGGTCTCATCAGCGATCCAAACACGTGCTTCGCTGCTATCATCTGATCAGAGAGATTATAAGTAGGAATGATATACAAATTGAGAAAATTCCCACTGAAAGGAATTTAGCGGATCCTTTAACAAAGGCCTTACCTCAAAACAAGTTTGAGGGTCATGTTAGAGCCTGTGGTATTGGATACCGTAGCGATTGGCATTAGGCCAAGTGGGAGTTTGTTAGTGATATGAGAGAAGTCTCCTAAGGCAATCGCCTTATGATTGTAAACATTTATTTTAATAAATGATAATTCACTATTTGAGTATACATGTTTGTGTATTTGATTGGGATCTTAAACTCATCTACTGAATGTCCGCAATACAACTCACAGCATAAGAGAATTTGTGATGGGATCACAACTAGTGATTATCTGTAAATGTGCAAATGTGAAGTATTGAAAATATCCCTAGTCGATGAATTGATAAATACGGACACTATCAATTCTGTTGAGACTAGCATGGGTTATTCTCTAATCAGCTGATTCTCACTGGCTGGTGACACTGGGATGTCCGGAGATAAACATGGATGCTAGTTAAGGGAACTAGTTCATTGGAGTGACTAGCTGTAAGACTTCATATGGTTATCTATATAGATATGTCAATGAAGTTCTTACTGCGGCTTAAGTGCGATGTTCCTTTGACTTGCGGTGTTCAAGTCATCTTGGTTATGGAGACTTATACATTAACATCTTAAGCAAGCATCTCCAAGGAGGTGTGGACCCAGGATGATTGGGTATAAGCCGAAGTGCCCGAAGATGTTTGAACAGCCTACAAAGGATTCACCACTCCTTGCGAGGAGATGTATACCCAGGCCTATCATCGGATTGTTACTCAAAACCTCTGGCCAGAGTATATCATGGTTGGAGTGCGAGTCTCTAAAATACATGAGAGTAATTAGAAATCCAAAGGACGAGAAAGACATTACTTGGGCTAGGTGTGACGTAGTCAGCCTAGTGGGGACTGACACAAATAGACCGTGTCCTGAACCAAGTGGGTATAAGATGGTGAAGGGAATGGGGCACGATTCATTAGAGCTGCTGAAGGGTTTTAGAATTACTTCTGAGGTCAACCGTTGATCTTTCGATTAATTGGGGGTCATGATGTACTACTAGGTGCCACTCATGATCGTTCTATAATTAGTTGATTATAGACGGCTAACATAAATCGAAAGCCTATTTAGTCACACGCACTACGAGTAATCCGAGGGATTTAAAACGAGTTGAAAATTGGATTTTCCAATCAAGAGAAATAAGTCGAATCTGAGTTAATCAGAGGCGCAACGGAAACTTAAAATGGCTAAGTCTTTTGAAGGCTTATTAGGCGAATTAAATGAGTTTAATTCGCAATCGGTTCGGCTTGGTTTGGCCGGCCAAAGAGGGTGCCAAACCCCTTGGGTTGGCCAGCCACATTAAAGGGAGAAAACCATTTTATTTGGTTTAATTAATAAAATAGATTTAGCATGATTTATTTTATAAATTATGGATAAATAAATTTGTATAAAGAAATTTTATAAATAAATTTATAGAAATTTATTCTTTTATGGAAGTTAAAATAATCCATGAATTGGTTTATTTTAATTTTATAAAATCAATTATGAATTGATTTTTTCCATAATAAGAAAGTTTATAAATTTCTTATAAAATTTATTCCATAATTTAAACAAGAAGAAGAATTTGTTTTATTATAAATTAGTTATAATAAAACTAGGCATAACAGAATAAGTCATAAGAAATTTTATAAGATAAAATTCTTATAACTAATTCCGTTAATTCCGTTAAGGGGAGACTTGGCAAGGGAGAAGCAACTATATAAGGAACCAAAGAGAAGCCTTTAATTCCTAATCAATTGATATAGAGCTAATCTCTCCCTCTCTCTCTTTGATTCTCTTCTCTCTTCTCTCTTCCCATTAGGGCCGGCGCCCCTTAAGAGGATTAGGGCCGGCGCCCCGTCCTACCACCTAGGGCCGGCGCACCTAGCACACCCTAGGGTGGTTGTCGTGAGCTATCAAGAAGAAGGAGAAGCCAACCAAGAAGAAGAAGAAGCGGATCACGTCTCCTTCCTTCTCGGAATTTAGATTCCGACTCTTGGTGGTTAGTTTCCTATCTTATCTCTTGATCTTCTTTGTTGTGCCTATAGAGAATCTAGTAGTTCTCGTCGGCACAAAACTCGTGACTTTGCGAAGTCATCCCGAAGAGAACTCGGCGTGGACGCGAATAGAGGCGGAGCTTCCAAGGGACGCTACGGTTGGATCTCGTCCCTTACTTCGAGTTACGAGAGGTACTTAGTAAATTTGTTTACTTTTCCGCAAAGTTTTAATTTATGATTATGTCAACACATCATAAGGTTGCATGCTAGATACGTGGTTAAAATAATTTAGGAAATTATTTTATGCTAATTCTTCCGCTGCACGTAAAAATTTAAAATTTTACGAACCCGTATCCTTGTCGACATGCACCCGGTCCCAACATCATCGTCGTGTTAATTAATCCAAGTTACAAGTAAGCCGAAACCGAGGTTAAGGCCTTGTAACTTTCCAGTTTAATTAACCGCGAAAAAGACGACGATTTGGATCCCTGGTTTTTGTGTTTATCTTCGGGTCCTGTTAATTAATTATTATCTATGATCAATAATCAAAATAGTTAACTAACATGCATAAAATGACGAGACAAAGTAATATGGCACAGTTAAAATATAGCAAAATAAAACTGGAGCTCGGGAGAGTTATACCTCGCCGTTTACCTCGCAGTCTTCTACCTTATGACCATCCCCTCCTAGACATCGTGTGGGCGATGATCTACCAGGACATGGAATCCCCAAGGCTCCGAATCAATCATTCTTCTTCTCTCCACCCTTCTTTGCGCCAGCCAAGAGGAAACCCTAGAGCTAGGGTTCCTTGCCGCCGGCGACCCTTCAAGGAAGAAGAAGAATAGGTTGAGGAAGGAGAACTCTTCTCCCTCACAGCTACCCTATCCGGCCTCCTCAACCACCTCCTATCCCGCACCCACAAGGCACGAGGAGATGGCAACTTCTTCTTCTTCTTCCTACATGCGCCAGCCAACCTTGCGCAAGACAAGCTGCCATCGGCCCAACCAAGGAAGAAGTTCTTCCTCTCTCGCCACCACCCGCCTCTCCGGCCACCAGTAGCTACCTGCCGATCCAAGGACGAGAAGGAGAAGGGTGGTTCCTCCACCAATTGCCCCCGGAACCCCTGGTTGTAGGGTTTCGGCACCGCAACCCTTGGAGGTGTTGTTGCTGCCGCCGACAAGGTTTCCTCCCACTGGAACTCGCTCCGGCCAAGAAGAATAGGAGGTAGTTCTCCCTCTTCCTGCTGCCAAGCTTCAGGTGGGGAAAAGAAGAAGAAAGTGTTGGAACTCGGATGGCTAGAGGGGGGGGGGGTGAATATAGCCAATCACTTAAACTTTAGCACTTATCAAAATTCTGCACTTAAACCGTTTAGTAGCACAGCGGAAAGAATAGAAACAGAGTATGCAGAAAACTAGAACCCTAAGCTAAGCACAAATGCAAGACGCTAACAAGAGGGTTTACAAGGTTCGGGGATAACTTGCCCCTACTCCTTGGCGTGCCCTTAAGGTGGGCGATCCCTTGATCGTCGGCAGATCAAGCCTCGGTGAACACCGGATAGAAATCAACCTCCTTCTCGGTGGAGTAACCTCTCCACATCGTTTCAATGAAAGATATAGTTTTAAGCACAATGAAACACAAGAAAGATCTTACTTAGCACTTAGCAAAGACAAGAACACAGCAAGCTTCTTCCGAGCTCCACCCAGCGACGATCTCACGCAAGAACCCTTTCTTCGTGTCTTCTCGCTGTTGGACTCAAAGCCTCTTGTTCCTTCCTCCAAGTGCTTCAGCAAGGGATGGTTGCTTCAGAGATCACAGTAGCTTGCTCAAGAGAAGATGGACCAGCAAAGAGCACAAGAACAGTGTGGAGAAAGCAATCGCGCAGCAAGAACTCAAGCCTCAAAAGTTAAGTTGTTCTTCCGAACACTCCACTACGCCCTTTTTGTTTCTCCACTGAACCCAGGTGACACCATCTCACTGCAGCCTCCAGCTGCTCACCTGCCAATGCCAGCTACCACTGAGCTCTCCCTAGACTCCCTGATCTTCCCTCAGCCAAGCTCCAGTCAGCAGCTCCAGTCTGCAGCTCCAGCCGTTGTAACCTGAGGTGGCAAAGAGGCAAACCTACTCCAAGGAAAGGCCTCCATTGACTCTCCTTGAGTGTTTGAATCCTTCCCTGTCACCTGCAGCATAATCAGAGTGTTAGCACAACATATCAAGCAGAAAATAGTGTATCAGATGTTAAGCGCAGAGAATCGGATACGTTCAGATGCGATCAGAGCGTCTGACAGTGCAATTTGAATTAAAGTGATCGGTCACCGGACCGATCAGGAAAATCCCAGACCGATCAGGCTCCAACCTGATCGGTCCCCAGTAAGAAACTTAGTATTGCAAGCTCGTGTGATCGGTCACTCTGACCGGTCACCTGATCGGTCACCAAACCGATCCAGAAAGCTGCTTGCCGCAATCCTGCACGGAATCCACTGGCTGATCGGTCACCAGACCGATCAGGATGGTCCCACACCGATCGGGCTCCATCCTGATCGGTCAGGGTGAGAATCCTCGCGACAGTTGATCGTTCAGTCTGATCGGTCATAGTTTCTCCCTGATCGGTCACCAGACCGTTCAAGAGCTGATCAACGGGGGAACTCAACTCACTGTGGGCTCCCTGATCGGTCACCAGACCGATCAGGAGCCATTCAGTGAGTGAAACGCATACTCCCTGATCGGTCACCAGGCCGATCAGTCATCGTTGGATCGGTCACCAGACCGATCCACGAAGGAGCACCGTGCCAACTTCCCTGATCGGTCACCAAACCGATCCAGGGACTCCAACCTAGCCCTTCAAGCTAGGGACCTGACCCTCCAAGCCAGGAATTTTTCACCTAACCCTCCAAGTTGGGACTTTTCACCTAACCCTCCAAGTTAGGACTTTTCACTTAGCCCTCCAAGCTAGGACTTTTCACCCAACCCTTCCGAATTAGGACTTTTCCAGACCTAGCCCTCCAAGCTAGGACCTGACCGTCCAAGCCAGGACTTTTTCACCTAACCCTCCAAGTTGGGACTTTTCACCTAACCCTCCAAGTCAGGACTTTTCACCTAGCCCTCCAAGCTAGGACTTTTCACCCAACCCTTCCGAATTAGGACTTTTCCAACACTTAGCCCTCCAAGCTAGGATTTTCCACAACTAACCCTTCAGGTTAAGATTTTCCAACACCTAGCCCTCCAAGCTAGGATTTTCCATACCATGCTTGATCCTCGATCAGGACTTAATCATAATCATAATCATTAACCTAAACTTAAAATCGGTGTCAACACCAAAATAACAATCAGGGTCAGACTGCATCAATAGAAAGGAGAAGAAGAAACTTTCTTCTTCTTCTACTATGTTGCCGGCCAACTTGAGAGGGAAGGAGAAAGAGAGGAAGGTTTTTAGGGTTTGATAATTGGAATAATTTCCAATTAATTATGGATTAATTCATTAAGCCTAGTATCATGACTCTTATGGGGTATTTATAGGGCTAAGATAGGGACCATGAGGAGGAGTTGGGTCTTGGCCCGCTAATGGATCCAAACCCGATCCATTATTGGTGATCCATTCCACTAAAGGATCCCATTGTACTTCCTCACCAACCCCCATATTTTCATATGGGCTCCACATATTACGAGTTGTCCATCTCCCCGTATTTAAGATATCGTATGCCTGATAATTAATTTAATTTATTGATAATTAAATTAATTATCCTCTTGATCCTTGATTAGTACCACTCAACTTTTTCATCATGCCGGACCATAGTCCACTTGCAAGATTTGACATGACGACCATTTTGAGCTCACCAAGGGGGCATCATCATCCCAACTCACCAGGACACGGATTCCGTCAATAATCAACAACACATCATATTATTAATATTATCTCCCAACTTACCGGGCCTATCGATCTAACAGAATAGATCTCGCCCATTGGTAAATCAAAGAGATAATAATTAATAATATATGCCCGTCATTATTTCGCGATTAAGAGATCGTACTCCATAATATTAATCCGAGGTCTAAGCCAATTTACGAAGTCAGTACAAAAATTGGATGATCTTTCTTTTGGTCCTACTCAATGTATACAAAGTACACTAGTGTAATTCTATGGTTAAGATAAACCACACCTAATTACACTACAACTATCTTGATGGTTTGTCCAACTCCATCTTGGTTGTGAGCCTCTTTCTTATACTTCGGCAAGGAACTTGATAACATGATCTTCTGTGCGACACCACACACCATGTTATCTACAATGCCAAGTATCATACATTTTGTGTACATACTAATATAAACAGGTACTGTGTGATTTTCTGATTCTCTTTAAAATCTAGATGTATCCTAACCAAAAGCAAGACTTTTAGTATACATCCTAACAATCTCCCACTTATATTCAAAGTCTTTGCTGTTTTCAAAATGTCATACATTTGACCACTAGATCCTTCACATGCCTAAAAGCTCTCGCTACTAAGGCCTTAGTGAAATGATCCACCTAGGTCATTCTCTGATGCATCCTAGGCAACGACAACTATTCCTCTTTTGGATGATACTTGCACTCTATCTGTTTACTCGCCTTATGGACTCGTGATTCCTTCGAGTTTGCAACTGCACCATTTTAATCACATCAAATGTGATAGCTCCTAGCTAACCAGGAATCACATCAAAGTCCATCTTGAGGTTTCTGAACCATGTAGCTATATTGGCCGCCTCGCAGGCTACTAGAATATCCAGCCTCCATAGTAGGGTCCATCATGCAGACACTGCGCAACACTCTACTATACAATGGTTCTGCCTCCAAAATGTAAACACAAAACCCAAGGAATATTTATATGCCTCTATTTAGATTGGAATTCTGTATCCATATAACCTACAGGAAATTGGTCTGCCCAATAAATCTGCATATAGTCCTTAGTCCTTCTTAGGCACTAATGCGTGCTTTTACCGCATTCCAATTTCCTTAACTTAGGTTACTCCGATATCTGTTACCCATGCCCACATCACTACAGATATCTGGGCTCATCTCTAGCATACAAGAGACTTCCTCTAGCCGATGCTAGAGGAATCGTCATTACCTACTCTATCACCTTTGATAATCCAAACATATCTCTTAGATAGAGTAGCTCCAAAATTGAAAAGTACAAAACTTTCTTTTGGAGGTATCCATGCTAGAATGAGCTAGGACAATGTTTTATATGAAGCTTGAGATAAGAACATCATCCTTGTCTGGAGATCCTGTTGATATTTGATCCCCAAGGATGTGTCTTACTTCTCTCAATTCCTTCATAATTGTGCGGACAACCATACCCTTACGTCTGACAATATTTCATCATTGTTGCCAACCACCAAAAGATTATCTACGTATAGTACAAGAATATCACTTCGTTTCTATCACATGTTATATATACACAATATCATCCGTCCTTTGAACAAATCCATACAACAGGATTTATCTCTTCAAAGCGGATGATCCCTGCCATAGGTCTAGGGATCTGGTTCATGTTCACATAGGACCCAATCCATAGACTCTCCAAGAACATGAGACTTTCAGGTTGTCTAACAACCCTCCCACTACAATAAGGTACCCTTTGTGTATCTTCTGTGACACGAGGTGCAGTGTCCTGTGGTATAACCTCTTGTACAGTTGGTACTAAGATCAGAATATCCCCTTATTTAATTTACTCAGAGTAACTCTACACCTGGACTTGTGGTTTATTACATAGTCCTTTTCCTAAGAATCAGACATTCATCCCAACGAATATCCTCTGATCCTTAGGACTATTAAATCACCTTATTGTTTCCTAGGATAACCTACGAACATATGCACTAGATTCCAACTTGTCGGTGTCTCTTTTTAGCACAAGTGCTGAACTACTCATAATCTGAACATGCCTTAGACTAAGCCTTCGCTTAGTCCACATCTCTATGGTTCTATGAGACTACTGACCTAGACAGCATCAAGCATATACACCTTCGTATCCAGGACATATCCCTTTGAACAAATTTGGCTAATCTCGGAGAGGCTTATCATCTTCTTAACCAATTAGCTTAAGAGACTTTCTTCCTTCCATATATTACACCACTCTGTTAGGCGCACTAGGCGCTATGAATTGGGATCAAATCTCAATTCTCTGATATGTAAGTCCTACAACTATCCCTAGAGGTATTCGCCATCATGATCTAATCATAATGTCACCATACTTTTACTCTGATATTTCTTCTGCATCAGACTTAAACTCTTTGATCTCATCAAAGTATTCAGTCTGCAGTACATCAAGTAAATGTACTATTTTCCTTTAAATATTTGTTTATCAAATAAATAAAGTATTCAAGGGTACCTCTATTCTTAGATAGATTAAGGACTTATACTTATCAGGTCGAACCAATTCCTACATATTTTTGGCTCTATGCCCCTAGGCTTAGAACAAGTCTATTTGGTTTTGTTACTTCCCTAGTAAGAATAAAAAAAAGATCTTAAGGAAGACAAATCTTCCATAACCAATGAACCCCAAGACTTATTGGTTGATTACTTTTGAATCCCACTAGAGTTTAACAAACCAAACCTTAGAGACAAAATATATGTTTGGTTCCACTTGGAAGGAACCTTTCTCTTACATTATTTAAGATGATAAGCTTATTAATTGCATCATGGGAGCCTTTTGGTTGTATATACTAATTGCCTATCTATGTACTTCAATAGATATTCCTTCTATTCCACTTTTAACAAATAAAAGCAATAGAAAATATCTTATTCCAGAAACTGAATCAAAAAGTTCTTTCCAAAAAACTAAGTACATAAAGGTAATCTCTATAAAGCCAAAACTATATCATCCTATGCTAAAGACATAAATGAAATAGATAAAAACTCCCACTACAAAAGGTCATCTCCATAGCCCATCCATGTAGTCAGTGATATCCTCCTCAACTAGCCGTCGGGTTTCCTGGAACCCCTGCACAAAAATGCAGACATGATTAGTGGCATCTGTATCTACTCACCAGGTACCGATAGATATTATCGCTAAACATGTTACAATGACAAAAAAGAAAATATACCTGTATCACTACTCTGGCGACGGGGACAGTCTGTCTTCCAATGTCCTGACTGCTTGCACACAAAGCACTTGCCCTTCAGCTTCATTATGCGCCCCTGAGGTCCCTGTATTTCTTTCTTTGCTCCAGCTTATTTCTTCTTCTTCTTTCCTTTCGATTTAGAAGTAGAAGCCTCTTGAGCAACGAAAGTCTGTGAACTCTGAAGAGAAAACCCCTCTGCCGCCTTGAGTTCTGTCAGAAGCTCTACCCACGAATATGTACGTTCGTCCATATTGTATCTTAGGCAGAACTCCTCAAAACTCTTTGGTAGAGATAGGAGGATAAGATTGATCTGGGTTTCCTCATAAATTTTTGCTCCAAGGATTTCCATCTCCTTCAGTCAAGCCATCATTTTGAGGACATGTTCCCTAACGAGCATGCCCTCAACTAAGACAGTTGTCATCAAGTTCTTCAAGACCTTATGCCTAGCGGCTCGATTACTTTCTCGGAAGAGTTCATCGAGTTCGGATATTTTACTGGTAATGGAAGAAGCCTGATTTTGATGACTCCCAGTCGTCTCGTCTGCTTCTAGCCATTTCCTAAAATACTCAAACTCCTCTTTAGTGTTAATCTCGCTAGACTTTTCAACACAGAACTCGACAAGATCACTTTTAGGTTCCTCGGCAGTAGAGACAAAATCCATGTTTAATTATTGTTAGAGGCATTAAGTTGGTTTTCCCTATCAATTAGTTCAAGTGGGTCTAGATCCATTTTAAATTTTCTGAGAATCATAATAATCACACACTTTAGATTTTGAAAATAAATTGACTCCTCAAAAAATAATTTATTACAAAATCTACCAACACCTTAGAACACCGAGAATTACGCATGCCACGTTAGTGTGGATGTATACGAATTCTACATTTGTGAGAGGAGGTTTTACCCATTAATTTTACAATCTTGTCATCCTAACAATCTGACAAGTAAAATTAATAGTTGATCCTCTTTGGCCCTACAAATAATAGCAGTGACTCCGTTGGGGAGGATACTAATATTTGTATCTAAGTGTTTACCATTACACGACACTAAGATAATTATTTCCAATTATATGTCTTCTGTTGGGGAAGTACACACGCTCTTCAATAATTTTCTATTATCTTTTCTAACCTAGTGACCCGCAGAACAAGCCTATCCGTTATGGAGGAAGGCACTCAGAGTCAACGCGCGGGCTTGTTTGTATCACTTGTTAGATTGTAATGGAGGCTGTGGGACCCTTAGGGTCCCTCTCCCACTTAGTCATTTGCGTTTGAGGTTTTTCACATGCACACACACAACAAGCATATAAACCAAAATAAAATAATAGAGCTATGAAAAAATCATATATTTTTCCAACTATTATGACCTTGGTCTCCAATGCGCCTCCAGTCGTGTCGTCACCTTGTCCACTCCATCCTATCCATGCGCAAACCACCATGAAGGATTCCCCGAGCTGAGATGACTAGTTTACTTATTTACATCCATTGATCCTATACTCCACTAAGGAGTGTACATGTCATCTAGATCAAAAGTAAATAGAATGCTTGGCTAAACAAGTGCCATATTTAATTACAAAAATTAAATAACATATCTAGCCTCGTCAACCCTGAGGATTCAATTAATTTACATCAAAACACAACCAATCACATACAAATATCACAATTGTCATAATAGTTGGAATCTAGTGCCTGCAACACAAAGTTAGCCTATGCACATCCAAAAATTATCCAGCAAAAATAATATATATGATAATGTGCAGAAAAATAACTGAATCCTAAACACACAAAACTGGAAACACAGCTCTGATACCAATTGTTGGTATGACATGGCGGTTTCCAAGACAACCACATGGACGTATTTGAGATACCTCTCTATGTCTACGGATTAAAAAATTTAATCCGAATAGAGACCCGTCCCTCTAATGACCGACTCGTCATCATGTTAATTAATCCAAGTTACAACTTAGCCGAAATCGAGGTAAAGGCCTTGTAACTTTTCGGATTAATTAACCGCGGAAAAGACGACGATTTGGATAACCGGCTTTTGTATTTGTCTTTGGGGTCCAGTAAATTAATTATTATCTATGATCAATAATCAAAATAGATAACTAACATGCATAAAATGACGAGACAAAGTAATATGGCACAATTAAAACATAGCAAAAAAAAAACTGGAGCTCGGGAGAGTTATACCTCACCGTTTACCTCGCAGTCTTCTACCTTATGACCATCCCCTCCTGAACGTCGTGTGGGCGATGATCTACCAGGATGCGGAATCACCAATGCTTCGAATCAATCCTTCTTCTTCTCTCCACCCTTCTTTGCGCCAACCAAGAGGAAACCCTAGAGCTAGGGTTCCTTGCCGCCGGCGACCCTTCAAGGAAGAAGAAGAATAGGTTGAGGAAGGAGAGCTCTTCTCCCTCATAGCTACCCTATTCGGCCTCCTCAACCACCACCTATCCCGCACCCACAAGGAACGAGGAGATGGTAGCTTCTTCTTCTTCTTCTTCCTACATGTGTCGGCCAACCTTGGGCAAGACAAGCTGCCGCCGGCCAAACCAAGGAAGAAGTTCTTCCTCTCTCGCCACCACCCACCTCTCCGTCCTCCAACAGCTGCCTGCCGATCCAAGGACGAGAAGGAGAAGGGTGGTTCCTCCACCAATTTCCCCCAGAACCCCTGGTTGTAGGGTTTCAGCGCCGCAACCCTTGGAGGTGTTGATGTCACCGCCGACAAGGTTTCCTCCCACCGGAACTCGCTCCGGCCAAGAAGAACAGGAGGTAGTTCTCCCTCTTCCTGCTGCCGAGCTTCAAGTGGAGAAAAGAAGAAGAAAGGAGAAGATGAAACCTCCTTCTTCTTCTACTATGTCGCCGACCAACTTGAGAGAGAAGGAGAAAGAGAGGAAGGATTTTAGGATTTGATAATTGGAATAATTTTCAATTAATTGTGGATTAATTCATTATGCCCTGTATCATGACTCCTATGGGGTATTTATATGGCTAAGATAGGGACCATGCGGAGGAGTTGGTTCTTTGCCCGCTAATAGATCCAAACCCTATCCATTAATGGTGATCCATTCCACTAAAGGATCACATTGTACTTCCTCACCAACCCCTATATTTTCATGTGGGCTCCACATATTACGAGTCATCCATCTCCCCATATTTAAGATATCGTATGTCCGATAATTAATTTAATTTACTGATAATTAAATTAATTATCCTTTTGATCCTTGATAAGTACCACTCAGCCTTTTCATCATGCCGGACCATAGTCTACTTGCAAGATTTGACATGACGATCTTTTTGAGCTCACCAAGGGGGTATCATCATCCCGACTCACCAGAACATAGATTCCGTCAATAATCAACAGCACATCATATTATTAATATTATCTCCCAATTTACCGGGCCTATCGATCTAACAGAATAGATCTCGCTCATTGGTAAATCAAAGAGATAATAATTAATAATATATGATCGTCATTATTTCGGGATTAAGAGATAGTACTCCATAATATTAATCCGAAGTCTAATCCAATTTACGAAGTCAGTATAAAAATTGGATGACCTCTCTTTTAGTCCTACTCAATGTACACAAAGTACACTAGTGCAATTCTATGGTTAAGATAAACCACACCTAATTACACTACAACCATCCTGATGATTTGTCCAACTCAATCTCGGTTGTGAGCCTCTTTTTTATACTTTGGCAAGGAACCTGATAACATGATCTTCTGTGGGACACCATGCACCATGTTATCTACAATGCCAAGTATCAGACATTTGGTGCACATACTAATATAAACATGCACTGTGTGATTTTCTGATTCTCTTTAAAATGTAGATGTATCCTAACCAAAAGCAAGACTTTTAGTATACATCCTAACAAATAGTCACAAACAAATATGAAGATGCATCATATGCACATGATGCAAGGTCACGTGTCACCCCTGATGCAGTCTAGCCACCATTCAGATATGCAAATGGGAAAGTGGGTAGGATTCTGACAACTATACGCACTCTGCCGCCACTGCTCCGGAGTGGCCGAGTGGACAGGTTGAAGTCGGGGTACACACCCTTACCTTAAGCAAATGAGGGAGCTATGCTCTCATCGTCTCATATCACGAGAAGGAGGGATCTCTATCTGTTACCATGCTCCGATATTCACTAACCTATGAGTGGCTGAGCGGAGCAAAACGGACAAAAGTTGCACTCACACCGATAACCACTTACCCATGATTTGCTGTGCCTTCATATCCAATATGACTGTCGACCCGTCTCAACCACAAGGGAGCCAAGGGTCGACGACTATGCAACAGTATAAAGATGGTGCATGATACTAAACCACACTCACCCATCCGATCATCATCCATACCATGATAAAAATATACAAGGTCATAAAGCATATATCAATACTAATCAATCATGCAACTAGCGATATAAGTATGTAAAACTAGTGATCACCAAATGCTGAGTACAATATGACATGCAACTATCCTATGCACACGTTCATGTGTGTGTACTCTACAGAATGAGAGTATCAAAGTGATACTATATAGATGTAAACATGATTATCACAAGTCTAAACAGTTAAGTGTCAAGCAGAATAATAAAAAATAGAATAAATGTATAACCTACTACTACCATATCAACAAGCCATGCATACAATATAAATCAGAAGTACCTGCCTCAAATGAAGAAGCTCATAGTAGAAGAGAATCCCCTATCTAGGCAATCCGTAACCAATCAATGTCCAATATCGAAGGACATAAGTTTAGCTACAATACACACTATAATTAGCTATACTAAATATTTAACTAAATCAAAATAAATTCTAAACTTAATGTGCATCATCAAATCCTTATTCGATGATATATTCCTATTCCACCTAATTTGTAGAGATTGGGTCAACCACAAACTAATCCAACACCTAATCTCCAAGATCTACAACTCACATGGTAGAACAATTCAAGACAAACAATCCCTATTTGTGACTCACGGCATCGGCAAGCCAATTCCACCATTCTAACACCAACCCACAGCATGGTGCCATCACCAAGATCAATAGCTACCCAACCCGATTAGGTTTAGCTCTCAGAAAAGATTACAAACCAAGTGAAATCAAATCCTATTGGCATCTATGTTGGAGCAATCTAGGTACCTTGGATTTTGATGTTTGGGCAAAGGTTTAAGTTAGAATTATTGTTGTATTTGATATACATTGTGAGTATGTAGGATATACGTACAACAAAGGCGAAAAGTCCATGTGGCAACTTGGCAAAGGAAGATCCAAAAATAAGGACCGAAGTCAAAAGAATCTCTAGAAGGTAAGACATGAAGGATGGAGAGGCATCCGAGTGACGCAAGGGTGATGGAAGAGGCTAGTGTTGGATTTCCTGAGGGGATTCCGGGTCACGCATGGGAAACCTCCCCATGCCCACAGATTTAAATTTTTAATCTGAATGGACAACAATCTCCCAAACGACCATCTCATCATTGTGCTAACCGATTGGAGTGACCGCTTGAACAAACAAGTTGTTCTAGCAATCTATCTCGCCCAACCGATTAGCCATGGAATAGACGATGAGTGGATGACCGGTTTTTGTGTTTATCATCGGGGTCCAAAATTATTATCAACATGAAATGATGAACAATAATCAAACAAGGCAAGATTAAAAGAAAGGAGCCAAAACAAAAGGTTATACCTCTCGTTTACCTCGTGATCTTCTACTGTATGACCTAACCCCTCCTTGGGCGTCGTGTGGGCGATGATCCTCCAAGAAATGAAGTCACCAAACAAAAGCCAAGCACCTCCTTCTTCCTTCTTGCACCGGCCAACAACGGAGCAAACCCTTGTTGCCGCCGACCACAAAAGGATGAATTCCTTTCCTTCTCCTTGCTTGGGATCGCTCCACAACCTTCTCCTCCTTCCAACAGCTGATGCCAACCAAGGAAAAGAGAGAAAGAAGCTATCTTCTCCTCAAGTTGCTGTCGGCCACCTTCTTTGAAGGTTTGCAATGCCGCAACCCTAAGGTGATGAAGGTTGTCGCCGCTGGCCTCTTCCTCACCCACTCAAGCTCGCATCCGGCCAAGAAGAAGAAGAGGAACCCTCCTTCCTTCCTTGTGTCATGCCTCAAGTGGAGAGAAAAGGATAGAAGAGAAGAAAGCAAACTTCTCTTCTTCCTTCCAAGCCGCCGACCAACCCTAACCCTAGGCGGGGGGGGGGGGGGGGGGAGAGAGAGAGAGAGAGAGAGAGGGAGAGGAATAAGAGACTTAGGTTATGTTTCATGATGACTTTATGGGGTATTTATAGGCTACAATAGGGATCAAGAGGAGGAGTTGGGTCTTGGCCACCCAATGGATCAAGGCCCGATCCATTAATGAAGATCCATTCCACTAAAAGATCTTCATTGATCTACCTCACCAACCCCCATATTTAAATATGGGTTCCATCTATTATGAGTACAAAATTCTCTCCATGTTTATGATATTGAATGTCCGTTAATTAATTAAATTATTAATAATTTAAATAATTAACATCTAACTCCATGAGTAGTACCACTCAACCTTATCATCATGTCGGACCAATCCACCTGTAGGATTTAACATGATGAGCTTTATGTGCTCCTCAAGGAGACATCATCAACCTGACTCACCAGGACATGGTTTCCTTTTATAATCAATGACACACCATGTAAATAATATTATTTCCCAACTTACCAGGCCTATCAATTTAACAAATAAATCTCGCCCATTGATAAATCAAAGAAATAAATATTAAGTACAAGTGCCCATTATTATATCTGGATTAAGAGCATGTACTCCATAATAACTGAGGTCTGATTCAATTATACAGTTAGTATAAATTGAATCACCTCTATGTCGGTCATGCTCAATACACACAAAGTATACTAGTATAATTCTATGATCAAGATAAATCAATACCAAATTACACTATAACCATTCCGATAGTTTGTCCAAATCCATCTCAGTTGTGAGCCTCTACTTATACTCTACAAGGGACTGATAACATGATCTTCCGTGTGACACCACACACCATGTTATCTACAATGTAAAGTATTAGACAATATACACATAAATAACCAATAAACATGCAAATAGTGATCATGTGATTTTTTTCAAAATGTAGATGTCTATATAAAAGCAAGGCTTTTAGTATACATCCTAATATCTAGAAGGCTAGGTCTAGGTTGGTCGGGTGAGGGCGAGTGCTGAGTGACTATACTCGGGGTTAAAATCCTAGATTTAGGCTTGGACAATCAACTGCTGCATGTAGCAGTCGACTGGTGTAAGACACAGAAAGATCAGTTGACTGATCTTCTGTGTAGTCGACTGGTGTCGGTTGGAATTCGAACATTGGGTTGTAACATTCGAATCCAAGTGGACCAATAGATTGGTATTGGCACCAGTCGACTGGTAACGACTGTTGCAGGGTTGAGTTCTATTTAAGAGAGCTCGGTTTAGCTGGGCAAAGGTTGACGAAATAAGCTTGGATAAAGTTAATTAGTAGTCTACAAGTGCTGAGGCGTCATGGCAAGGTTGTGGCGAGGTTTCTCCATCCACAAGGAGCAACGCGAGCTAGCCAAAGACTTTCTGGGGAGTCATCCATCGATGGATCATGATCGTCTACCTTATGGTCAGCTGTGGAGTAGGAGTATCATC
>JAGFNQ010004043.1:0-59109 GCA_024364735.1 Boesenbergia rotunda
TTTACTACGAGCAATTCTATATGTGCGCAAATGTTTACAGAGAGATTTTATAGATGTAGTACAGTAAACTAAAAATTAAGCTCTTTCGTTACCGACGCCTGGTGTGGTTTGTACTTCATAGTAGAGGGTCGTCGTCGGCGCTTCAATCTCGAGATGGGAGGTTTTCGGAGCAGAGCGCTTGATTCGAAGAGCGTAGTAGCGTTCGAAGAATGTGTTGAGAAGTCTTGGGGGTCGAACCCCTTATATAGTGAGCCTGGGGTCGCCCGGGACGTTAGGGGCGCCCTCCAAGTGTCACTTGATCCGGCAAACTCTCGGTCAGCCATTATCCCTCCAGGATCGGGCTGAAGATTTACGAGGGCGCCCGGATTGACACGGTCCGCTGGCTTCTCGATGAGTTAAACTCTATCCACTTCGTTGGCTTGAGCCCAGGGTGCCCGAGGCATCTAGGGCACCTGGGAGCACAGGGGCGCCCGAGAGCATGGGGGCGCCCCGCCCAGTGAGCTTCCGAAGCTTTTTCATGCTCAACTCTTGTTTGGCTTTTACCTAGGGCGCCCGGGACCTTCAGGGCGCCCAACCCAACTACTGCCTCTTTTCTTTGAGGCGTTCTGAGCTGCAGACACTCGTTCCTTCGGTCCTGCATCCAGGGTTAGTACCAAACATGATAAAGCAAGTATGTTAGTAAGTTTTACAGCCGTAGCTATCTTGGTTCTGACTTTGGGTCTCCAAAATGGAGCCCTAGGTCAAATCGACGCCTACTGTTCCCTCTACGGGGAACGCGTCCTCACCTACTCTTCTCAGGAGAATTTACCTGTTGCCAACCGGCTCCTTCGGTTGGACTTTTGCCAGCAGTCCTTCGCCAGGTGTCTAGCAGTCCTTCGCCAGGTCTTCGTTACCAAGCAGTCCTTCGCCTGGTGCCTAGTAGTCCTACGCCAGGTCTTCGTTACCAAGCAGTCCTTCGTCTGGTGCCTAGCAGTCCTTTGCTAGGTCTTCGGTTGCAAGCAGTCCTTCACCTAGTGCCAATCAGTCCTTCGCTAGGTCTTTGACTCCTAGCAGCCCTTCGCTAGGTGCCCAGCAGCCCGTCGCCAGGACTTAGGATTTTAGTGCCTAGTAGTCATTCGCTAGGACTTCAATCTGCACACTCAAGTAGCACGTTAGATAAACATAACATCTTAACTTTTGAACCCTTTTCCATTATCAAAACACAGGTTCGACTTGGGTGCTGTCTGCACCGACAATCTCCCCCTTTTTTGATTTATGGCAACCTGATTCAAAAAGTTATGTTAATCTATACAGTTGATTTAATAGTTTAGTTTCCTCCCCCTGGGTTTTTCAAAGGTTCATGGGGTTTTTGAAAAATTTCTAAGTTTAAAGATGGAGTTTTTCAACATTTAGAACATTTTTCAAAAGAAATTTTTAGAAGACTTTTTCCAACAAAAATTTGGTTGGCACTTTAGAAAATTTAACTTTTCTAGTAGAGAAGTTTAGAAATAAGTACTTAGAGATATTTTGAACATAACTTAAGTTTAAGTATTTAAAAACTTTTGAAAACTGCTTGGGTCAAGTACTTAGAATCAATTTTGAAAACAATTTAGATCAAGTACTTTTGAAACAGTTTTGAAAAAAAGATTTAAGTACTTTAAAAAGCTAGGTTTAAGTACTTTTGAGATAGTTTTGAAAAAAATAGATTAAGTACTTTTTGAAGAAAGGATAAAGTTTTGAAAATTTTTGAATTTTGAAAAAAAAAATTAAAGCTTCTCTCCTTTCCTATCTCTCCCCCTTTGTCATATATCAAAAATAAAGCAATATAGCAAAAAAAATAAATTGCATAAGGATATGACAAAAGAATAATGTGCTGTACTGAACCAATTCAAGATATACACTGAACCAAACCAATTTCAATTATCTCTTTAGGGTCCTGTACCTAGCCCAATTAGCTACTTACTAACTATTATAAACAGTAGTTTTTGCTAGGGTTAGTCAAGTTAAGTGTTCTATTCAAGTTAGATTTTCTAAACTTGACACTTAACTTGATCATTGTTTAGTTTGTATTTAGTGCCCCAATTACTGCAGATGCACTGACTTAAAGCATCTTGAATTAAGGCAAAGACCTAAGCATCTCAACCCATTCTAGGTTATCATTCAAAAGTACCCTAAGGTGCTTGTGAGATGATGGCTTCTAGAGCTATAGGCACATGCAGTTCTAGGGTTAGGGTCTAGGCTAAGTCTATTTGCGAAAAAGACCCTAGTTTTGAAGGGGCGTAATTTTGAATAAAACTAAATCGAAAAAATTTGCAAAAAGATTTTTTAAACTAAGTAAAAGATGATCTTGAAACTAAGTAAAGCAGTTTTAAAATTATTTTAGAAATTGATTTTAAAAGCAAGTAAAGCAAAGAAAACAGAAAAATAGAGTAAACCTATTCTACCAAGCATAATCCTAACTGCCTTCTTAGTGAGCTGAACTCAGACTTAGGTAGGGGTTTTGTGAATATGTCAGCTAAGTTAGATTTAGAGTCTACATGCTTAAGGACTATTTCACCCCTGGCTATATGATCTCTTACAAAGTGGTGTTTGACCTCTATGTGTTTAGTTCTGGAATGTTGGATTGAGTTCTTAGTTAGATTAATTGAGCTTATATTGTCAATGAAGACCTGAGTTTGGGTGTAGTTAAGATGGAAGTCCTTAAGAGTGTGCATCATCCATAAGAGTTGTGCTACACACTCTCCTAAGGCTACATACTCAGCTTCAGTTGTAGATAGAGCTACACAGTGTTGTTTTCTGCTGCACCAACTTACTAGACTATTTCCTAACAGTTGACAGCTTCCACTTGTGCTCTTTCTATCTAATTTACAACCAGCGTAGTAAGAATCAGAGTATCCTAACAAGTCAAAGGATGAGGTCCTAGGATACCAAATCCCTACATTTAGGGTGCCCTTAACATATCTTAGTATTCTTTTTAGGGCTGCTAAGTGTGTTTCCTTAGCACAGGTTTGGTATCTAGCACACATTCCTACGGCAAAGAAGATATCAGGTCTGCTGGCTGTAAGGTATAGTAGACTTCCAATCATACTCCTATAAAGTTTAGGGTCCACTGGTTTAACATCAGGGTCACTATCTATTTTTACATTTGTGGCCATGGGGGTACTTATGCTTTTAAAGTTATCCATTTTAAATTTCTTTATTAATTCCTTAGCATATTTAGATTGATGAACATAGTTTCCATCCCTAGTTTGTTTAATTTGTAAACCTAGAAAGAAATTGAGCTCACCAACCAAGCTCATTTCAAATTCATTTTCCATTATTTTAACAAATTCTTTTAGGAAGTTCGAGTTAGTTGACCCAAAGATTATGTCATCGACATAGATTTGGGCAATAAAGATTTCTTTTCCTAAGGTTTTAATAAATAGGGTTGAGTCAATTTGTCCTTGTTTAAATTCTTTAGAGATTAAGTAGGTTGATAAGCGTTCATACCAGGCTCTAGGTGCTTGTTTTAGTCCATAAAGTGCTTTAGTGAGTTTGTAGACATGGTCAGGTCTTTCTAAGTCCTCAAAACCAGGGGGTTGTCCTACATAAACTTCTTTCTTAATAAATCCATTTAGAAAAGCTGACTTTACATCCATTTGGTATAATTTAAATCCTTTATGGGATGCAAAGGCTAATAACATCCTAATGGACTCAAGTCTAGCTACTGGGGTATATGTTTCGTCATAATCTAACCCTTCTACTTGACTGAACCCTTTTGCTACTAAGCGGGCTTTGTTTCTAACTATTACTCCTTGATCATTTAGCTTATTCCTAAAAACTCACTTAGTGTCAATGATGGATTTGCCCTCAGGTTTAGGTACTAGTTCCCAAACTTGGTTCCTCTCAAATTGGGCTAACTCTTCTTGCATAGCAATGATCCCATCATGATCAGGTAAGGCTTCCTCTATAGTCTTAGGTTTAATTTGTGAAATCATTGCTATCTGACTAAGGTTTCTATAGGAGGACCTAGTTCTGACTCCTAAAGTTGGATCACCCATAATTTGATCAGTTGGGTGACTGAGTCTGGGTTTCTTGGTTTTTCTAGAACTTGGTTCAGCCTCAGGTCCGGCTGGTCAGTTTGGTTCACTATTTCGTTCGACTACTCGAGTTGGTTCAATAGTTGGTTCAATTAACTCATCAGTTGGTTCATTTATGGGTTCAATTAAAGGTTCAACAGCTTGTTCATTATCTTCTTGATCAGTATTTGATGAATTTAGATCTGGATTATCAGATTTTGAGTTGATTTCTTCATCAAATATTAGATTTGTTGTTTCCTCAACTTTCTTAGCTTGTTTGTTGTAAACCCTATAGGCTCTACTTGTTGAATATCCCAAGGAAGATGCCTGGGGTTGACTTAGACTGGAATTTACCTAGATAGTCCTTAGTGTTTAGGATATGAACTTTGCACCCAAAGACCCTTAGGTAATATAGGTTTGGAAGTCTATGGTAGTATAATTCATAGGGTGTTTTATTTTGTCGTTTGTTAATTAGTACCCTATTTTGGATGTAGCAAGCCGTACTAATTGCTTCTGCCCAATATTGGTTAACTAGGTTAACTTCATTGAGCATAGCCCTAGCGGCTTCCTGTAGGGTTCTATTTTTCCGTTCAACTATCCCATTTTGTTGGGGGGTTCTAGGACACGAAAATTCGTGTATATACCCATTTACCTTGCAAAATTTCTCAAATCATTGATTTTCAAATTCTCCCCCGTGGTCACTCCTAAGTCTTTTGATTTTGGTATCGTTTTGATTCTCAATTAACTTACAAAAATCATTGAATAGGTTTAGGGTTTTATCTTTGGTCTTTAGAAACCTAACCCAGGTAAACTTAGAGTAATCATCAACTATTACTAAGTAGTACCGGTTTCCGCTTAGTGACTTGGCTCCATGGGAATCAAATAGGTCAAGATGTAGGAGCTCAAGTGTGGTTTGAGTTAGATCAGACTGAATAAGTTTGTGATTAGATCTGGTTTGTTTACCATGATTACATGATTCATATATTAAGTTTTCATGATTTTTAATTTTAGGGATACCTTTAATTAGGCCAAGTTGAGTGATTTTTAAAATTATTCTTAAATTAGTGTGACCTAATCTCCTATGCTAGAGGTTTGATTGTTCTAACTGAGTTAACATGCATTTAGATACTAGTGGTAGGTTTATAGTGTAAACATTATTTTTCCTAGTGCCCTTAAGCATGATTTCTGAGTCTTGCAAGTTTCTAATCAGGCAATTAGAGTTGGTAAAAGTAACTACATAACCAGTGTCGCACAATTGACTTATGCTAAGTAAGTTAAATTTAAAATCTTCAACCAAAAGAAGTTTCTTAATAACAAAGTCAGTTCTAAGTTCAATATTACCTGACCCAATCACCTTGAGTGTAGCATTGTTGCCAAATGCTACTGAGCCTAGGTTTTTGAACTTGAGTTTGGTGAATTTCAATTCATCCCCAGTCATGTGTCTGGAGCACCCGCTATCTAACATCCATTGGTCCAAATCTTTATGTTCCTACACATAAATAGTTTTGTTGATTTGGATCCAATAAGAATCAGGAATAGCCTAAATTAATTTTCACAACCTAGTCTGTCTCACCCAATCTAGAGTTGTCAATCACGTTTGCCTTATTGGTTTTTGTGAGACAGGTTTTGATAGTATTATTTTGAAAAATTATGATTTATTTTGAAAGACATAAATTAATTTTGAAAATAGTTGATTTTGAGTTTTTTAAAAAAAATGTTTGAATCTATACTAAACTGAAAATTTATGTTAGATTCGAATTTGACAAAGAATAATTTGAATTTGAATTTCAAAAATTGGCTTCCAGGTCTTAGCGAGGCACTAGGCCTTCTTTGGTCATAACCTTATTGAATTATCAACCCTTTCCTTGACAAAGCCTTTTAAAGAAATTTCATTTTCAAAATTATTTCTTGAAAAATTCTGGTCTAACTAGTTTGGGTCTTGGATCGGTAGCTTCGGCTAGTTTCATCAATCTAAAGAGACCACGTAGAGTATACTTGACCTTATTAGAAGAGGCTTCCCTAACGTACTATCATCTCACCGCCACCGAATATTATGTTGTTCAAATTTCAGTTAAATTGGTTCAGTCCTTAAACTAACCAGTCCTAATTCTAAGCATGGTAAATTGTAAAAATTAAATAAACAAACAATCATGCAATTTGAAAATAGGAATTGAAATTTATCTAACTATAAATATTGTTTTTAATTTGGATCCCCCTGGACTAAAGCCACGATAATAGTTTGGCAAGATGTGAATCTTATCCTTGGGGATCCAATACTGATTTGATCCAGTTTGTTTGTTCAGGTACAGTTTGGGTACCCATGCCTGAACTTTAGGTCTGGATTGGTTCAGTATAGCATAGTATGATCTTTGTCTAGACTTGGTTCTATAGCCTAATCTGGATCGATTTAGAACCGACTTCTATTTTCCAAGAATCATGTCAAGACCCTTGGAACCAGAAGTGAACCGTTCTAAGGCTTCTCTTAGGTCCTTGACTTGAGTTTTCAAGAAGGAGTTCTCTTTCTCAAGTTCTCTTTCTCTTAAGTTCTCTTTCTCAGTTAAGGATCTAGAGTCAACTCCTCCCTCTTTCAGGAGTTTTACATCCTGTCGGAGAGATTCGACTCGGAGTTTAGTTTTCGCCAAATCTCGAGAAAGATACGCAATTAATTTATTTAACTGATTTCTAGTAAAATCACATACAGTTATTTCTCCATCCTCTGAAAATGTAAGTTTGCCATCGTCCGGCTCCGATTCTGACTCGGTCTCGATTTCTTCTGAGGCAGTTAGTGCTAGCAGGTTCAACTGTGGGACCTCTTCTTCTTCGGAGGAGAAGGACTCGTCCCACGTTGCTTGAAGTGCCTTCATCTTTCTCGTCTTCTTAGTTTCCTTCAGATTGGGGTATTCAGTCTTGTAGTGACCCTTCTTCTTGCACTTGTAACAGGTCACGTTTGGTTTGTTCTTTTCATTTGAGGGTTCAGCTGGTTCTTCCTTTTTTCAGCTGGCTTTCCTTCTGTTGGTCTGGTTCTTTAGTTCTTTGTAGTAGTCCGGGCTAGCCGAACCAGCTTCGGCCGATTTCCCTCGCTGTCTTCTGAGTCTGAATCAGACTCGGGTGCAAGTTTAGGCTTCTTCTTGGTTGTCTTTCCAACTTTACCTGCAACAAAAGCGATGTCTTTCTCGGCCAGATTGCAGTTAGTCTGCTCATGCAATTCTAATTCAGAAAAAGTTCATCTAACTTAATTTTAGAAAGATCCCTTGAAACTTTGTACGCATCTACCATAGATGCCCACAAGGTGTTTCTTGGGAAAGCGTTAAGAGCGTACCTTATCAAGTCACGGTTTCCTACCTTGTGACCGATAGTGTGTAGACCGTTCATCAACTCCTGAATTCTGGCGTGGAGCTGAGCTACAGATTCGCTGTCGTTCATCTTGATGGTGTACAACTTGTTCAGCTGATTCGGGTGTCGGAGGTTCCTTCGTGTAATTCAATCAGCTTACCCCAGAGTTCTTTTGCGCTGTTGAATCGACCCACTTGGTTGAGCTCCTCCTTAGTTAGGCAACATTGGAGCGTTTGGGTCGCTTTGGCATCAACTTCAATTTTCTTTTTGAGGGTGGTATCCCATTCGGTGTAGGATTGTTGTACTTCGTTAGCATTCTTCGGTATTTCCAGTCCGGACTGGATTATTATCCACATGTCCACCTGAGTTTTCAGGGGGACCTCCATCCTACTCTTCCAGTAGGAGAAGTCCTCTCCACTGAAGAGTGGTGGTCTTGCAGTACTGAAGCCTTCTTGCATGGGCATTAAGTATATACTGAAAAAGACAGAGAAAAGGAAAAAAAATGTCCCAAGATTTGGTCTTGGATTAGCAGTGCGGGAAAAAAATAATTATCGAGTGGTGTTGCACCGGTCTCGATTAACGATAAAATTTCGAAGAAAAAAAAATTAAAACAATTCGAAGAAAATCTGAAAACTTCTCAAATTGGTGGTTGTGCCAAATTTGAGCTTCCCCACTCTGATACCACTTGTTGGATCGATAAGAACGATAGAGGGGGGGTGAATATCATTAAACGTTTCGGATTCAAAAAGAGAATAAGCAGCGGAAAATAAAGTTACACAAATGCGAACTCAAGCGATTTTACTTGGTTCGGAGTCGCGGTTAGCTCCTACTCCAAGGCCCACGGTCGTTGACCGTTTACTGCAGGCAATTCTATATGTGCGCAAATGTTTACAGAGAGATTTTATAGATGTAGTACAGTAAACTGAAAATTACGCTCTTTCGTTACCGACGCCCAGTGTGGTTTGTACTTCGGAGCAGAGGGTCGTCGTCGGCGCTTCAATCTCGAGATGGGAGGTTTCCGGAGCAGAGCGCTTGAGTCGAAGAGCGTAGTAGCGTTCGAAGAATGTGTTGAGAAGCCTTGGGGGTCGAACCCCTTATATAGTGAGCCTGGGAGCGCCCGGGACGTTGGGGCCGCCCTGCAAGTGTCACTTGATTCGACAAACTCTTGGTCAGCCATTATCCCTCCAGGATCAGGCTGAGGTTTGACGGGGGCACCCGCGGGACGCAGGGGGCGCCCGGGTTAACACGGTCCGCTGGCTTCTCGCTGAGTTAAACTCTATCTGCTTCGTTGGCTTGAGCCCAGGGCGCCCGAGGCATCCGAGGCGCCTGGGAGCACGGGGTCGCCCGGGAGCACGGGGGCGCCCGGGAGCATGGGGGCGCCCCGCCCAGTGAGCTTCCGAAGCTTTTCTTGCTCAACTCTTGTTTGGCTTTTACCTAGGGCGCCCGGGACCTTCCGGGCGCCCAACCCAACTGCTGTCTCTTTCCTTTGAGGCGTTCTTAGCAGCAGACACTTGTTCCTTCGGTCCTGCATCCAGGGTTAGTACCAAACATGATAAAGCAAGTATGTTAGTGAGTCTTACAGTCGTAGCTGTCTTGGTTCTGACTTTGGGTCTCCAAAATGGAGCCCTAGGTCGAACCGACGCCTACTGTTCCCTCTACTGGGAACGCGTCCTCACCTACTCTTCTCAGGAGAATTTACCTGTTGTCAACCATTTCCTCCGGTTGGACTTTTGCCCAGCAGTCCTTCGCCAGGTGCCTAGCAGTTACCAAGCAGTCCTTTGCCAGGTCTTCGTTACCAAGCAGTCCTTCGCCTGGTGCCTAGCAGTCCTTCGCCAGGTCTTCGTTACCAAGCAGTCCTTCTCCTGGTGCCTAGCAGTCCTTCGCTAGGTCTTCGGTTCCAAGCAGTCCTTCGCCTGGTGCCTAGCAGTCCTTCGCTAGGTCTTTGACTCCTAGCAGCCCTTCGCTAGGTGCTCAGCAGCCCGTCGCCATGACTTAGGTTTTTAGTGCCTAGCTGTACTTCGCTAGGACTTCAATCTGCACACTCAAGTAGCACGTTAGATAAACATAACATCTTATCTTTTAAACCCTTTACCATTATCAAAACACAGGTTCGACTTGGGTGCTGTCTGCACCAACACCACTTAGTTATTTAATTTGAGGAATTTTACATGCACAAACACAACAAGCATATAAACCAACATAATGAACATGAAAAATCCTAGATTTTCCAACTATCATGGCCTTGGTCTCCAATGTACCTCCAGTCGTGTCGCCACCTCGTCCGCTCCTCCCTACACCATGTGTAAGCCTTCCATAAAGGGATCTCCGAGCCGAGATGACTTGCTAATTATTTATATCCATCGATGCTATACTCCATGAAGGAGTGTACATAATATCTAGATCGAAAGCAAATAAAAAGCTCGGCTAAACACGTGTCGTATTTAATTACAAAAATTAAAAAACTATCTAGCCTCATTAACCCCGAGGATTTAATTAATTACAAAAATTACACAATCAATCACACAACCATTATTTAAGCCATGATAAGTTGGAATCTAGTGCCTGCAACAAAGAGTTAGCCTACGCACATCTACATATCATCCAGCAAAAATAATACATATGATAATGTACAAGTAATTAACCGAATCCTAAATACACAAAAACGGAAACCTCAGCTCTGATACCAATTGATGGGTATAGCTTGGCAAGCTTCCTAAGCGAATACTTGGTCATCCTTGAGAGACCTCTCCATGTCTATGGATTAAAAATTAATCCGAATGGATACCCGTCTCCCAAACGACCATCTCGTCATCATATCAATTGGTTCAAATTACAACTTGGCCAATCTCATAGATCGAGCCTTGTAATTTGCCTAACCAACAGACCGCGGAAAAGAAGATGAGTGGATCGCCGATTTTTATGTTTATTATCGGGGTCCAATTAATTAATTATTATTAATGATTAATAAATAATCAAAACCATAATAATTAATTAACACACATATGAAATGATAGAAACAACGAATCAAAGAAAAAGGGTATACCTTTTCTTTTACCTCTTAATCTTCTACCTTATGTCCCTCCCCTCTCGAACGTCATGTGGGCGATGAGCTACCGAGAACCAGAATCACCAACGGCTCCAATTGATCACCTTCTTCTCAAGCCAACAAAACCCTAAACCTATGGTTTAGCCGCCGGCCACTCCTTCCTCTTCCCTTGCGCCGCCAGCCACCGAAATCCACCAAAGCTCCGCCGGCCACTCACCAGCTCTCGAGAGGAAGGTGAAGAAGAAGAAGAAGGAGAGAAAGATCCTTCTTCCTTACACAAACCGGTTGGAAAAACTCCTCCACCCTAAGCTTGCGGCGCCGCCGCCGCCTCCCACAGGCCACTGGCACCTCCTCCTTCCTCGCCGCACACTACAATAGGGAGAGGAGATCTCCCCCTTTGTCTAGTAGAGGCTAACCACCAAGTGGATGAGAGGGGAAGAAGAAAGGAAGAAGAAGAGAGGTTCTCCTCTTCTTGCCGTGACCTAGGAGAGAGAAGGGGAGAGAGGAGAGGAGAGAAGCCTTGGGTTGATGATTAATTGGATTAAGATTTGGTTTCTTGATCCCATGGGGTATATATAGGGCTAAGGTAGGGACCATGAGGAGGAGTTGGATCTTAACTCGCTAATGGATCTAAAACAGATCCATTCCACTAAAGGATATCCATTGAACTTCCTCACCAACCCCCATATTTTCATATGGGCTCCACCTATTATGAGTACATCCATCTCCCCATGTTTAAGATACCGTATGTCCGTTGATTAATTTAAATTACTGATAATTTTAATTAATCAACTTCTAACTCCTTGACTAGTACCACTCAACCTTATCATCATGTTGGATCAAATCCATCTGCAGGCTTTAACATGATGAACCTTATGAGCTCATCAAGGAGGCATCATCATCCAGACTCACCAGGACACGGATTCCGTCAATAATCAATGGCACACCATATAGTTAATATTATTTCCCAACTTACCGGGCCTATCAATTTAGCATAATAAATCTCGCCCATTGGTAAATCAAAGAAATAAAATATTAACTATACGTGCCCGTTATTGTACCAAGATTTAGAGATTGTACTCCATAATAATCCGAGGTCCAATCCAATTATTAAGTCAATACAAATTGTACGACCTCTATTTTAGTCCTGCTCAATGTACACAAACCACACTAGTGTAATTCTATAGTCAAGACAAACCACACCTAATTACACTACAATCATCCCGATGGTTTATCCAACTTCATCTCGGATTTGAGCCTCTATTTATACTATACAAGGGACTGATAACATGATCTTCTATGTGTCACCACACACTATATTATCTAAATGCAAAGTATCGAACATTTATGCAAATACTAATATAAATACTCATCTGTATTGTTATGATTCTCTTTCAAAATGTAGATGATCATATATAAAAAGAACAAGTCTTTTAGTATACATTTAACAATTCCTTTCCATCCGGATTTGTTTTAATTAATAAAATTTTAATCCGGGGACAGAGAGGATTCCCATGCATAACCGAAACCAACACAGGCCACATGTTAGGCGCCCTAGAGCACTCGGGTGCCCCAGTAGTGCCACGTTAGCAAACGGATAAGTTTATTCAGGGCTATAAATAGACCCCTAGAGCTCAGTTTCAATTCATCCATCAACTGCATACAATTCATTTCTTAGTTTTCTTTTGTCTTGTGCTTCAAAGCCTATAAAAGGCTTCTCCACCAGAAGGAAATTTTGTTAGTGAACTTCAGTCGTTGTGGATTAGCAACCACCTAGATTGCAACCAAGTAAATTTCTGTGTCTTAGCCTTTTACTAGTTTAATTTGTTTAGGTTTGTTTTAACTAATTATTGTAACTAATTTGAATTCTTTGTGAGATTGCACAAAAACTTTAGTTTTATTTTACAGCGGCAATTCACCCCCTCTTGCAGATTCACCTCGACCCGACAAGTGGTATCAGAGCCAGGGCGCTACAGAAGGACTAACCGCCAACTGCAGCAAATTCTATTGAATGGTTGGACTAGTGATCTACCCGTCAAAATTTGAGGGGGAGCTCGCAGCATGGAAAAGAAAAATGAATGTATTTTTTACTACTGATTATGAATTATTACTAACAATGAAAAATAGTTTTTCAGCTCCGAAAGATAACGAAGGACAAATCAAGGAACTTGACTCCTGGAACAAAAAGGAGCAAGTAGACACGATAGCAAATAGAAAGGTGGAATTTCATCTGCTGACCGTCCTCCCCGAACAAGATGTCAATCAAATCAGGAAGTACGACTCGGCGAAGGAACTTTGGAAAAAGTTCATGGAATTGCACGAAGGCACCTCGGAGGCAAACCTGGCTCGACAAGACATCCTACGAAACTAACTTACCAACCTCCGAATGGAAAATGGACAATCAATTGCTCAACTACACTCCAAGGTAAAAGAACTAATCACGAGCCTTGAGAACTTGAAGAAAAGGTATCAAGTTACGACGCTCAACAGTATGCATTAAATGCTTTCCCGAGAACCCCGGATTGAACCTCAGTAATTGACGCATATTTTATTTCAAAAGATCTTGAGGTAAGTACTCTAGAACAACTGTTTTCGATTTTAGAGCTTCACGAATATCGGTGTGTAGGGAAGAACAGGAAAACAGACAACGTCGCTCTGAACCCGAGAAGAAACCAGATTGAGGAGGAGTCATCAACGAACAATGAAAATACAACGGAGATGGTAAAATGCCTTAAAAGTTTTTTTAAAAGGGCTAATAAATTTTCTAATTTTCAAGGGAAAAAATGATTTCCGAAGAAGCGTATAATTTGATGTTATAACTGTAAAGAGGAGGGTCATCTAAAAGATCAATGTCCCAAACTTAAGAACCAGCCAAAGAAGAAGAATGCACTGAAAGCCACGTGGGACAAAACCTCGTCTAATGAATTGGAAGCCGAAGAATACGCTGGACTTGCGCTGATGGCAAATCATCAAGAGGAAATTACTGAAAAAAGGGGAGCTACACCAGAAGAAAGCAGCGACGAAGGGGGAGTCCCTCTTTTCGAAAGTGACCTGGTAAGTGAGGTATGTTTCCTCCCTCACGATCAACTGTACTCAGGTATAAAAGTAATGCTTAAAGCTAATCTTAAATTAAAGAGAATAAAAATTAAAAATAAAATTGACTAATGAATGTTCTTTTGATGTTTCTGATATACTAAAAAATGAAAATATTAGTTTGAGAAATTTAGTTGAAAAACTAGAATTTGATATTGCATGTTTACGCCGAAAGAAAAAAAAGTTATCATGATAATCTGAACTAGTATATTAAAAATCACAGGGGTCAATTTAGAAAAGTATCTAAGAACTATATTCCTGCAAATTCATAATTAACTCTGTAGATAGGAACTTGTTTTAGGTTCCGAAGTCTTTAATGAATTAATTTTCAATCATTATATGTTTTAGTGCAAAGAGTTTTTTTTGTTGTTTTTTTAACAGATTATTTACTGGCTTCGAAAAATGAATAGTAGTGAAATTTTAAATTGATAAAATTATGTTAATATTTTTTTCTCAATACATAAATATTTTTTTACTTACTGTGGATTTTTGAGAATTTTTCAATTATATTTCAAATTTTCATAATTTTTACATTCAAATTTTAAATTTTAAAAATAGATAAAAATTTATTTTCCTGGATCCGATTTTCCCGAATTTAGATATGATCAGTAAACCTCAATAAAATTTCACTTGATTTTTTTAAGTGCTTTTGAATTTTAAATATTCATTCTTCAAAAATTCTACTAAATTAGTATTTGATTTATTTTTCAATCATAGATAAAGATTTTAAGTCGAAAATTTTTACACAAGCTCAAAACATTATTTCCCATTTACACAAAAATATTTAGATTTTTCTAACATATTTTCGACTTCTATGAATTTTTTTAAAAAATATATATGTTGACTTTCAAAGAATGCTTAGAGATTATTTCATTCATATTTTTTATTTTTTTTTCCTTTCCCTAGCTTTTGATGTGCCCCATTTTTTTGCTATGATCGAAGGGGGAGAATAGCTTAAGTTCAAGGGGAAGTGGTGATGTTTTAATTTGCAAACATTTCTTTCATGCTTAGTGTTATTTCTTTTAGTTTAACTCTAACTGAAACTGGGTTGATACACATCAAAAAGGGGAAGATTATTGGTACCCTAGTTAGTTTTGATGTGATCAACTAAGTTAAATTAGATCCTGTTAGATTTTAATCCCTCTATCTAAGTGTGCAGGAACTTAGGAGCGGAGGAAGTCGAGCGTAAGACGCAGTGGACGAGAAGGATTGCACGGGGAAGTGAGCCGACGAGCTCGGTGCATCCGAGGAATGCGGAAGCTGCAGAAAAGTACACTGGTGGACCGAAAAGGACGTGCACGACGTTCGAGGGACAAGAAGCCGGAAGGAAGGGCGCTCGAGAGGCAAAAGGCCGAAAGCAGGTTCGGGTGAGCCTAACTCTGGTTGACCAAAAATCATCCAAAGAAAACCCGCTGAAATTTGGTCAGCGAGCTGCCGACCAAAGGATTCTCAGGCACCCGTATGCACAAGGGTGCTCGGGATCTCAGGTGCCTGAAGACTCGGGCGCCTGAAGACTCGGGCACCCCTGTGGATACAGGCACACGATAGTCAATATTTATCAGCCAATCTACCATTTGCGACCATTGCGTAATGGATAACATCCAAGCCACGTGTTAGGCGCCCTGGAGCACTCAAGAGCCCCAGTATTGCCACGTCAGCAAACAGATAAGTTTGTCCGTGGCTATAAATAGGCCCTTTTAGGTTAGTTTCAATTCATCCATCAACTGCATACAATTCATTTCTTAGTTTTCTTCTGTCTTGTGTTTCAAAGTCTATAAAAGGCTTTTTCGCCAGAAGGAGATTTTGACAGTGAGTTTCAGTCGTCTTAGATTAGCAGCCACTTAGGTTGCATCTAAGTAAATTTCTGTGTCTTAGCCTTTTACTAGTTTAATTTGTTTATGTTTGTTTTAACTAATTATTGTAACTAATCTGAATTCTTTGTGAGACCGCACAAAAGATTTAGTTTTATTTTATAGCGGTAATTCACCCCCCCTCTTGCCTGTCCACCTCGATCCGACACAGTTTTTTGACACCCAACGTGATAAAATATTATAAACCACCAAGAACGATTATTTGTAATTTAATAATTTAATCTCTTCATCTAGCCTTCATCTCAATTAATTTTGATACATTATCATTACCAAATTAATTTTTACTTGATTTTCAAGATATAATAGACTTCTCTTGAATAATAAATATTTCACCCATGGTCATGGACTTCGAGTCATGAATATATCTATCAAACAGTTAGAATGTTAACTCCCTAATACAAGAGAGCAATAAATCCTTTATTGACTCATTACTATTCTCTCTATGCTTTTCTATACACCCAACTATCATATTAATCATAATCCAATTAAAGAATGTTTTTAGTAGCATCACAGTACATAACTCCATGCATAGAATAAATGAAAGTCTCAAGTTAAAAGATCAATTATACTCGTTCATAAGAAAAACGATCAATGATGTTTCATATGTGATCTTTTCTCAAGCGGATTGTGTACAATGTACCTTTAAACTTAAGACACCCCAAATACAACTTGAATATCCATTCTTCAGTCTCTCTCGAACTAGTCATACTCAACGTTAATCTAGATGTCTATATCCTGTTTAGATATCTATCCGATCTAAGACTATTTTCAAATTAATATAACCATTAATTTGTGAGATTTTATCATTAATCATATACGTATAGAAAAATAAATGATTAACGATAAATACTTATCTTTATTAAATAATTATTCATAAATAGATAACAAATGCACATAGGTACACACTAACAATATCTCAGATGTTCCCTTCGCGAGTAAAAGGAACAAAGTCGAAAGTGCCCGAACATCATAGCAGATTATACTAGACCAATATCCTTGGTATTAAAATTAAAACCATAATACATTGTGTTTCCAAATCGAAATTCAAACCAGAAGGCTAGGCTTGAATTTGAGAAATATCATTATCGACTAAACTACATCATCTACAGGATCGGTAAGTTCTAACCATATTTTAAAAAGTTTGGGATTCGAAGTGAAAAAAAAAAACATTAGTGAGTAAACTGGTCAACTAACTAGGCGTACTCAAGCATAGAGGATGATGTGGCACTGCTGCCTCTGCTATACTAGAAGCCCATAGCCTCATCGCATCTCCCAAGACAATGAGCAGAAACGAAACGAACTCCACTTCAATAGCTGCCAATCATCACAAACAAATAAAATATTTAGTAGTCGATGTAAATTTGTAATATTAAGTAGCAATGCAGTAGCAGCGATGTAGCAGAGGCGTAGCGTAGAGAAAGAATGCAGCACGCACATCAACTAGTAAACACGAAAGAAAATAGAGCATCAGCAAGAACTCACACAAAGTGTATATATATAAATATAATTTAACAAGAAAGGGATTGACATCGCATCAACACTACTAGCACTAGCCTAGCTAGCTGGCTGCCATCTTTATTCACACCAAAATCAAAATCAAAATCGCATATGCAAAAGGTTGGCTGGCAATCGTTAGGCAAACAATGGTCTCTCAGTCCATGCCCCTGATACATGGCCATTCTCGCAAACGTATGCCCTGACCACGGGTTCCCCGTCGTCATGAAACCCAAAGACCCTCCTCAAGCAAAATGCAGAGTGCAGATCCCAGGTTTCCCTGCAGGCACAGAATGCACAGGAGAGGTCGATTTTGCCTCTGTTCGAGTCGATTATCGTCTTCCACACTCTCGATCGCTTGAAGTTCTTGAAGACCCCCCTAAAGAGCATGTATTTCCGCTTCTCTTCTGCGTGTACGCATCCAGGCCAATCGCATATGTAAAGGCAATCGGTCTTGAAGCGGCTAGCGAGAAGCTTGTTGCCCTGCTCGCGGCTGAGAGTCCATCGCCCGGAAGCCAAATGGGAGTTTGTCGGCCCGACCCACTGCTGCTTCCTCCATTTGGAAACGACCGAGCCGACTGTGATGGGGGTCTCGCCGGGAGGGAGATCGATCGGCATAAAGGTGACATCTTGGACCTCCGAGGGGTCGTAGATAGTGTCAAAGTAGAGGTCGTCGAAGAGGGACCAGCAAGAAACTCCGGCATCGGATGGGATCGGAGGAAGGGGGTTCGTAAAGTCGCTGGAAGAGGAGGAAGAAGATGAGGAGCCGACGGGGAAGTTTAGATGGGGGCCAATGTCGCGCTCGAGCCCGAAGTCGGAATGCTCGAGGAGGACGCCGGCGCGGTAGAGGCCTGGGCAGCAGACCGAGAGCTTGTAGAGGGATGGCCAAGAAGCGGCGGAGGCGGCAGCAGTGGGTGAGGGGAGGAGATCCGCGGGGAGGGAACGGGAACAGATGGAGCGGTAGCAGACGGTGCGGATGAGAGAGGAAAGGCGGGAGCAGACGCAGGCGAGGCGGGCCCAGTGGCGGGGATCGGCCTCGAGCTTGGCGAGGATGTTGAGGACGATGTCGTCGGAGAGAGAGGCGAAGGGGGAGTAAGAGCCGGTGGCTACAGCGGCGGCGGCGGCGGTAGCGGTGAAAGTGGAGGCCGTGGACGCCATCGGAATTCTATAAAATTGAATGAGGTTTTCTGAGGTGCCGATTTGGATGCAAAACTTTGGGAGAAAGGGAAGCCCATATCCTATATTGAATGGATGACAGCGAATACCCTCCATTTTTTTCTATTATTTTAATTCTACTAATTTCATCCCTAGGTAAGTATGGATGGACAACCCAAAGGTTTTGGACACCTCTATAATATTCTTTTTGTTGCCAATAGTTAGCCTCTTTCTACGATATTTTACGGCAACGTACAAATAACTTTTTAAATAAGTATTATCTTGGGTGACTTTCATCCCGATACTATCATATCATACAATGGTAAAATTATTAATTATCATTTTAAATATTTATAATTTAATATCCAACTATAATATATTTTATATTTTTTTTTATGAAATATAAATTTTGAGACGTTAAACTTCTAAATTATCCGTCACAAATTATTCTCAATTTATCTTGATAATTAATATGAAATTTTTATGGGATCAAATTGATAATTCTAGATTCGTCTATTATTTAGTTCAATATTTTTTTTTATATTAACTAATTTCTCAAACTGCATAGGTGATTATACGATATATCCAAATCACATTTTGAAATTATTCAAATTTTATAGTCTCGATGGTTCATTACTCATTTTATTCCTGCTCTATTGACACTATAATCTCATATACGTATGAAGCACTGACTATTCCGAACCATGCTTGTGTCTTCTTGGAGAAATCAACTTTCATCTGAACCAAAAGCGCCGCCCGACCTGGCAAACACTGCAACTTATTTCTGATGAACAGTGATCTTTTTCTGTGAGAAAAAAATTGAATAGAGAGAAACTAACCAACGTCGGACCGGTGCTGAATTTTTTAGACGAGTAATGCAACTTCCTATAAGAGAAAACGGGAACAAAGCAAAAGTTAAAATTGTCGAACTGGTGCTGAACTTTTAATCTTATTGTATGCGGACAAGGCGATCAGAGAAAACTTAACAAATATAGTTCCGATGCAGCTTTTTCTCCAGCGAACAATGCAATTTATGTCTTCAATGGTCTTCATGAGGCAGATGCTCCCAACTACCACTTTCCTCCTTATCACAAAGTTGAAACTAACAAAACCTCTCTCGAGGTAGTGACTTTGCCGATTCTATGCTATTGTATTAGAGCATGGTTCAAATGAGATATTGGTCATTGGGTGTAAGCAAGTGTAACTTCAACTTCAAAAATTTCAAGTACTCGTTAATAAATTCTATCAACCGGCATTCTAGATAATCCATAAACCACGTAAGCATGAGTAACATCTCAAAATGTCCTACCAATGTCGTAGCCCTGGGCATTTTCATAATATGCCTAATTTTTTGTCACTATAGAAAAACTAATCACAATAGTCATGATAGTTGAAATCATCGTGTGGAGGAAGTTTTCCGCTCTGATATCTAAATAATATAAATTTTCTTATACTAATCTATAAATTAATTAGTATAATATATAGATTAGCATTATATGATTTGACAAAGGTCATACATGGACCTTGGGCGCCTCACACGGTCACCTCCATAGTCATTTGTAAAGAGATAAATTAGGAAACTGAGCAACCCACCACCTATAGAAGGATATTTATAAATTAGCATTATATTAAACCTTGCCAATATAGTTTAATAAAATGTTTATTATCTTGTATTGTTAATGTTATGCATATGGACTTTATTGTCTTCCTTTTTGGTCTTCAAAGTTTCATTGACAATACTCTTAATCAATAATTAATTAAATAAATTATGTGATTACGAGCTTAAAATTGTTTGTTTGTGAAATATTAAATTTTGAAATGTATAGCTAATTTTCTTCATTTGCCTACTGTATTATAAAAATATTCACATATTTAATAGAAGTAATTGTTATTTGTGATTGCATCAATGCAAGGATTCATTATCTGATACAGTGTTCTCACGTAAAATTGAATTGATTGATTCAAACAAACAAAACTGACTCAGTGATAGTACATTAAACATAAATATTAATAGTAGTAAGATGTCATCCACTAGTTCTACTAGTATTGCAGTAATATTAAATAGAGTATGAAATATAGATACAATTTGAAAGAAAAAATTGTCCGTATTGAGAATGTCATAAGCCAGAATTTGGGACAAATGTTTGATGATACATGGACTTAACTAGAATGTTACAATGTTAGAATGCTAGTAGAAATTGAAAGGGATATCTCCACTGATAAATTTATAGCAAATGATATAGATTATTCAATAAATTTGTCAGTGATCTTCAATAAGTATAATGACCTTAAAGATACTTTTTCATTAGCCAAAGATGCTTATATAATAAACTCAACACTTGTTGCATTGCAAAGGCAAGAACTAGACAATGAATGAAATTTTTATTTGTAAGGTAATGTAAAATTTAATCTGTAATAAGTTAAAAATATATTTGAAGTAGTAGTGTAATGAAAAAAATTAAGTTTCATAATGTAATATGCACTTGAAGTAATGATGTAATATATTTTTCTTTAACTTGCATATTCTTCACTCCACTCAATGTTAGTAGTAGTAATTTAAAAAATTATGGATTTTTGTGTAGGTATTCCCAATCAAAAAATATTTTAAAAGTGCACTTTTTACATATGCTATGAAGAGATAGTTCATTTACAAAATAATGGACTCGAAAAAAATCAGAGTTAAAGTATTTTATGATAGTGAAAATAGAACATGAGTGATATGTAGGAAGTTGGAAATGTTGGGGAGGTGGGCTCCCCACTTTCCCACTTCTCCCCCTTCCCCTTCCCTAGACCCTTTACTATAAAAGAGGAGGAGGGGGTGTATGTTGGGGTAATCGACCCAAGGATGATCGGGAAGATCATAGTTTTGATGTGTATGTCAACATGCTTAAGGTTAAGGTGTTATCTTGTTATTTGATATGTGTGATTGAGTTTGCAGAACTTAGAGAATCACACATGGAGGACCTATCCGAGGGACAAGAGCCGAGGGAGGAGGACTCCAAGGGTAAGCCAAGAAGTGGGCTTCAAAGGGGACACGTGAAGGGTGGCATGGAGGCAAGCCAAGGGAAGGCTTGTGTGTGCATCCGAGGGACGATAGCCGGTGGAAGAAGAGTTCAAGGGGCAAGCCAAGGGAGTGTACCTGAAGGCACACGTGAAGCAGGGTCGTTGAAGTTGTTGAGGCAATCTGTGGTCCGGAGTGACCAAGTGTTTTGATGTTTGGGCAAAGGGTTTAAGTTAGGTTTACCCTTGTGCTCTTATATGTGTATGCTGAGTGTGCAGGTTGTACAGGTTACACATATGGACTTGACTAGACGGCCTTAGTATGGTGAAGGGTGGTATGGAGACAAGATGGAGGCTTGTGTGCACCCGAGGGACCTTGGAGAGCAGGGACGATGAGCTGATGGGCGCGGACTTCGAGGCATGCGTAAAGGATGACATAGAGGCAAGCTAGAGGCTTACGTGTATCCGAGGGACGGAAGCCGAAGATAAAGAGGGCGCGAAGGCAACAGTCGAGGCTGCGGATGAGGAGTCAGTCGAGTCGTGAGAGTACGAGTGATGTGTGATTGTACTTAGGAAGGGTAACCCTAGGTAGTTGAGTAGGGCAGTCGACTGCCCATGATAAAACTCACAGAAGGGTTCTGGCCTGGGACCAGTCGACTGCCCTGGGGGCAGTCGACTGGTAGGTGGCTGGTGAGTTGGCTGAGAATTCAAACGTTGGGGTGCAACGGTCGAATTTTAGTGGCACCAGTCGACTGCCCTGGGGGCAATCGACTGGTGACGAGGGTTTCAGCCCGAGTCCTACTTAATGAGGACTTCGTGGTGGCTGAGATTCTTGACGAATCTTGTCTTGATTAAAGGCAAGATAGTAGTCTTTGTGCTCAAAGGTTTGCTTGGTGTTGTGGCGAGGTTTCTCCACCCACAAGGAGCGACGAGGGCTAGCTAGAGATTATCCGGGGAGTGATCCACCGATGGATTCTTGGATTAGTCACTCGGCCGGGGTGGATACCAAGTAAAATTGATTTGTTAGCATTGTTTCTTTATTGTTAATTTTATTTTGTTTGTATTTCCGCTTGCGCACTAATAATCATGTAGAGAAGAACTGACAAACGCTATTCACCCCCCCCTCTAACGTACCGAAAACGATCCTACAATTGGTATCAGAGCGAAGGACCACTCTTGATCGGACTAACCGCCGAGAGAGCACACGTTAGAGGAAGAAGAACATGGAAGACAAATTTGAGGACGATATTTACACTCCACCGCCCTACGACCATGAAGATTTCGGGCATTGGAAGTCGAGAATCGAGACGTGGTTCGCGATGGAGTGGGAATGTAGAATTGCACTTGAAGAGCCCTTCAAAGTTCCAAAGGACAAGCACGGAAAAAGGCTTCGTCCTAGATATTGGGACAAAGATCAACAAGAACAATTTCGGGCCAACAAGAAGGTAACTAGTATTTTGAAAAATATTTTGCCTAATAAAATTTTGAGTGATGTAGGGGAATACCAAAACGCATGTGAATTATGGGATAAGTTGAAAAGATATCATGAGAACCCTACATCAATTCAAAGAGTTGAAGAGCTCGGAGAAGTACGGTCAATAGTCCAAGAAGACCAAGAGGAGGAAGAAGAGTCATCTACCTCGTCAAGTGAAATGCCCACATCCTCAAGTAAAGGAGAAGAAGAGAGTGAGAGGGTATCCACCTCAAGAGAAGAAGAGGAAGCATCAACTTCGAGGATTGAGGGGGAGGAGAGACCCTCATCCATACAAGAGCAAGAAGAAACCTCAACCTCTACCAAAGCCAAGAGAAAGGAGCACATCACATGCTTTGGTTGCAACGAAAAGGGGCACTACAAGGACAAGTGCCCGAAAGGTAAAATGGAGGTAAAATCTAGAACCATTTCAATTCATTTAAATTCTAACAAGGGTTGTAGGATTGGGGAAGCCCAAGAGAAGAAGAAAAGAATTAGATGCTTCACGTGTGATGAGCTAGGGCATTACCACACCAAGTGTCCAAGGAAGAAGGAGCTCAAGAAAATGGGACACTTGAGGACATGGGAGAAAGAGCAAAGAAAGAAGAGGAGCTCACATCAAGGAGGAACTACAAGGGTAAGGGAGGTAATCCCTAACCGTAAATTAGAATGCAATTCAAATGTTAGTTCCTCTATGAATGTTGAAAATATTGTAAATCATTCATCCATGCATGCTAGGCTTAATGAAAACTGTTTAACTATGCATAACCATGGTTTTAGATATAATGATAGAACTAGGGTTAACAAGGTAGATCAAAACCCTAGAAAAGTCATGCATCATGAAAAATCAAAGACCTCTAGACCTAAGGATCAAAGCAAAAATCCCAAGAAGGGGAGGAATGTGCCTAGAAAGGAGGGTAGGTCTAGGAATGTCCAAAGCCGACATGTGGATTCTAGGTTTAAGAACCTAGAAAGGGAGAATCAAGCTTTAAGGGAAAAGTTTGATAGATTGGAGAAAACCCTAGAGAGATTCACTATTGGATCTAAGGGTTTAGATATGGTGTTGGGTGGTTTAAACCGCACCAATGATAGATCGGGGTTAGGATACCTGTCTAAGAACTCTCATGCCAAGGGGAAGAGATATGCTAGGATAGCATATGATTATGGCAAGAAGGGGGAGTCCAAAAATGGCAAGGGGATGTCATTTAAAGGGAAAAAGAAGGACTTAACCAAAGACGATGTGTCTAAGGTTATGAGTGTCAAGTTTGTAGGCCAAGAGTCACCGGTGGAACTCCGATATGGCCTAGTGAAGGTTGAGTCACCTAGGAAGGTGACTAGGGCTAAGAGCTCAAAGGAGAACTCTAAGAGCCTTTGGGATATATGGTGAATGGACCTTGGGAGGGGTGTGCTCCTAGAGGTCTAGATGCACCATGGAGTGTGCCAAAAGAATTGGAAACGGACTTGAGTCTCAATTCTTGGGTTTTGGCACGGTGTTTTTGAGTTTCATGCGTGGAAATATGACATTGGGGTCATATTGCATGAAAATTAATTTTTGGTGTGTAATTGCCATGTAAATCAATGCTAGGGACGCATTGTAGGTTGGCATGGGCAAAGACATCAAGAGGAAACCAAAACTAGGGCTTTAGGTCAAGGTTTGATTGAGGTTTTTAGCTAGTTTTGTGTCAAACTTGGGAATGATCATAGATACATTTTGGAATGTATTTTTCCCAAGTAGGTATGGGTACCACAAATGTCTCTACAAAATTTGGGAATTTTTGGAGATCTATGAAATTTCTGGTGCATTTCTGAATTTCGTCAGAAAGGTTAAAATTCTGAATGTCAGAGTATCAGTCGACTGCCCCCCAGGGCAGTCGACTGGTAAAAGCTTATTTTTGTATCAGCAGCTGGGTATGTGTCTAAATGATGCAAAACAAGTGTATGGGGGGCTAGTTCACATTGTTTATGGTCATTGGGGATTAAAAGAACCGATAATTAGGATATTATTGGGTTCTTTTTGATGTTAGGCAAAGGGGGAGAAGTGTTGGGTTTAAGTTGGGAAACCAAACACTCCTTTGCTAGAGACCCTAGGTTTAGGGGGAGCTAAGATTAAGAGGGAGCATGGTTGCTCCATTCTTGGCGTAAGGGGAACCTTGGACAGGTTCTTAACAAGCCTTTGTAAGTCTAATGTAGGGGGAGCTTTGAAAAAGCATTAAAAAGCCCGTGTTGGTGAAAATTCCTAACTTGGAGAGTTAGGTGTATAAAAGCCCTAGCTTGGAGGGCTAGGTGTGAGAAAGTCCTAACTTGGAGGGTTAGGTGTAGGATGCCTTGGGATAGAATCTAGTTTTGCATTGCATATGCATTCATTTAGCATTGTTTTTGTTATTAACTACTATTTTGCTTTACCTAACTTAAACGTATTGCCAAACATCAAAAAGGGGGAGATTGTTGAGGCAATCTGTGGTCCGGAGTGACCAAGTGTTTTGATGTATGGGCAAAGGGTTTAAGTTAGGTTTATCCTTGTGCTCTTATATGTGTATGTTGAGTGTCCAAGTTGTACAGGTTACACATATGGACTTGACTGGACAGCCTTGGTATGGTGAAGGGTGGCATGGAGACAAGTTGGAAGCTTGTGTGTACCCGAGGGACCTTGGAGAGCAGGGACGATGAGCTGATGGGCGCAGACTTCGAGGCATGCGTGAAGGATGACATAGAGGCAAGCTGAAGGCTTACGTGCATCCGAGGGATGGAAGCCGAAGATGAAGAGGGCGTGAAGGCAACAGTCGAGGCTGCGGATGAGGAGTCAGTCAAGTCGTGAGGGTATGATTGCTGTGTGATTGTAGGTGAGTAGGGCAGTCGACTGCCCATGATAAAACTCATAGAAGAGTTCTGGCCTGGGACCTGCCAACTGCCCTGGGGGCAGTCGACTGGTAGGTGGCTGGTGAGTTGGCTGAGAATTTGAACGTTGGGGGTGCAACGGTCGAATTTCAGTGGCACCAGTCGACTGCCCTGATGGCGAGGGTTTCAGCCCGAGTCCTATTTAATGAGGACTTCGTTGTGGCTGAGATTCTTGACGAATTTTGTCTTGGTTAAAGGCAAGATAGTAGTCTTTGTGCTCAGAGGTTTGCTTGGTGTTGTGGCGAGATTTCTCCACCCACAAGGAGCGACGAGGGCTAGCCGGAGGTTATCCGGGGAGTGATCCACCGACGGATTCTTGGATTTTTCACCCGGCCGGGGTGGATACCAAGTAAAATCTGTTTGTTAGCATTGTTTTTTATTGTTAGTTTTATTTTATTTGTATTTCCGCTTGCGCACTAACAATCTTGTAGAGAAGAACCAACAAACGCTATTCACCCCCCTCTAGCGTACCGGAAACGATCCTACAGAAGTGAGAATGAGTGTTTGTATAGGCTGGGCAGTCGACTGGTAGAAAGACAGTCGACTGCCAGCCCAAACAGAAACTCACAGAAGGTTTCAGACCCGTGACCAGTCGACTGCTCCAGGAGCAATCGACTGGTAACCCCGAAATATAGCCATTGAGTTAGTTGTTGGCTAGACCAGTCGACTGCCCCAGGGGCAGTCGACTGGTGTCGGGCTGGACAACTCGTGGATATGCCCTTCACTCTTATTTAAAGGGGATATTTTAGCACGAGGAAGGTACGGTCCTTTACTGTACCAAAGTGTTGTTCATGTAAGAAATGTTCAGATCTTCCTCTCGTGTTCATTTTCATCTTGTAAAGAGAAAGAAGATAACCTTGTAAAGGTTTTCTCCACCTTGAAAGAGATTTTCATAGTGGAGTGTATGCTCGTGCATGGATCCTTGGATTAGTCACCTTTCGGGGTGGATACCAAGTAAAATCTGTGAGTTAGCATTGGATCTTACTTTTTTATTATATTGCTTGTATTGTGCTAACAATCTTGTAGAGAATGTTCGAAAAAGTATTATTCACTCCCCCTCTAGCAAGCGCCACGATCTAACAAGTGGTATCAGAGCCGGTTCGCTTCGGATGAACTCACCGTCAACCGGAGCATTCAAGTAATGGCATTTCACGAGGGCTATAACACCGCAAGGCCACCGTTCTTCGACGAAAACGATTTCACCTATTGGAAAGGTAGGATGGAGTACTATTTGATGAACGATATTGAGAATTAGATGAGTGTTGTAGATGGCTTCGACACACCCGTCAACGAACAAAGAGAGCCACTACCAATGAGGAGTTGGACCAAGGAGGTGATGAGGAAGGCGCAAGCAAATGCCAAGACCACCACAACGCTTCAATGCGGACTATCAAAGGAACAACTCAACAAGGTGGGGTCTTTCAAGAGCGCCAAGGAATTTTGGGAGAAGCTAGTCGAGCTCTGTTAGTAGGAGCCCTAGAGCCAATTATGTGATGATTGATTAGAGACATTTTGTATCATATTCTATTATTAATAAAGGCATGTTTCGTTATTATACTTACTTTGTATTCTGTGCCGAATGACTAAGTATAATAATGTCCTTGTGTAGTAGGTTCATATCTACATTATATCGATTGGTTGAATCGATAGTGAGATAATGTAGAGAACACTACACTAAACTATTCCTAGTCAAGCATTAATATTCAGGGACAATATTAATGCATGGAGACTAGTATGTAGGTCAACTGATAACTTGAGCTCACAAGTCATGAATATGTGATATCAAGTTGACACATGGGTATACATTAGAGAATGTGTACTGAATGACCCGCCATGAGAAAGTTTCATAGATTGTCATATGAGTGTCATAGACTTTCTCATGTGACTATTGATATGAATAGTCCTTAGACCTGAAGTGACCATGGCTCCCTACATAAGGAGTTATGTACTTTGGTATCGTCAAATGTCACCCATAACAGGGTGAACTATAAAGGCGATCACTGGGTATGTAATGAGTTATGCGGAGGGATGTGATTGATGTAGATGGGATCTATCCCTCCCATATGACGGGAGTGATATCTGTGGGCCCCTTGATCGAGTAGGACTACTGAAACGCATGGCCATGATCAAATGAGTCAATATGAGATATTGAGCTCATTTGTTTGACAAACGCTACTCGGGGATCAAGAAACACAAGATTGATTGAGGATGACATGGTCTATGCCTCATTGGTCAATCTAGATATCAAGGATAGAAGGACAAGGTCATACACTATCATAGTCACGGAGGTTTAGTCAGATCTAGACATTTCTTGTTACTTGGGTAGCAGTAATGCATTGATAGATGCCACTCATTGCTTATGTGTCTAAGGTGTTAGGCGCATTGCCAACGTCACGAGAACCTATTAGGTCACACACAAAGGACACAATACTTCGGGAATTCTGTTCGGCTGTAAGGAGCCCGAGTTGGGAACTCGGGAGTCCGAGACCGAGTTAGAGAACTCGGGAGTCCGAGCCCGAGTTGGAGAACTCGGGAGTCCGAGCCCGAGTTGGGAACTCGGGAGTCCGAGCCCGAGTTGGAGAACTCGGGAGTCCGAGCCCGAGTTGGGAACTCGGGGGGTCCGAGCCCGAGTTGGGAACTCGGGAAGTCCGAGCCTGAGTTGGGAACTCGGGAGATCTGAGCTCGAGTTGGGAACTCGGGAGCGCAGATCGGGAGCTCGGCACTCGACAGACTGAGTCGGAGCTCGGCAGATTGAGTCGCAGCTCGGCAGACTAAGTCGGAACTCGACAGACTGGATCGGCACTCGGCAGACTGGGTCGGCACTCGGCAATCGGGGCTCGGCACTCGGGAGACTTGGTCAGGAGACCGAGTCAGAAGCCCGAGAGGCCCGGTCGGAGCTGCATGGAGGAAAGAGAAAAGTCTCTCTTCATTGGATGAAGAGAAGATGAAGAGTCACATGGAAAGATGTGCTCTTTATTGGCTTTAATGAAGGGAAGGCAAAGAGACAAATGACTCTTGGTATTCATGGGATGAATATAAAAGGGGTCAAGTCATTTTCGAACAAAAAAAAGTGTGTTTTCTTCTTCCCTTCCTCTCTTCTTCCTCTCTTCCACTCTTGGCCGAAACTCTACAGTAGAGTTCTTGGTGTTTTCGAGCTACCTCAAGTTGCTAGCACAACTAAGGTAGTTCTCCCGAAGTTGAGAGATTGTGTCCGTGTGGATACAAATAGAGGCACGGACATTTGAACGTGCAAGAGATCCGGCACATCTTGGACGAGCGGGATAACCGAAGGGCACGCTTCAAAGGTATAAACAGTAGATAAATCTATTAGATAGATAGCTTTGTACGAGTTTTCTTTCGCATGAATCGCTTGTGGGTTCTTGTTTCCGCTGCGTTTTTATTGTTTTTGTTGGTGCAGAAAGCACTCAAGTCAAACCTGTATTTTGATAATGGCAACAGGGTTCAAAATTTAAGGTATATTGTGTGTCTAACATGTTACCCAAGTGTGCAGGCAAAACCCTAGCGAAGGAATGCTAGGCACCTGGCGAAGGAATGCCAGGATACAAAGACCTAGCGAAGGACTGCTAGGCCTGTAGCGATCTCGTCCTCTATGGTCCCCGCAGGCAACCCTCTAGGCCCGAGACCCTACGGCTCTTCCCACCCCTGGCCAGTGGATTTTTGCCTTCCCCAAGATTCGAACTCTAGACCTCCAGGCTAAGTACTAAAGTTCCTGAATCCTGGTACCAATTGAGTTATAGCTCAATTGGTACCAGGATTCAGGAACTTTAGTACTTAGCCTGGAGGTCTAGAGTTCGAATCTTGGGGAAGGCAAAAATCCACTGGTCAGGGGTGGGAAGAGCCGTAGGGTCTCGGGCCTAGAGGGTTGCCTGCGGGGACCATAGAGGACGAGATCGCTACATAAAAAGGCGCCTTTTTATTGTAACGACCCGGCCCCTCGGCCCCTTGGGCGGCCCAACTGGCGGCCCACTTGGCGGCCCAACTGGCGGTCCCTTGGGCGGCCCAACTGGCGGCCCACTTGGCGATAATTAGTGAACATTCGATATCTTAAACACGGAAAGATTTTGTACGCATAATAGGTAGAACCTATATTTATTTATGGGGATTGGTGAGATAATTCAATGGTGATCCGTTAGTGGATTGCATCATCATTAATTGATCGGGCTTTGATCCATTAGGAGACCAAGATCAAACTCCTCCTCATGATCCCTATTGTAGCCTATAAATACCTCATGTGTCATGAGACCAAGGCATACCATACAATTAATCCCAAGCCTTAAACCTAATTCTCTCCTCACCTCTATCTCTCTCCTAGGGTTTGTGGGTGTCGGCGGTAAGGAAGAGGGTGGCTGGTTGGAAGCAAGGGAAGAAGAGGTTGAATACTTCTCCTTTTCTTCTACTCTCTATCCTCTCTTCTCCCCACTTGTGGTGGTGATCGGCGCCGAAAGCAAACAAGGAAGGGTTTTTGGTCGGCAGCACATCTTGAGGTGGGCGGCACCGGCGCAAACAAAGGAGTAAGAAGAAGGAACTTTCGTCTTTGGTGTTGTGAGGAAGAAGAGCTTCTTTTCTTCTTCATCGTCTTCATTATCTTCCTCCTCATCTCTTGAAGCCGGCGCAAGCTAAAGAAAGGAGTTCTTCCTCTCCTCTTGGTTGGTGGCAACCAAACAACCCATAGGGTTTCGACGCAAGGAAGAAGAAGAAGGAGGAGGTTTTGCTTTGGTCTTGGTGACTTCGTTTCTTGGAAGATCGTCGCCTACTCGACGTCCAAGAAGAGGTTGGGTTCTACAATAGAAGATCGCGAGGTAAATAAGAGGTATAACTTCTTGTTTTGGTTCCTTTCACTTTATCTTATTATTGTATGTTGATATCTAACATGGACCCCGATGATAAACACAAAAACCGGCGATTCATTCATCGTCTATTCCGCGGCGAATTGATTAGACGAGTTAGATGGCTTGAACAAAGTGGTCACTCGAATCAATTAGTACGATGATGAATCGGTTGCTTGGGAAATTATTCTCCATTCAGATTGGTTTCAATTAATTGAATTTTAATCCGGGGACATGGAGAGAATTCTCATGCACAAACAACCGAACCCCAACACCAATCGCTTTCTTTACCAAACCAACTTGTTTCTTCTTCTTCTTTCCGCCTTTCGGCTTAGAAGCAGAAACGTTTTCAGCAATATAAGCTTGAGCACTTTGATGAAATAACCCTTCTACTACCAGGAGTTCTGTCAGAAGTTCCGCTTACGAATACATCCTTTTGTTCATGTTGTAGTTCAAGAGGAACTGCTCAAAACTCTTTGGTAGCGTTTGGAAAATGATATCGACCTGGGTTTCCCTATCGATTTTAGCTCCAAGGACTTCCATCTCATTCAAATGAGCCATCATTTTGAGAACTTGATCTCTCATGGGTGTTCCCTCAGCCATGGTGGTCGTCATTAAGTTCCTCATAGCCTCTTGCCTAGCAACCCGATTCTGGTGTCTGAAGATTTCTTTGAGATTGAGCATCATGTCATAGGCAATAGTGAAAGCCTGATGTTGATGTTGCAGTACATTTGACATAGAAGCCAAAATGTAATACTGTACCATCTTATCTGCTTTTACCCACTTCCTATAACTCTCGTTCTCCTCTTCACTAGAATCATCCCTAGGTTTAGCGGGACAGATCTCAAAGACTATAAATTTGTACTCCTCAGCCGTTAAGATAATATCCATGTTCATTTTCCAATTAATATAATTATGACTAGTAAGTTTGTTTTCTTTTAAAATCACAGCAAGAGGATTGAAAGTCATTTTAAAAAACCTGATAATCACATTGGTCAAAACATTAGAATTTAAAATAATATTGATTCCTCAAACAATAAAATTTTAAATTCACCAACACCTCAAATCACCGTGAATTTCGTATACCACGATAGTGTGGACGTATACTAATTCAAACATTTGTAAGTGAAGATTTTACCCATTAATTTTATGAGTGATGATAGGGAGAGTGAATTTGGGAGAGTGAATGGGAGAGTGAATGATGTGGCAGTTATTGTATACACGTCCGATCGACGATCGGACACCACCGGCGGCCTTCGGCCGCCGTCCCGAACCAAACTATATCCTGGGGGTCACGGTGAATCCGTCGGAGATCGCCATAATTGCGATCTCGCATCATTGACCGTCGATTTCGATGGGTTCACCGTTGCCGACGATCCTGACGAGTTCACCGTCCTCCCAAGGTATAGTTTGATTCGGGACGACAATCAGAGGCCGCCGGTGGTGTCCGATCGTCGATCGAACATGTACACATTAGTTGGACGTCATTCACTCTCCCATTCACTCTCCCAAATTTACTCTACCAATCATTACTCTAATTTTATTATCTTGTCAACTTTAGTTTTTGACAAATAAAATTAATAGTTGGTTTATCTTCGGCCATACAAATAATAACAGTGACTCCGATGGGAGAATACTATTAATTGCATCTAAGTGTACACCATTACTTGATACTAAGTCCATTATCTAAGATTATGTCCCTTCCGATGGGAAAGATCATATGCTCATAAATAATTTCCTAAAATCATCTATAAGGAAGTTTGTACTAGTGATTCGTAAAACAAACTCATCCGATATGGAGGAAGGCACTCAGAGCCAACACCCAAGTTTGTTTGCATCACTTTTCAAACTAGTAATGGAGGCCACGGGACTTAAAGATTTCCTCACCCACTTAGTTATTTTTTAAAATGAGGAATTTTCACAAGCAACCACAACAAGCATATCAAATGGCAAAGCAATAAACATGAAAATCAAATTTCCATCTATTATGGCTTTGTAGATTCTGTTGTTCTTCAATACACCTCCAGTCGTGTTGCCACCTCGTCTCCTCCTCCTCCTTTAGCCGCGCAAGTAGGGAACTGAACTGAGAAAAAAAATGTTAATTTTAATTTACATCCATCGATCCTATACTCCACAAAAGAGTGTAAAAAATCTAGATCAAAATAAATTAAATCAAAGTGGCTATCATTTGTCGTATTTAATTACAATTAAATACAAATGAACTCGTCAACCCTGAAGATTCAAATAAATACAATCACACACACAATCATACACAATCACATAGTCATAATAGTTCGATCTTATGTTTTCAACTAAAAAGCTAGCCTATTGCACATCCTATTATTATCCGGCATATAATATATGAAAAGCATGAATGTAACCGAATCCAAAACACACAAAATTGGAAACCATGACTCTGATACCAATTGTTGGTTGTCCCATTGCGAGATTCATCTCCATATCCCCGGATTAAAATTCTATTGATTAGAACTAATCCGGATGGAAAGAAAATTTCCCAAATGACCTACTTCATCATTGTGCTTTTCGATTGAGCGATCGCTTAAACAAATTTGTTGTTCAAGCAATCAAACTCCTTTATCGATTAGCCGCGGAATAGATGATGAATTTTGATCGCCGGTTCTTGTGTTTGATTTGGAGTCCAAGTAATCAATATGAATACAATAAACTAGAATGAAAACAAAGGAATAAAACCAAGATTATACCTCTTGTTTTACCTCTTGATCTTCTATTGTATTCCTATCCTCTTCTTGGACGTCGTTTGGGCGACGATCTTCTAAGAAACAAAGCCACCAAAAGCCCTTCTTTCTTCCTTCTTACTTACACCAACCACCCCTTATTCTCCTAGTGCCACACGCCCAAAAGGAAGGAAGAAAACCTTCCCTTTGCTTGACCTAGCCGCACGCCTAAAGGAAGAAGAGGAGTGAAGAGAAGAAGAGAAAGAAAAGAAGAAACTTCGCCTTGCATGAACCCTAGCCAGCCCTCTCCTTTTCCTCCTTGCGGTGGCGCCGAACACCACAAGAGAGAGGGAGAGAGAGGGAGGGAATAGAGAGACTTAGGGCTTCTTATGATGACTTATGAGAGGATATTTATAGGCTACAATAGGGACCATGAGGAGGAGTTGGTTTTGATCTCCTAATAGATCCTCAACCCGACCCGTTAATAATAACTCACTCCACTAATGGGTTATTGTTGAACTACCGCACAAACTCCATATTAATATATGAGCTCCACCTTATTATGTGTATATTATCTTTCCGTATTTAAGATATCGCATGTCCATTAATTAATTAAATTTTTGATAATTTAATTAATTAATATCTAACTTCAAGAGTAGTACCACTCACCCCTATCATCATGTCGGACCAAGTCTATCATCAGGATTTACATGATAATCTTTATGAGCTCCTCAAGGAGACATCATCATCCTAAAATAATTATGACACGATTTTCTTCTATAATCAACGACACACCATATAAATAATATTATTTTCCGATTTACCAAGCCTATTGTTTTAACGAATAAATCTTGCTCATTGATAAATTAAAGAAATAAATATTAAGTATATATGCACATTATTATATCGGGATTAAGAGCATGTACATCCATAATAACATGAGGCCTTGTTCGATGATATAGTCAGTATAAATCGAATCATCTTAAATTGGTCATGCTCAATATACATAAAGTGTACTAGTGTAATTCTATAGTCAAAATAGACTAATATCAAATTATACTACAACCATTCCTATGGTTTGTCTAAATCCATCTTGGTTGTGAGCCACTACTTATACTTTATATGGAACTGATAACATGATCTTCTGTATGATACTACACACTATGTTATCTACAATGTAAAGTAACAGACAATTACATACATATAACAAATATAAAATATAAGCACATAACTATTGTGATTCTTATTTCAAAATAGATGCTCATACAAAAGCTAGACTTATAGTATACATCCTAACACTCATGTTGCTTCTAAAGCTCAGAGTTCATGGTGGCAAACATGAGGCATGATACATCAAGTGTATCATTTTGATGCTTCTTGTAAGCATCTTTTTCCATGCGAATGACGGTAGTGGTGGGTGCTTCTGGAATAGGTTGTTATATGATGTACAATTTTCATTCTTGCTTGAGGACGATCCTTAAGTTTCTGTACCAGTCTAGAAAATTAGCTCCGTTGAGCTTGTCCTTCTCAAGGAAAGATCGTATAGAGAAAGTATTTGACGTGTCAGACGACATGATGATCCACAATAGTAAAACATACAGAAATAAGTATCTTATCGAGATCATTTAATTATGCATTCAATTAAATGATACTCTCACTGAATCGTAGAGCTTTGGTAGGGGCTAGTCATGGATGTAGGCAAACTCAATTTGCCCACACTACTAGTTCCAAACCAAATTGCGACTATATTCATGTGGGACAAGATGCATATTATGCCTCATCTTAAGTTAGTTTTGGCTAATCTCCCAAGACTTGGTATAATTAAGTAGGTAATATTTTACCAATTACATCTTATGCAATTATTGGAAACAAAGGGCCAAGATCCACATTACACATTCTCTTGAGTTAGCTTTGGTTAATTACCCAAGACTTAGTATAATTGTTCTCTTACCCAACATTCCCAACTTTTAGGATATGCCTCTAAGTTTCTCGATCCAATTGAGGTGACTTAGTTAAGTTTCACCCAATGTTCGATAGCGAAACATCACCAATTGTCCTCTTGCACTCTACTAAGATAAAATATGTCGCTTGACTTTGGCAAACCCAACAATAAATGATAGAGGTAGTAATGAGTAACAAACATTGGTAGGTATATCGAGTTGACTTAATTAAGATAAATGTTTATCTAATCATGTATCACATACACACATTGCATATATCTACATATAAATAGTAAAACAATATATGATTATGGCTCGTATACTATGATCCTCTCAAGCCAATGAGAAAATCGATGGTCAGCATAGGGATAACATCTTCTCCAAGTGCGTTCTTCGGTCGTTATGTGTCGTTGGCATCCTTCTTGTAACTTCATCCTTCAATAGACATTTCACTCCTCGTTTTATACATTACAAATTAGAAAATTCGAGTTACATTTGAGTCTAAATCTATTTTACAACTAGAAAAATAGAGATAAGACACAATATGCAGGACGTATTAAGAATTACATTACAACATGCACACATACATACATCCAATCACATTGGGGTTAAGGTCATAACCATGCACCATGTTATCAATCACACATAATTGATCTCAGACATTAATTTTATTATGAGTGCAAAAATCACTCGTGAGCAGAAATCTCACGGTGGTTCCGCTAGCCGATTAGTAGGTGGTGTCAAGGGGTGAAGTTGAATCCTTGCGACAAAAATGCATAATCTGTTCAAAATAGACCGTGAAAGTTTTTTCACAATCTATTTATAACAGACTGACACAATTTCATTAACATTAACACTAACACTAAAGGTTATAATATTTTGTCAAGAACAATCGGACTATAGCATACTTTTATATGAATGATGATTTTATAGTCTTTTAGTTTAATCAACACAAACATATGCATCTCGATAAAATTATGCTCATACCACCAATACAACTCATAACAAAATTATGTCCTACGTCTATATCGTATATAAACAAAAACTTTGTACAATCATTCGCAAGTGCTCTGATACCACTGTAGGAATCTTCATGTGACAACAACATAAATTCACAACGAAAAACAAGATCCCTCGAGTGATCCATGCAAAAGAAAACTCATACGAAGTTCATCTATCTAATAGATCTATCTGAAGTGTATACTTTTGCAGCATGCACTTCGCTTAGCCTGCTCGTCCAAGGTACACTGGATCTCTTGCACGTTTAAGTGTCCGTGCCTCTAGTAGTATCCACTCGAACATGATCTACGCCTCGGAGAGAAACCACCTTAATTGTGCTAGCAACTTATGATGGGAGTTCACAAAGCACAAGAACCTCCACTAGGGAGTTTGGACAAGGAGGAAAAGAGAAGAAGAAGAGGGATGCACCCTCTAATCTTTGACAGGGGGAGGGGTATTTATACTCATCTAATGAATACCAAGAGTCTTTGTCCCTTAAGCTCCTCTCATCTTAATATTAATAAAACCCAATGAATACCAAGCCTTTTGGTATCCCTTGAGACTCTTAATATTCTATTCATCTAATGCATACAATGTCTCTTAGCCTTCCTCTTAAATAATATTTCATTAAATCTTTTAATGAATATTATCCATAATTAAGTGGTTGAGTTTAATCTAAATAAGTCTAACTCAAATTAGACTTAATCCCATAATACAATTAGATTTATTTGAGTCTAACTCAATTAATCAAATTTCGGATCACATTTTAGTCAAACTAAAATCATCTTATCTCCGAGACATCGTGTCTTTTGTGTGTGACCTAATAGATTCTCGTAACATTGACAATATATTTAAATTACTTTAGATTCATAAACAATGTGCGACATCTAGTAATGCATTATTGCTATCCAAGTGACGAGAATGTCGAGATCCGACATAACCTTTTCGTGATTATTATAATATATGACTTTGTCCATCTATCCTTGATATCTAGGTTGATCAATGAGGCATAAACTGTGTCATCCCCTTATCAATCTTTGTGTTTCTTGATCCCTATGTAGACTCACTCAAGCAAATGAACTCAATATTTCATATTGACTCATTGAGCATGACTATGCATGCATTTTAGTAGTTCTACTCGATCAAGGGATCCATAAATATCACTCCCGTCATATGGGAGGGTTAGATCCCATCTACTTCACCCATATCCCTCCACATAATTTGTTACATACCCAGTGATCGCTTTTATAGTCCACCCTGTTACAGGTGACGTTTGACGATGCTAAATACATAACTCCTTATATAGGAAACCGTAGTGAATTCAAGTCTAAGGACTTTTCATACTAATAGTCACATGAGAAAGTTTATGATACTCATATGACAATCTATGAAATATTCTCATAGTGGATCAATTCAGTACATATTCTCTAATGTATACCCATGTGTCAACTTGATATCATATATCCATGACTTGTGAGCTCAAATCATCAATTGACCTACATGCTAGTCTCCATGCATGATTATTATTCCTGAATATTAATACTTGACTAGGAATGGTTTAGTGTAGTGCTCTCTACATCATTTCACTATCAATTCAACCAATCGATATGATGTAGATAAGACCCAAGGACATTATTATACTTAGTTATTTGGTACAAATAAAAAATAAGTATAATAACCAAACTTTGTTTTTATTAATAAGAGAATATGATACAAAAGTCCCTAGTTAATCATCACATAATTGGCTCTAGGGCTCCTACTAACAGCTAGTACTCATCTACCGGTCTTTGTGGTTTGATAACTTTTATTACTTGAAACACTACCATGCACTTGCCATCTGATCACATCAAGAGTTATGTAGTAGATATTATCATTATGAACAAACAGTACTATTTTATGGTAAAGTTATGTTATGTGTGTAGGACCGGTACCATCGATAGAGGGGGGTGAATATCGACTCATAAAAATTCTTTGTAAACACATAGGAAACTTCAATGTTCATTCTAGACAAAGAGTTAGTGCGCAACGGAAAATAGAAAGAACGAAAACCAAACCAACACAGACGACAAGTGGGTTTTACTTGGTTCCCAACCCCCCAGGGTCAGTACATCCAAGGCCTAAGCACGGGAAGCGCCCGTCCACTAATGGTCTCATTTCCGGACTTTCTGGAGGCGGAGAAACCCATCTTATAGTTCAAGTTTTACAATCACAAGATTAAGAAAATTAAGTGCTTGAAATAAATGCAAACCAAACAAACATCGAAGATCCGACCGATTTGGAACTCCGAAGTGCAGTGCACTTCCTCCTGGAGTCTCCTTGGTTGCAGAGCTTCGTCTAGCATTTTTTCTTCATTTGGAATGCTTAGAATGTCATAGCAGCTCATGTTCTGAGTTGAGGGGTCGAACCCCTTTATATAGCTTCATCTCGTGCGCCCTAGAGCCTCTAGGGTGCCTCATTGGCGGTCAAAATCCATCCAAACTCGCGAACTTCGCGAATGGATAAGCAAGGCTGTCTTGGGCGCCCAACACCTTCTTGGGGGATTGGATCATCCAGGCGCTTGGTATCCAGGGCGCCTGGATGAATGGGGGCACCTCGGAGTAGTTTTTCCAGGTTTCTCTTGTGTGTGTGCGGCTGCTTTGCCTCCAATTCTAGGTACCTGCAAGATATACAAACACAAGACAAACACATATATAATCTTACCCTTAATGATTGGACTTTGGATTTCTCATGAAACCCTAGGTCCAACAGAGTTCCCTTCCCGAGGAATGCGCCTTCGCCTACTCTCAGAAGAAGTTTTGCCAACCAGCTCCTCCGATTGGACTTTTACCCGATCTTCCGGATCAGGACTTTGGTGCCCAGTCCATGATCAGACTTATTGCCCAACCCTTGGTCGGGTCGTTGGTGTCCAGCCCTCGACCAGAACTTATTGCCCAATTCCTCGAATCAGAACTTCGTCCCCAGTCCGCGACCAAGACTTATTGCCTAACCCTTGGTCAGGTCTTAGGTGCCCAGCCCACGACCAAGACTTATTGCCCAATTCCATGAACCAGAACTTCGTGCTCAACCCTCAGTCAGGTCTTAGGTGCCCAACCCACGACTAGGACTCATTGCCCAATCCACGATAAGGACTTATCGCCCAATTCCTCAAACCTGGACTTATTGCCTAGGTTAACTAGGACTTATTGCCTAGGCATATTAGCATATGCCCAATCCACAATCATTAATTATATACATATGAATTACACTAAATTATTAAATAATATGTTTATTTATGTTAGATCATGATAGCAAAGAACATCATAGCCTAACTAAATAAGGGAGTGAAATTATATGGGGACAACTACAAGATATGACATCTTAAGATACAATATGTTCTTAAAAAATAAGAAGTTCTAGAGACTGTGAATTAGTTTATGAAAGAACTTGTTGATAGTTCTATAGCACAGCATAAACGTAATCTTGATGCCTAAAAGACATGAAAGAAAAAAGACTCCACTATTAATAAAATATTGATTAATTAAATGATAGATGATCAGGTATATAAGTATGAGTCATTACCATCAATTCATGCTGTCTAGGTTGCCCTAAAAGATAAATATAGTGAACTTAATGTAAGTAAATTTCGTCAGTTGACAATAAAATTTGATAGCTAAAAAAATGCCCGAATGTCTCTATGGCCCAACATCTGATTGAAATGACCAATATGATTCTGCAGCTAAAGACTATTACTCATGAATTGACTAATGAACAATAAGTTTAGACAGTAATCTGTTTCCTTCCTGATTCTTGGGAAATGATAAAATTGAATCTTACACACAGTGAAAGGATCAAGACTTTCACTGATGTCTCACATCATGTTCAACTTAAGGCGGAGAGAATTGAATCTGCAAGAATTTTTGGATAGCTAAAGGTTCTGTTGGAGCATTTGGAAAGGGAAAGGAAAACCTAAAAGGAAAAGAAGCTAGTGCTAGTAGCCAAGACCCAATCAAGAAGAATTTTAAAGGAAAGAAGTATACATCAAAAATCTAAATGCAAGCTGACTTACTATAGCTGTCCCTTCTGATGGGGAAGATCACACGCTCCTAAATAATTTTCTATAACCTTATGTGACCTAGTGATCAGCGAAACAAGCTTATCCGATATGGAGGAAGACACTCAGAGCCAACGCGCAAGCTTGTTCGCATCATTTATCAAATTTGTAATGGAGGCCACGGGACTCAAAGAAACCCTCTCCCAATTAGTAATTTAAAATTGAGAAATTTTCAAGCACACACAACATGCATATCAAACAATAAGCAATAAATATGAAAAAAATTAAAATTTTCAACTATTATGGCTTGTTCTCTAATACGCCTCCCGTCATGTCGCCACCTCGTATCCACCTCCATCACCATGCGCAAGTCATGAAGGAGCTCCGAGCCGAGATAAAAACTATTTTAATCTACATCCATCAATCCTATACTCCACGAAGGAGTGTACAACAAATCTAGATCGAAAGTAAACTAAAATGAGTGGCTAAACAATGTCGTATTTAATTACAAAAATTAAATATTAATTAGCCTCGTCAACCCCGAGGATTCAAATAAATATTACAATTATGCACACACAATCACATACAATCACATTAAGCCATAATAGTCGGATCTTATGCCTGCAACCAAAGAGTTATCTTACGCACATCCTACTATTATTCGACATAAAATAATATATGATAAATGCATGAAAGTAAACAAATCCAAAACACACAAAATTGGAAACCATTGGCTCTGATACCAATTGTTGGTTTCGGTTGTGCATGGGAATCCTCTCCATATCCCCGGATTAAAATTTTATTAATTAAAATAAATCCGAATGGAGATGAATTACCCAAGCAACCGTATCATCATCGTACTAATCAACTTGAGTGACTGCTTGAACAAACTTGTTGTTTAAGCAATCTAACTCGTCAGTTGATTAGCCGTAGAATAGACGATGAATAGATCCTTGATTTTTGTGTTTATCTTCGGGATCCATGACAATTAACAACATACAATAAATTAGATATAAGAAAAAAACCATAAACAAGAATTATACCTCTTTTTTACCTCGCGATCTTCTATTGTATGACCTGACTTCTTCTTGGACGTTGTGTGGGTGACGGTCTTCCAAGAAATAGAGTCACCAAAGCCACAAACTTCTTCCTCCAAGCTTGCGCCGAAAACCCTAATCACCTTCTTGATGCCGCCGACCAAAAGGTTGTGATCGCCGACCACCAAGGATGAAGGAAAGGATGAAGAAGAAGATGAAGAAGGAGAGTGAGAGTTCTTCTCCTTCACTTAAACCCTAGCCAACCTCTTCTTTTGCTTCTATGCGCTGGCGCCGCCTCAAGGAAGAAGATGAAACTTCTTCTCCTTATTTGTGCTACCCAAGCCACACTAGCCCTCCAAGTTGTCGCACGCCAATGAAGAAAGGAGAGGAGAGGAGAGGAGAAGAGAAGGAAGAGATGTTTCCTTCATCTTCCCCAAGTGCCAAACCAAGCCCTTCTCCCTTGCTTCTAGCCGGCGCCGCCCAACCCTAGGAGAGAGTGGAAGAGAGAAAATAGAGATAGGCTTTAGGGTTGTATTGGATGCCTTGGTTTCATGACACATGAGGTATATATAGGCTATAATAGGGACCATGAGGAGGAGTTGGGTCTTGGCCTTCTAATGGATCAAAGCCCGATTCATTAATGATAATCCAATCCATAAAATGATTATCATTGCACTACCTCACCAACCTGTTAGGATGTATACTAAAAGTTTTGCTTTTGGTTAATATACATTTACATTTTAAAAGAGAATCATAAAATCACACGGTGCATATTTATATTAGTATGTGCACAAAATATCTCGTACTTTGCATTGAAGATAACATGGTACGTGGTGACACACAGAAGATCATGTTATCAAGTTCCTTGCAGAAGTATAAGTAAGAGGCTCACAATCGAGATGGAGTTGGACAAACCATCGGGATGGTTGTAGTGTAATTAGGTGTGGATTGTCTTAACCATAGAATTACACTAGTGCACTTGGTTTGCATTGAGTAGGACCAAAAGAGAGGTCATCTAATTTTGTACCGACTTCATAAATTGTATTAGACCTCGGATGTATATTATGGAGTACGATCTCTTAATCCCGAAATAATAATGAGCACGTATAATTAATTATTATTTTTTTGACTTACCAATGAGCGAGATTTATTCTGTTAAATCGATAGGCCTGGTAAATTGAGAAATAATATTAATTATATAGTGTACCGTTGATTATTGACGGAATTCGTGTCTTGGTTAGTCAGGATGATGTTGCCCCTTTGGTGAGCTCAAAAGGATCGTCATGTCAAATCTTACAAGTGGACTATGGTCCGACATGATGAAAAGGTTGAGTGGTACTAGTCAAGGATCAAGAGGATAATTAATTTAATTGTCAGTAATTTAAATTAATTATCGGGCATTCGATATCTTAAATACGGGGAGATGGACAACTCATAATAGGTGGAGCCCATATGAAAATATGGGGTTGGTGAGGAAGTTCAATGGGATCCTTTAGTGGAATGGATCTCCATTAATGGATTGAGTTTGGATCCATTAGCGGGCCAAGAACCAACTCCTCCTCATGGTCCCTACCTTAGCCCTATAAATACTCCATTAGAGTTATGATACAAGGCTAATGAATTAATCAATACCTAATCTTTCCCTCTCTCTCTCTCTATTTTTCTCTCCTAAGGTTAAGGGTTGGCCGGCGGTGGAGAACAAGGAGAAACCTTGTGGTTTCTTTTCTTCTCATCTATTCTCTTCTCTTGAGGTTCGGGGTGAGGGAGAAGGAGTTCTTCTCTTGGCCGGAGACACCTTGAGTGGAAGGGGAGAGCATCGGCGACGGCAATTCTAGCCGGAACTAGGGAGTGCCGACGGGTGGAAGAGAGGAAGTTTTTCCTCTTCTTCTTCCTTACACGGCTCCTTCTTCTTCTTCTTTACACGCTGGTGATCACGGGGATAAAGGAGGAGAGCTTCTCCAACTTTTGTGGTGCACGGCGACGTGAATAGAAGGAGGTGGCCGGCCGGAGAAGCTTCCTTGGTGGCGTCGGCGCCGCAAGCAAGGAGGTGAGAGGAGAATTGTTTGGTTAGGTTTGGTGAAGGAGATTTTTTCTTCTACACCTTCTTCTTCATCACCCGTGTACCACCTTGGAGCGGGCGATCCTTTGGAGAAGGGATAGGCGCCGACGGGTCCTAGAAAGGTGGTGAAGGCCGGCGGCGAGAAAAACCCTAACTCTAGGGTTCTCTCTTGGTTTGGCGCATTGGAGAGAAAGAAGAAGGAGAATTCATTGGAGGCCTTGGTGACTCCGCTTCTTAGTAGCTCGTCACCCACACGACGTCCAAGAGGGGAGGGTCATAAGGTAGAAGACTGCAAGGTAAAAGGCGAGGTATACCTCTCCCTAGCTCCGTCTTTGTTTTCTTATTATTTTTCATGCTAGTATTCATTATTGCATGTGTTTAATTAATTGCCATGGATTAATTATTTGTTAATTAATATGTCAATTAATTTATGTTATGGACCCCGATAATAAACATAAAAACTGGTGATCCATTCGTCGTCTTTTCCGCGGTCTTTTGATTTGGAAAGTTACAAGGCCTTAACTTTTGTTTTGGCTAAGTTGCGACTTGAATCAATCGACACGAAGATGAGATGGTCGTTTGGGAGACAGATCTCTATTCGGATTAAATTTTTAATCCGTAGACATAGAGAGGTCTCTCATGTTCAACCCCGTGGTTGCTTGGGAAACCGCCAAGCCATGCAAGGGTTTGTCCCATCACAACCCCCATAATTAAATATGGGCTTCATCATATTATGAGTACAAATTCTCTCCGTGTTTAGGATCTCGAATGCCCATTAATTAATTAAATTACTGATAATTTAATTAATTAATATCTAACTCCATGAGTAATACCACTCAACCATATCATCATGTCCGATCAAGTCCACCTGCAGAATTTAACATGATGAGCTTTATGAGCTCCTCAAGCGGACATCATCCTCCTAACGCATTAGGACACGATTTTTTTCTATAATCAGCGACACACCATGTAAATAATATTATTTTTCAATTTACCGGGCCTATTGATTTAACAAATAAATCTCGCCCACTGATAAATCAAAGAAATAGATATTAAGTACATGTGCCCGTTATTATATTGGGATTAAGAGCATATACACTATAATATCTAAGGTCTGATTCGATTAATAGTTAGTATAAATTGAATCACCTCTATATCGATCCTACTCAATACACACAAAGTGTGCTAGTATAATTCTATGGTTAAGTTAGACCAATACCAATTACACTACAACCATTCCAATAGTTGTCCAAAACCATCTCGATTGTGAGCCTCTACTTATACTCTACAAGGGACTGATAACATGATCTTCTGTGTGACACCTCATACCATGTTATCTACAATATAAAGTATCAGACAATATGCACACATAATAAATATAAAATACAAACAATGATCATGTGATTATCATTCCAAAATATAGATGTTCATGTTGGGTTTAAGTTGGGGAACCAAACATACCTTTGCAAGAAACCCTAGGTTTAGGGGGAGCTGAGATTAAGGGGGAGCATGGTTACTCCACTCTTGGCGTAAGGGGAACCTTGGAGAGGTTCTTAAAAAGCCTTTGTAAGTTTGGTGTAGGGGGAGCTTGAGAGAAGCTTTAAAAAGCTCATTTTGGGAAAATTCCTAACTTGGAGGGTTAGGTGGTGAAAAATCCTAACTTGGAGGGTTAGGTGTGGGATGCCTTGGGATAGGATCCCATTGTGAAAAATTCCTAACTTGGAGGGTTAGGTGTAGGATGCCTTGGGATCGGATCCATGTATGCATTGCATATGCATTTGTTTAGCATTGTTTTTGCTATTCTTTACTATTTATTTTCCCTAACTTAAATGTATTGCCAAACATCAAAAAGGGGGAGATTGTTGAGGCAATCTGTGGTCCGAGTGACCAAGTGTTTTGATATTTGGGCAAAGAGTTTAACTTAGGTTTATCCTTGTGTTCTTATATGTGTATGTATGTTGAGTGTGCAGGTTGTATAGGTTACACATATGGACTTGACTGGACGACCTTGGTACGGTGAAGGGTGGCATGGAGACAAGCTGGAGGCTTGTGTACACCCGAGGGACCTTGGAGAGCAGGGACGATGAGCTGAGGGGTGCGGACTTTGAGGCATGCGTGAAGGATGGCATGGAGGCAAGCTGAAAGCTTACGTGCATCCGAGGGACGAGAGCCGAAGATGAAGAGGGCACGAAGGCAACAGTCGAGGCTGCGGATGAGGAGTCAGTCGAGTCGTGAGGGTACGAGTGCTGTGTGATTGTACTCGGGAAATCCTAGGGTTAGAGTGCGGAGTGGAATGTACTCAAGAAGGGTAACCTTAGGTGGGTGAGTAGACCAGTCGACTGGCCTGGGGGCAATTGACTGATGAAACACATAGAAGGGTTCTGGCCTGGGACCAGTCGACTGCCCTGGGGGCAGTCGACTGGTAGGTGGCTGGTGAGTTGGCTAAGGATTCGAACGTTGGGGTGCAACGGTCGAATTTCAGTGGCACCAGTCGACTGCCCTGGGGGCAGTCGAGCAGTCGACTGGTAGCGAGGGTTTCATCCCAAGTCCTATTTAAAGAGGACTTCGTGGTGGCTGAGATTCTTGACGAATCTTGTCTTGGTTAAAGGCAAGATAGTAGTCTTTGTGCTCGGGATTGTCGAAGAGTTTGTGGCGAGGTTTCTCTACCCACAAGGAGCGACAAGAGCTAGCCGGAGGTTATCTGGGGAGTGATCCACCGACGGATTCTTAGATTAGTCACCCAGCCGAGGTGGATACCAAGTAAAAGCGGTTTGTTAGCATTGTATATTATTGTTAGTTTAATTATATTTGTATTTCCGCTGCGCTAACAATCTTGTAGAGAACAAAGTATCCGACAAACGCTATTCACCCCCCTCTAGCATACCAGAAACGATCCTACAGTTACTCACCAGCCACCTACTAGTCGACTGCCCCCAGGGCAGTTGACTGGTCCCAGGCCAGAACCCTTCTGTGAGTTTCATCAGTCGACTGCCCCAGGCAAGTCGATTGGTCTACTCATCCACCTAAGGTTACCCTTCCTAAGTGCATTCCACTCCGCACTCTAACCCTAGGATTTTTCGAGTACAATCACATAGCACTCGTACCCTCACGACTCGACTGACTCCTCATCCGCAGCCTCGACTGTTGCCTTCGCGCTCTCTTCATCTTCGGCTCCCGTCCCTCGGATGCACGCAAGCCTCCAGCTTGCCTGCATGCCATCCTTTACACATGCCTCGAAGTCCGCGCCCCTCAGCTCATCGTCCCTGCTCTCCAAGGTCCCTCGGGTGCACACAAGCCTCCATCTTGTCTCCATGCCACCCTTCACTGTACCGAGGTCATCCAATCAAGTCCATATGTGTAACATGTACAACCTGCACACTTAACATACACATATAAGAATACAAGGGTAAACCTAAGTTAAACCCTTTGCCCAAATATTAAAACACTTGGTTACTCTGGACCACAGATTGGCTCAACAGTTCATACAAAAGCTAACCTTTTAGTATACATCCTAATAATGTGGTGGTACATATGATGGTGATCATTAAATATATCAATATTTACTGTATATTCTAAACATATTGCTAATCAATTGCCTAATAAACAAGGATAAAAGTTTACTCTAGTTAGAGACTAGCATCTATGATGTAGTGCACCATGTTTCATTGGTAAGGATATAGAGATATTCAAGCATACAGATGGATACTCACCATGTTTAATTGGTAAGGACATAAAGATGTTCAAGTGTACAGATGGATGATTATACAATGAGTTCATCGAACAACCCTCGTATGAATTTTTCAAGTAGTTATCATTTATCGAGTGGATAAGTCATTGGATGTTGTTGTTGTTGGTGCAAGTTGTATCAATGACGTTCTTCTTCAAGTGTTTTAATGTTTGACAATACACTTAAGTCAGTGATACAATAAACAGACAAAGGGGAGCAAAGGAGAAGTAACATAAGTTGAAGAAAAGTCCTAGTTAATCTAGGCATCGAAACCCTAAGACCTAGCGAAGGGTTGCTAGGCACCTAGCGAAGGGCTGCTAGGCATCGAAACCCTAAGACCTAGCGAAGGGCTGCTAGGCACCTAGCGAAGGGCTACTAGGCATAGAAGACCTAGCGAAGGGCTGCTAGGCATAGAAGACCTAGCGAAGAGCTGCTAGGCACCTAGCGAAGGCTGCTAGGCATAGAAGACCTAGCGAAGGGCTGCTAGGCACCTAGCGAAGGACTGCTAGGGAATAAAGCCTTGGTCCAAGGGTCTGAGCAACTTAGCTGAGCGATGACTAAGGACAGGAGTAGAGACGGGTCAGGGTTTGGGCGTCTCGAAGTCCGAAAGTATCGAAAGCTAAGCAAAAGTCCACCCGAAGGGCTGGGTGGCAACCGTCTCCTGAAAGGAGTAGGTGAAGGGCATGTTCTCGGGGATGGGAACTTGTTCCGGTTCGACCTAGGGTTGCGTGGAGATCCGAAGTTCGAACCAAGTCCTTGAGGCTAATATTGTATTTGCTTTGTGTTTGTGTATCTTGCAGGTACCAAGAACCAGAAACAAAGCAAGTGAAAAAAAAACAAAGGCTGGAAGCCCTGAAGCAGGGCGCCCCCAACAGTGGGGGCGCCCCCAGACAAAGCTAAAAACTGGGTTTTGGTGAAGCAGGCAGAACAGGTGTCAAGCGGGGCGCCCGGAGCGTCCGGGGCGCCTGGGTTCAAACCTGTTTTTGCTATTTCGAGTCTGAAACAAAGATAAGCCTTCATGAGGGCACCCGGGAGGTCCGGGGTGCCCTGGTCAAAGATTTTATCAGCTGCGGCGAGGTCGACGCGGGGATAAAGTTTGACTGGGTTTATCGGGGCGCCCCCAGCGTCCAGGGTGCCCGCAGAAGTGCTATAAAAGGGGTTTCAACCCCTATGCTTCAACAACAACTGCTAAGTACCATTCTGATCATTCTGACCGACGACAACACTCTAAAGATGAGGCTCTACAACCGAGAGGCTCCAGGAGGAAGTGCGCGGCACTTCAGAGGTCCAGATCGGCCGAGCTTCAACTTTGTTTTGTTCGGTTTGTATTTAATTTTCCGTACTTAATTTTCTGTACTTGTGCTTGTACTTTTACACTGTAAGACGGGTTTTCTCCGCCTCCGAAAATTCCGGAAAGGAGACTTATAGTGGACTCATGCCGAGTACATAGGCCTTGGATGTACTGACCCTGGGGGTTTGGGAACCAAGTAAATAAATCCCGCTGTGTCTCTGTCTTGCTTTTATTTTTATTTACTGTTCCGCTGCACTAACGCTCTGAGTAGATCGAACGTTTTACGAAGTTTCCGCGAGAGTTTTTCACGATCGATATTCACCCCCCTCTATCGACGGCACCGGTCCTACAATTGGTATCAGAGTCGAGCCGCTCATCACCGGACTAACCGCCGACGGAGCAACGACGCCAGGAGTTGAGGGGGAGCCCAGGGGTGAATCAGGTACATTTTAATTAAAATGTCTGTTTTTAAATTCCATATTATCTGTTTCACGTGCAGGGAGAGAGGGCACTATAAAAATCAGTGCCCTACTCGTAAAAGTCATTCATCACTGGCAGCAAAGGGGACACCAGCGCCAGGAGTCCGGAGAGATAAAAGCCACATCAGATGCTTCAAATGCGAGAAGTACGGACACTATAAAAACAAGTGTCCGGCGAAGGTACGTAAGATTTATGTTCCAAAAGTTTTACAAATTCCTGCACTCTCGTTAGATAATTTAGTTAATTTCTCTGATAAATTAGATTTACTGCATAGTAAAATTAATTTGTTGCATGTCAAATTAGAAAATAAAGATATGACTGAAATATCCAAAATTAACTATTTAATCCAGAACATCAATTTAGTAATTTCTAAAATAAATTCTGATAATGTTAAATCTGATAATTTTAATTCAGATAAACTTAATCCTAAGGATAAATCTGAATTCAAAAATCCTAAGGATAAATCTAAATTCAAAAATCTTAAGGATAATTCTGAATTTGAAAATCCTTTAGATAATTTTGAATTCAAATTTGAAAATCCGTTGTATAACTCTGAATTCGAATCTAAAAATTCTAAAGATAACTCTGAAGTTAGTAAAATTAATCCAAAAATTAATTCTGAAAATCTTAAGGATAATCTAGAGATTAATTTTGAATTTCTTGAAAATATTGAAGATGTGACTGAGGATAATTCTGAAGATAAATTTGAAAATGAAATTTTCCTAGATAATAACTTAATCATAGATAATATTGAAGATTATTACAAAACCTTAATTAGTGGCTCAAAGTACTCCACCTATGTTGAGGATATTGAAAGATTTAATGTTGAGGAGATAAAATTTTCTAAGATTAGGGTCATATTCAATAAAAATTACAAAAATTCAAATAAATCAAAATTATTAAAAAAACTTGAAAAGATAGATAAAGACGAAGAAGAAATTTTCGAAATAATGAAAATGATAAATTTAAACCCACAATTATTAATTAATCATTTCAAACTTAATTATTCAAATCTAAATTAATTCAATTAAATATTAATTCAAAAAAAATTCAAATTAAATCTTAATTCAGTTAAATTCAAATTAAATCTTAATTAAATTAAATTCAAATTAAATCTTTATTAAATTATATTCAAATTAAATCTTAATTAAATTATATTCAAATTAAATCTTAATTAAATTAAATCAAATTAAATTCAAATTAAATCTTAATCAGATCTTAATTAAGTCAATTAAATTAATTTAATCCAATAAAATTAATTAATTCTTTTTACTTCAAATAAATTCAACTTTAATTGATTCAAATTAATACACTTCAATTAATTCTTAATTAACTTGAATCCAAAATAACTTAAACTCGAACTAAACTAAAACCTTACCTAAACCGTAATAATTAATTTAATAAAATTAAATATGTCAAAGTGGGTTGACATATTCGCAGGTTCACACGACATGTATCAAATCGGGAATTTGATACATTTTTAGAAACTTAAATAAAATGCTTTGGACTTGTTTGACTCATGCATAATTGTCATGTCATGCATCTGCTACTTCTTTTTATATGACATGTCATTCATATTTAAATTTTATGCATATATTAGAACGTCTATAGGAAAAAGAATAATTAAAACTTGATCAACCAAGTATTGGGTGGCGGTGAGATGATAGTATGTTAGGGAAGCCAATTCTAATAAGGTCAAGCATACTCTACTTGGTCTCTTTAGACTGGTGAAACTAGCCGAAGCTACCGATCCAAGACCCAAACTAGTTAGACCAGAATTTTTCAAAAAGTAATTTTGAAAATGAAATTTCATTAAAAGGCTTTGTCAAGGAAAGGGTTGATAATCCAATAAGGCTACGGCCAAAGAAGGCCTAGTGCCTTGCCAAGACCTGGAAGCCAATTTTTGAATTTTAAATTCAAGTTACTTCTTGTCAAATTCAAATCTAACACAAGCTTCAATTAAATCTTAGAGTTAATAATAAATTAAGAAAAATAATTCAAGCATCTCACAATACACCTATAAGTCAACCATGCTTGTTGTATTGATACATCTAAAATGGGTGAGATGTTAAGGACTAATGAATTGAAAAATATTTTTCAAACTGTTTTTCAAAATCATTAGAATATTTTTCTAAAAATATATTTTCAAAATAGTGCTTCAACATAATAATGTTTTTATGGAATTCATGCTTGTCTGATTGATTATATATATTATACATCTTTCAAAAAGTATATCTTTTCAAAAATTGTTTGACTCACTCAATTAGACACAAGCCTCTTAGGACAACACTAAAGTTTCTTAAGGCACTTAGATAGAGTCAAACGGTGTTGGATGCAGGGGGAGTGTTTTGTTCTTTTTGTTAAAAATATTTTTCGAAAACTACACCTTAACTTCTATCACATATGTTTTCCAAATTATCTTCTTTCCAAATTTACCTGTTTCTTTGACTTTGATAAACCCTAAAGACACGGAGGAAAGGTCCACTTCATGATCTTCAAGGACTCCCAGGTGTCAAATTTAGGGGGAGTCTGAGTCAAAAGAAGAATTTCAGAAAAAGTTTTTTTATACTTATTCATTTTTTTTTAAATATTCCTTTTAATCTGAATCAAACCTTGAGACTCAAAGGAAGAGTACTTGTGGTCAACAAGCTTCCCAGGACTGAGTCAAGTTTAGGGGGAGGTCAAATTAAAAGAATTATTTAATAACATATTTTCATATCTTTAAAATCTTGCTAAAAATCTGAGTCTTTCAAAATACTATTATTCTATTTATTAGAATTTGTGTGACTTATGAACTTATTTTTGAAATAATGTTTACTTGGGTTGGAGAATTTCCAGGACACTTAGGAAATGTCTTTGTAGTCAACAAGGTTTCCCAGGATAGTGTCAGACTGGAAGATAAACCAAGTCAAGTAAAATATTGGGTCTTCAAAAGTTCACACATTTTTCAAAATCCACTAGCATATATTTTCAAAAGTACTATCATTTTTTTTACAAAATTCTGTTAATATTTACTTGAGTTTGAAAATTTTCCAGGACACTTAGGAAAATGCCCTTGTGGTTAACAAGGTTTCCTAGGATTGCGTCAGACTGGAAAAGAAACCAAGTCAAGTAAAATATTATATTTCAAAAATTACTTATATTTTTCAAAGTCTCATCTTTTTCAAAAATAGTTAGTACTTGTAAAATAAGCATAATACTTATATTTTCCAAAATAGCATTCTTTTTCAAAAAATTATACATTTTCCAAAAAGTACTCAATTGTTCAAGAATTCAATACATTTTTCAAAGGTACTTATATTTTTCAAAAATTATATAATCTTTTAAAAGTACTTGCATTTTTTTTACTTGTACTTTTCAAAGCGCATAGCATCTTTTTAAATATGCATTTTTCAAAAAAAATGCAATATACCATTCAAAATACAATGCTTTCAAAACTTTGCACTAAGTATTTTCTAAAAGAATCAAAGGTTTTCATTGTTGATACAAGTATTTTCTTATTTTTTTGATGTATGACAAAGGGGGAGAGGTGTGTGCTTAAGTTAGAAAAATCTTAAGTTAGAAAAATTTTCTCCCAAAAATCAAAAAATAAAATAAAAAATGTAGTTTCAAAACTTATATCATTTTTTCTCTCAAGGACAGTAAGTTAGCCTCTTAAACCAATCTAACTTAAGTTATTGTCAAACATTAAAAAGGGGGAGATTGTTGGTGCAAGTTGCATCAATGACGTTCTCCATCAAGTGTTTTAATGTTTGACAATACACTTAAGTCAGTGATACAATAAACAGACAAAGGGGAGCAAAGAAGAAGTAACCTAAGTTGAAGAAAAGTCCTAGTTAATCTAGACATCGAAACCCTAAGACTTAGCGAAGGGCTGCTAGGCACCTAGCGAAGGGCTGCTAGGCATCGAAACCCTAAGACCTAGCGAAGGTCTGCTAGGCACCTAGCGAAGGGCTGCTAGGCATAGAAGACCTAGCGAAGGGCTGCTAGGCACCTAGCGAGCGAAGGGCTGCTATGCACCTAGCGAAGGGCTGCTAGGCATAGAAGACCTAGCGAAGGGCTACTAGGCACCTAGCGAAGGGCTGCTAGGCATAGAAGACCTAGCGAAGGGCTGAGCAACTTAGCTAAGCGATGACTAAGGACAGGAGTAGAGACGGGTCAGGGTTTGGGCGTCCCAAGGTCCGAAAGTATCGAAAGCTAAGCAAAAGTCCACCCGAAGGGCTGGGTGGCAACCGTCTCCTGAAAGGAGTAGGTGAAGGGCAAGTTCTCGGGGATGGGAACTTGTGCCGGTTCGACCTAGGGTTTCGTGGAGATCCGAAGTCCGACCAAGTCCTTAAGGCTAATATTGTATTTGCTTTGTGTTTGTGTATCTTGCAGGTACCAAAAACCGGAAACAAAGCAAGTGAAAAAAACAAAGGCTGGAAGCCCTGAAGCAGGGCGCCCCCATCATTGGGGGCGCCCCCATGCATCCAGGGCGCCCCCAACAGTGGGGGTGCCCCCAGACAAAGCTAAAAATTGGGTTTTGGTGAAGCAGGCAGAACAGGTGTCAAGCGGGGCGTCAGGAGCGTCCGGGGCGCCCGGGTTCAAACCTGTTTTTGCTGTTTCGAGTCCGAAACACAGATAAGCCTTCATGAGGGCACCCGGGAGGTCAGGGGTGCCCTGGTCAAAGATTTTAACAGCTTCGGCGAGGTCGACGCGGGGATAAAGTTTGACCGGGTTTATCGGGGCGCCCCCAGCATCCAGGGCGCCCGCAGAAGTGCTATAAAAGGGGTTTCGACCCCTATGCTTCAACAACAACTGCTAAGTACCATTCTGATCATTCTGACCGACGACAACGCGCTAAAGATGAGGCTCTACGACCGGGAGGCTCCAGGAGGAAGTGTGCGGCACTTTGGAGGTTCAGATCGGCCGAGCTTCAACTTTGTTTTGTTCAGTTTGCATTTAATTTTCCGTACTTAATTTTCTGTACTTGTGCTTGTACTTCTACACTGTAAGACGGGTTTTCTCCGCCTCCGGAAATTCTGAAAAGAAGACCTATAGTGGACTCACACCGAGTACATAGGCCTTGACCCTGGGGGGTTGGGAACCAAGTAAATAAATCCCGCTATGTCTCTGTCTTGCTTTTATTTTTATTTACTGTTCCGCTGCACTAACGCTCTGAGTAGATTGAATGTTTTATGAAGTTTCCGTGAGAGTTTTTCACGATCGATATTCACCCCCCTCTATCGACGGCGCCGGTCCTATAGTTGTACACTAGTAGTCCTCATGAATCGGGATAACACTGAAGCTCTATATGTTGGGATTGCACTTTGACTAATTTACTGACTCAATTAGGTGTTAGGATGTATACTATAAGCTTAGATTCTGTATGAATATTTATTTTGGAATAAGAATCACAGTGGTCATGTGTTTGTATTTTTATATTTGTTATATATATGCAGTTGTCCATTACTTCACATTGTAGATAACATGGTATGTAGTGTCACACAGAAGATCATGCTATCAGTTCCTTGTAAAGTATAAGTAGTAGCTCACAACCAAGATGAATTTGGACAAACCATTGGAACAGTTCTAGTGTAATTTGGTATTAGTCTATCTTGACTATAGAATTACACTAGTGCACTTTGTGTGTATTCAGCAGGACCCTTTAGTGGACCGGATTATTATTAACGGATTTAAGTTGGATTTCAGGTTGAAAATAGAAAACATAAAATTCCGTTAGGAGGCCATAACCGACTCCTTCTTTTGGTCTCTATTGTAGCCTATATAAACACTCTTAAGCCGTCTATTAAATAAAAAAATTAGAAACCCTATTCTCCTTTTGGTTTGGGCGTGCGGCGCAGCTTGAGGCGGCTAGGTCACGCAGCGAAAGAAGGATGAAGAAGAAGGGTGAGCAGCGACTGCGATTCTTGGAAGATCGTCACCCACACGACGCCCAAGAAGAGGATAGGAATACAATAGAAGATCGAGAGATATATATAGTATCTGTTTTATATTCCGTTGTAGTTGTATTCGTATTCTTCCTGGATCCCGAATCAAACACAAGAACCACCGATCGAAAGGTTTCATCGAACAGAACCGCTGTCTCGATCAACGTAGGTCTTGATGAAGCAGGTTGTTCAGGAAGCTTTCTGTCCCTCTGTGGATCAATTCTGTCCATAGAATTCAATTCCGGAAATAGGATAGGAATCCCGCGCCAACATTAGGGTCATTAGGTGATCAGATTTGGTGTAGTAATGAAACATATAGGAGTCAGTGTATTGTAGTAAAGAATTCACCACACACCCATGAGTGTGGATATCCTATGTATTATATTATTCTATTGTGTATGAAGTATCTAATCAAAGCTGTAAGATATGTTTTAGGAAAGGAGTTTCCTAATTGCACATGTGTTGTCACTATAAGATACATTACATGGTTGTCGATTCAATATACAACCCTCAATGTACCAATTATTGTAGATATGACTGGGATATATAAGATGAAGGGACCGGACTATACGTTAACTATAATCGACTAATTTTTGCAAACACTATTTAGTGATACCTAGAGAGTCATGTGGTGGTGCTGCTAGATGCTTTTACCATGATTCATTGAGTGCTAATTAAAATTAGTTCTGATATCTTATAATCAAGCAATTGATCATACGATGAGGCTATTAAGGATATGCCCAAATAAAGGACAAGCATCTTTCTGAATCATAAAGAGTTGTCAACCCATGTCTAACTGTATCCCTAAACTATTGAGGGTCATATAAGTATTGATTCCCCTATTTCATTTGAGAAAGTCAAATTCAAGTAGTTAATTTGACGAATAAAGTTTGAATAATAGATTATCTAAAGAAGGCTTATTAGGTGCTCATGCTAAGATTAATTTATCTGTATATGAGCATTATCTTGCTAGAAAAGCAATTAGGAAACCATTTGATAAGACTATTAGAATTGAGTCACCATTGCAATTAATTCATTCAGATATTTGTGGTTTAATGAATGTGAAGGTTAGACATGTAGTTCCTATTTTATTACATTTATCAATGATTTCACACATTTTAGTCATGTATATTTGATCTCTTATAAATTTAAAGTATTAAATTGCTTCAATCATTATTTAAACGAAGTTGAAGATCAAATAGATCATAAGGTTAAAATCTTACGCACTGACTGTAAGGGAGAATATTTGTCTGATCAGTTCAAATAATATGTAATGATAAAGGATATTAGACAGCTAACAATCCCTAGAAGTCCATAGAAAAATAGGGTTGTTGAAAGAAGAAATTGAAATCTTCTATATATGGTTAGGTCTAAAATGGCTCAAGCTAATTTCCTATTAGGGAAATGCATTATTAGCAGCAACTTATATACTTAATTGAGTGTCTTCTATGTCTATTTCATCTACTCTATATAAACGTTGGATAGACAGAAATCATATTTAAGTAATTTGAGACTTGGGAGTCAGCTGCCTACGTTGATGATAAGACTTACAAATATAGAAAATTATGACAGGTGTAAGAAGTGTATCTTTGTAAGGTATTCAGATACCTTCAAGGGTTATGTTTTTATTGGTGAGTAACAAGATGGAACCATCTTTGAAATAGAGTCAAAAGATGTTATTTTTCTCGAAATTGAGTTTCCAATAAGAGGTAAAGTTGATAAGATAATTCCTTAATTTACAATAGAGGAGGAGGTTAATGTTCCTTTATCAATGGATGAAATATCATAAGAGATACCAATATCTAGTCAACCTAGTGGGAGTGATTTGTCAATGAATGAGTTAGTTTTTTAGCAGTCTAATCTATGAAGTAGTCATCAGATTATTCCTCATAGAAGGTTTGATATTAAAAATAAGGCATTAATGATTATCCCAATTGACGATGAGGAAACTAGAATGGTTGAGGAAGCATTGAATGCTTAGTTAGAGAAAAATAGAATATTGCAATAGATAAGGAAATGGAGTCAATGTGAAAAATCAAGTTTGGGATTTAGTTGATCTTCCTCCTAGCCAAAGGACTATTAAGAATAAATGAATTCTCAAAATTAAGAGGAAAGGATATGGGTCGATTAATTGATACAAAGCTTATCTAGTTGAAAAATAATATATTCAAATGGAGGATATTGATTTTGCAAAAACATTTTTCCTTGTTGTGAAATTTATATCAATATGTCATCTTGGACTTCAAATTACATCAGATGAATATAAAATAGCTTTCCTTAATAGTAATCTTGACGAGGAAATCTATATGGCATTAGTAGAAGGTTACATTGCTGAAAGTCAAGAGGATAAAGTATATAGACTTAAAGTCTATATATGGATTAAAGCAAGCATTAAGACAATTGAACATAATATTTAATGAAGTCATTTTATCTTATGTTTTCGAAATGATCAATGAGGATCATTATGTTTACCTAAGAAAGGAAAAAAGGAAAGTTGGTCGTCTTATCATTATATGTTGATGATATGCTAATAGCTGAAAATGATATAAAGTTTGTAATAGAAGTCAAATCATACTTTTATCACAATTTGACATAATAGATATGAAACAAGTTGAGTACATCTTAGGAGTAAAGATCATTAAAGATTGATTAAAAAGATTTTTAGGTTTGTCTCAAGAGATTTATATCATTAAGATGTTACAATACTACAATATATCAATTTGCAATATTGAACAAATACCTATAGTGAGAGGTACTGTTTTAAGCAAAAATATATATTTTAAGACTCTTGAAGAAATAGCTGAGATAAAGAAAAAATCATATGCTAGTGTCATTGATAGTTTGATGTATATTATATTATATGCACACCTTGATATCAACTATGATATTGCCTTAGTCAATTTCAGTCAAACTCAGAATCAAGACACTAAAAAGCAATAAAGAGAATATTCAGATATCTTAAAGGGTTTAGGGTTTTAGAGTTTAGGGTTTAGGGGAGAACCTTAATGACAGAAAATCTATATTTAGTTATACTTTCTTACTGAATGGTAATGTCATCTCATAAAATAACAAAAAAAGGATTGTATAGCGCTGTCGATAAGGGAAGCTGAGTTTGTGTCTTATTCTGTAATTGTGCAAGAAACTATTTGGTTAAGAAGATTCCTGAAGTATTTAAAGATTGCTGAGAATAGTGAGAGTCTTATTATAATGTATTGCGTCAATTAAGCTACTATAACTTTTTCTAAAGATCTCAAATATCACAGTAAAGGTAAGCATATAGAAATTAAATATAATTGTGTAAGAGATATTGTTGATAAGAAAAATATAATTGAGTACATCCCTACATGTACTATGCTTGTAGATCTTTTCACTAAGACATTTACTAAAGAATCATTTCAAGGACATATGAAGTCTTTGAGACTTTATAAAATGTAAAACATTGTAATGACAATTAGATATACGAAATTTCATGATTTATTTATTGTAAATGTCTTTGTTACATTTGAATAAAGTCTTTGTAAGCATGTTGACAGATTGAGATTGGTTCACTCAAATAAACAATCATTTCTATTTTGTTAATTACAAATAGAGATAAGACAATTACTTATAAGACATCTAATGAAGCTGTGCATGGAGACATATCTATAAGTTGAGGTCGCCTTGATTGTTGTATCAAGATAAAATCATTTGTGAATTGATAATGATCGGAGTAAATATGCCCATTATTTACTGAACCTGCAGGAGATCAGATTAGAGTTTATGAGTTGAATTCAAGATTAAACATTGGATATGTCTAAATCAAAAATCTATATGATATTGAAATTGAGAAAAATATATACTCTTTATTAGTAAAGAGAAATATATTATAGAGTGTAATTTGTATCACGTGTGCTATAGTGACAAGAAGGGTAATAGAATAATGAATCTTTGCTTTTCTAATATATGAGACTCTTTAGATTATAAGTTAATCTCAGTTTTACTTTAAGTGATTATTTAACTGTTTACTTGATCTTCTAATCAGTATTTGCTATTTTAGCATATATCCTATTGACTATGGATGATTCAGTCTATAGAACATATCTAGAAAAGTAATTGAATAGAATGAATAGATTCTAGCTAAAAAGGAAGATTAATATAAATTTATATTTTTGACATTTATTCATTGGTCAATTAATTATATTTTTTATTGAGTATTTAAAATGTGATGGTGAATAATTGTATTGATTGGAGATATTGAACATGCTCTTGATATAATAGTCATTATGAGGAATTAGATATGTTTATATTGATGTAAATAATTTTATCTGAGGTAAAAGTAAAATGTTGATGTCTTCAATTTATTTGGAAGAGCCTCTATGTAAAGTGTGATAACTTTCTTAGCATTTATCACTCAGTATTTTTGTTGTCGCATGAACTATTTTTTCTTATGTGTGAATTAGATTTTCAAACATGGTCTTTGCAATTTGATTCTTATTTGGTCATTACAACTTAACTCGAACGTGTGAGAAATGTTGGTAGTGAGGGGAGTGGATAGGTCCGTAATGCCCACGTGCCCACGCCTCCACAAACACATAATTGGGAAAGCTTCCCATATACAAGATACAAAAGGCTCACGTCCAAGTAAAAGGGTGTGATCTCTATTTTTGATCAAAGCAAATAATATTTCAAGGTACAGGGA
>JAGFNQ010004043.1:60999-98344 GCA_024364735.1 Boesenbergia rotunda
CGCCCTTAATCCCCTAGGGATTCGGCGGCGCTACTTTAACTTTCGTACATTACAACTACACACATGCATTCATATTATTTTTTTTCAATCTAATCTATGCATGGGCATATGTATCATTAAAGCATGCAAGGTTCATGTAGCGGAAGCATAATTATTATTATTATTTTTTATTTAATCTAGCATGGACATCAAGTATTCATCTTCAAACATAGCATGTACATAAAAAGAGCATAACATGGGTTTAACATGACAAGTTCCAAAACTTGAAGCAACTAAGAACAAGATCCTTTTTATCCACCAGCACTATCACACACACTTGCCCTTCTCCCGCAGCCTCCATAGTTTAGCGTCCTTTATCTGTAGCATAAGGGGAAACACTAAACGATAAGCAATAGCTTAGTAAGACCCTGTCCTACTCACAAAATCGGATATCATGGAAAGTAAGAGAATATATCACATTCAAGCATGGTAAGCATTTAAGCATGTTAAACATCTAAGCATGTTAACTTCATAGGAAGGTTCTTTTGAAAACATATAAACATAATACTTGAACATAGCATAATCATTAGGGCCCGGCTTGTACTTCATGTTTTGCGCGCGCCCCTGAATAGGAACGAGGTAGCTAATCCCGAACCACTAGGGTTTACTAGGCCTTCTCAAAAGTCCTTCAGCCTAGTATCATAATCATTTGACTCGCTTTAAGAGTCTATAGTACAAGCCATTACAAAATAAAATAGTTATCATGTTCTTCATTTTCATAAAGTATGCTCTTAGTCCCAACCTTCTAGGGAAGCATTTTTTAGGCCCTAAGCCTTCTTCATTCATGCCCTATAGGGCTCATTCTTATACATATGTATGCATTCATAATCATGATAACTAGCATAGTATAAAGCATGCATTTCATGGGAGCAACCAAGGCTAGGGTCCAAGAGTTCTCTCTTGGCCGAAAGTTGTATTTGGGCTAGCATGCATTTTAGTCAACATATCAAGAATCACACAAGCATATCATATCCTACACAAGATCATTATCATGCATGGTATTTATTAATCCAATCCCAAGTATAGGGCCCTTTAGCTGAAAGTTAAGGGTGGAGGTAGTTTAGGTTTTTGACATCAAACATCCCATACAAGTATCATATATATATACATCATGTATCATACTAAGCATAGCATACATCATGGGGTAATCAACCTTCATAAACCTAATGTTCCATTCTTTTGGCCGAATATCACATGCTAGGGAAAAATTAAGTTTTCCAATCAAACATTCCATTTAAACATCACTTGCATATACATATCATCATTCCAAACATAAGCATATCTCATAGGGTACATCCCATACAATCATCACACATATATATATCATGTATCATACTAAGCATAGCATACCTCATGGGGTAATCAACCTTCATAAACCCTAACATTTTATGCCTTGGCCGAAAGTTAACCCTAGGGAAAGTTAAGTTTCCAATCAAGCATTCCATTTAAAACATCACATGCATATACATATCATCTTCCCAAACATAAGCATATCTCATAGGGTAGTTTATCCTTTACAAACCCTAACTTTAGGGTGTTGGCCGAATGGTGTAGGGTAGGGGGGATTAGGGTTTTTGGAAATCAAACCTTCACACAAACATTTACACAAACACCTCACATACATATCATGCAACATTATTAAACATGGATTTCATCATAGGTTAATCATGCACCCTAAACCTTAATTCTTCTAGGGTTGGCCGAAAGTGTAGGGTAGGGGGATTTAGGGTTTTTGAAATCAAACAATCACACAACCATTTATACAAACACCTTATCTACACTATCATGTCATACACTAACATAAGATACATCATAGAGTAATTCTTCAACCCTTGAATCCCTAATTTTTCCATGTCTTGGCCGAAACTTGTAGGGGGTGCAAACCCTAATTTTTTTGTTATCACAACTTGAAGGAAATCAACATATAGGTATACCCTAAGTTCCAAGGGGTCTTCTCATGTATCAAAAAGTAACCAAGGCTTTCCCTTAAGGGGTGGCCGAAACTTACCTAGGGCAAATCCCCATTTTCGCAAACTACAAGAAGAAGGAAATCATACACAACAATTATGCTACAGGTGAGGGGCACTTACTTCTTTCGCTAAATATCCTTAAGGTATACCCTTAATTCGGAGGGGATGTGCTTGTCCTTGCTCTTGAGGTCCTTGACTTCTTCTTGCCTTGCAAGAGATTCAAACTTTCAATGGGGTCTTGGGAGTGTCCCTTGGGATGAGACCCTTCCTTTGAATTTCGAAATTGAAGAGGAGAGAGGAGTTAGGATTTCGAAAATTGAAGAGGGAGAAGGGGAGTTTAGGATTTCGGCAACTTGAAGAGGAGAGTGAGTGAGGGGTTTGCAACAATGATGGTTAGCCCCTTAGCACTCCCTCTTATTTATACTAAGGGAAGAGACAAAGTGCCTCTTCTCCAAGTGTCCCTTCACCAAGGGGTTTCTCATCAAGAGCCTCTTCCTCTACCCTTTCACATTCCCTAACCCTTAACAAGAATTTCCCTTCCTTCCTCTCAGCAATCCCCTGTTGGGTGAATTGGTTACTTCGTTGCTTTTCAAGGCTTTGCTTACCAAGAGTTGCATATACATATCATCATCCCAAACATAAGCATATCTCATAGGGTACATCCCATACAATCATCACATATATATATATCATGTATCATACAATCAACCTTCATAAACCCTAACATTTTATGCCTTGGCCGAAAGTTAACCCTATTGAAAGTTAAGTTTTCCAATCAAGCATTCCATTTAAACATCACATGCATATACATATCATCTTCCCAAACATAAGCATATCTCATAGGGTAGTTTATCCTTTACAAACCCTAACTTTAGGGTGTTGGCCGAATGGTGTAGGGTAGGGGGGATTAGGGTTTTTGGAAATCAAACCTTCACACAAACATTTACACAAACACCTCACATACATATCATGCAACATTATTAAACATGAATTTCATCATAGGTTAATCATGCACCCTAAACCCTAATTCTTCTAGGGTTGGCCGAAAGTGTAGGGTAGGGGGATTTAGGGTTTTTGGAATCAAACATTCACACAACCATTTATACAAACACTTTATCTACACTATCATGTCATACACTAACATAAGATACATCATAGAGTAATTCAACCCTTGAATCCCTAATTTGTAATTCAACCCTTGAATCCCTAATTTTTCCATGTCTTGGCCGAAACTTGTAGGGGGTGCAAACCCTAATTTTTGTTATCACAACTTGAAGGAAATCAACATATAGGTATACCCTAAGTTCCAAGGGGTCTTCTCATGTATCAAAAAGTAACCAAGGCTTTCCCTTAAGGGGTGGCCGAAACTTACCTAGGGCAAATCCCCATTTTCGCAAACTACAAGAAGAAGGAAATCATACACAACAATTATGCTACAGGTGAGGGGCACTTACTTCTTTCGCTAAATATCCTTAAGGTATACCCTTAATTCGGAGGGGATGTGCTTGTCCTTGCTCTTGAGGTCCTTGACTTCTTCTTGCCTTGCAAGAGATTCAAACTTTCAATGGGGTCTTGGGAGTGTCCCTTGGGATGAGACCCTTCCTTTGAATTTCGAAAATTGAAGAGGAAGAGAGGAGTTAGGATTTCGAAAATTGAAGAGGGAAAAGGGAGTTTAGGATTTCGAAAATTGAAGAGGAAGAAGGAAATCATACACAACAATTATGCTACAGGTGAGGGGCAATTACTTCTTTCGCTAAATATCCTTAAGGTATACCCTTAATTCGGAGGGGATGTGCTTGTCCTTGCTCTTGAGGTCCTTGACTTCTTCTTGCCTTGCAAGAGATTCAAACCTTCAATGGGGTCTTGGGAGTGTCCCTTGGGATGAGACCCTTCCTTTGAATTTCGAAAATTGAAGAGGAAGAGAGGAGTTAGGATTTCGAAAATTGAAGAGGGAGAAGGGAGTTTAGGATTTCAGCAACTTGAAGAGGGAGAGTGAGTGAGGGGTTTGCAACAATGATGGTTAGCCCCTTAGCACTCCCTCTTATTTATACTAAGGGAAGAGACAAAGTGCCTCTTCTCCAAGTGTCCCTTCACCAAGGGGTTTCTCATCAAGAGCCTCTTCCTCTACCCTTTCACATTCCCTAACCCTTAACAAGAATTTCCCTTCCTTCCTCTCAGCAATCCCCTGCTGGGTGAATTGGTTACTTCGTTGCTTTTCAAGGCTTTGCTTACCAAGAGTTCCAAGGTTCGATCCTCGGCAAGAGCATATTTTTGCTCCTCTTTGGTTTTCACTTTTGCAAAGCCCATTAGCCCAATTCACTCTTATATTCTCAAATCACATTTATGCAATCACATATTCCAATTCATGAAATCACATATTCTAATTTATGCAATTTACATATTCCTAATCTTTTCTAATGAAATCACATAACATTAAATTATGAAATCACAAAAAGGTAATTTTATTCATTTATGAAATAAATGTCATACAATCTGATAATATATATCGACATTTCTGTGCCCTTTTTACAATCGGAAGCCAGCCCAAAATTTGGGGCGTTACAATGGTCAAGTATGTATATGTTTCATATGACAAGTAAGGAATGCATCTGTATCTGATATATAGTCCTGATTGGTCTCTGTGACCGATCAGGTTCGTTGATTATTGGATACAGAAATATTTTGATTAGTCTGGGGATCGATCATATTTCAAAAAAATTTCTGATCCTCTGATACGTTCCTGATCAGACTGCATTGCCAATTTGCATTCCGTAACAGTGAAGTAGACTATTAATATTCGATATTTCAGAAAAATTTCTGAAACACGATATTAAGAACAAGAGTCATGACTCAAACAAACCCTTTCTTATGAATTTGAACATTCCAACATAGGTTTGTATCAAATTAGTATTTAGGTTTTGTTTCAAGTACCACTTGAACAAATTTGTACTTCCTTAGTACCAGGATTGTACCAATGGAGGATCAAATATGTTTCAATTGTAATTGGTTTGTATCAGATTTGTTAGGAGTATGATCATTAAACTGATACAATTCGATGAGAAGAGATTGGTTTGAGGAGGTTTTGGATCAATTTGGAACGATCTGGGAGTTCCTTGAACAGAGTTGGTCTGATCGGTCACCAGACCGATCAGAAGCACCCCTGATCGGTCGGTGGACCGATCAGGGATGATACAGAATGGTTTTTGAAACTGATCAGTTTCAGAAACAATTTCGTTTCAACTCTTAATCACTCTAATCCCTAATACAATCAGATTTACTCCCTAAATGAGTTCCATTAACCATAAATCATTTAATCAAAACAAGCAATCTGATTTGGGTCTCTTATCCTTGATTGTTTCCTAACACGTCTTCATATTGTGTAACACATATAGTAAACTCATGGCATACTAGAACAGGTTCAAAAACACTTTAAGCTTGAGTTATGACATATCATTAATCATCATTTGCAGTAAACATAAATTTCTATAGGAAAATCAATTATCCTAAGCAATTCATGGCAAGAGCAAGTTGTGGGTTAGTCTAAGCCATTCATGTGAATTTGAGGAAATGGTAAGCACATTCCTAACTAGGAATGACTATATGTTTGGAGCGCCAAATATCAACCCCCCATGTTGTTAGATGCTCCCCCTCAAACTAAACTATACAATTCGAAAGATAGAGGTTTTAGGTACCCAAATTTTGGGACCTAATGAATCTACAATAAATGACTTTGGCACCCATGTCTTAGTCATTTTCTTTCTAGCCTTTTGAACCTTAGAGCCATTTGACGATCTAAATTGGGTTCTAGACATTAATGACACAAAGGTTGGTTCTTTAGGTCGGTAACCTATACCGGCCTTGTTGTAAACCGCCCTTTGGGAGTTTAAGATCATGTCTAGGGTTTTAGAACTAGTTGAGAATTTCTCAAGAATAATCTTGAGATTTTCAATTTCACCCTTCAAGATCTTGTTCTCATTCTCAAGGGATTCATAATGGAAGTCATTAATATCCTCAACCTTAGAGGATTTTAATTCTTTTACTTCCAACTTCAATGACTTAACCTTATTCTTAGATTTCTTTAACAATTTGGTTAAACATGCGATAGCTCTATAACACTTATCTAACTTGGGAGTGATTACCTCTTCATCATCTGAAGATGATGAAGGCGCGGTTGAGGAGTTACTTGATTCATCATCACTTTCCTCCTTTGACTCCTCTAGTGCCATGAAAGCAAAATGATGGGTGTGCTTCTCCTCCTTCTTCTTCTTGTTGTCACCTGCCACTAAAGTAATACCTTTCTCTTTGGGACATTGGTTAGAGATCTCATGTAGTTCCATTTCACAAAATAGATCTTCTAACTTAACTAAGGAAAGATCCTTGGAAACCTTGTAGGCATCCACCATGGATGACCACAAGACATTCCTTGGAATGACTTTTAGGACAAATCTTACTAGATCCCGGTTTTCTACCTTTTCATTGATGGAGTGGAGGCCATTGAGGATTTCTTTGAATCTTCCATGGAGTTCACTTACCTTTTCATTTTCTTCCATGGACAGATTTTGGAGTTAACTGTGAAGGAGGTCCTTTTTGGCTATTCGGGTGTCTTGAGTTCCTTCGTGGAGATCAATGATTTTGTTCTAAAGATCTTTAGAACTTGTAAAAGGACCCACCTTGATCAACTCCTCCTTAGTCAACCCGCATTGCAAAGTGACCACCGCTTTGGCATTTGCTTCACTCTTTTTTATTTGCTCAGCCGACCAACTTAAGAAATTGAGATCTTTTCCTTCAACATCTCTTGGAGGGATGAAACCTTCTTTGACCGAGAACCATATGCTCATGTTTATCTTCAAATAAAACTCCATCTTCGATTTCCAATATTAAAAATCTGTGCCGTCGAAGAGTGGAGGTCGGTTTGTGCTCATTCCTTCTCTTCCAGCCATCTTGTTGTAAGCTCTCGGATGTTAAGCCGTGAACAGAGCCCCAAGCTCTGATACCACTTGTTGGACCTTGGATGACTAGAGAGGGGGGGGGGGTGAATATAGCCAGACACCGAAACTTAGCGCTTTTCAAATTTCTGCACTCAAATGTTTAGTAGCACAGCGGAAGCAATAAAAACAGAGTATGCAGAAAACTAAAACCCTAAGCTAACCACAAATGCAAAACGCTAACAAGAGTGTTTACAAGGTTCGGGGATAACTTGCCCCTACTCCTTGGCGTGCCCTTAAGGTGGGCGATCCCTTGATCGTCGGCAGATCAAGCCCCGGATAAACCGGATAAAATGCAACCTCCTTCTCGGTGGAGTAACCTCTCCACAGCGTTTCAACAGAGATATAGTTTTAAGCACAATGAAACACAAGAAAGATCTTACTTAGCACTTAGCACAGACAAGAACACAAGCAGCGCTTCAACAGAGCTCCACCCAGCGACGATCTCACGCAAGAACTCCCTTTTTCGTGTCTTCTTGCTGATGGACTCACCAAGCCTCTTGTTTCTTCCTCCAAGTACTCAAGTAAGGGATGGTTGCTTCAAAGATCACAATAGCTTGCTCAAGAGATGATGGAACAGCAGAGAACACAAGCACGCAACAAGGAGTCGCAGCAAACACAAGCCAGCAGAAGTTCTACAGCTGCACTTCTCCACCACGCTGCTTATCTCTTCTCCACTAGCGCCAGGTCACCATCTCACTGCAGCCTCCAGCTGCTCTCCTGCAACCATTAGCCACTACTAAGCTCTTCTGGACTCCCTGAGCCTCCCTCAGATCAGCCACAGTCAGCAGCTCCAGCCAGCGCCAGCGTCTGTTGCAACCTGAGATGGAAAAGGGACAAACCTGCTCCATGGAAAGACCTCCATTGACTCTCCTTGAGTGTTTGAATCCTTCCCTGTCACCTGCAGCTTAATCAGAGCATTAGCACAACATATCAACCAGAAAATCAAGTATCAGAGATCAAACGCAGAGAATCAGATGCGGTCAGACGCGATCAGAGCGTCTGACAGTGCATTTTGAATTAAAGTGATCGGTCACCGGACCGATCCAGGGCTCGTGGGTCGGTCACCAGACCGATCCACCGCTTTACTGGGACTCCCAGCTTTCGCGACGACACAGGCCTGATCTGTCACCAGACCGATCAGAGTGAATCCTGATCGGTCACCAGACCGATCAGGATAGCCATTGACTGATCAGGCTCAAGCCTGATCGGTCCACTCCTAAGTGAACAGTAATCGCGGATATCAGATCCTAGGTCATGGATCGGTCACCGGACCGTTCAGGAGCTAATCAGCGGTGGAACTCAACTCACTATGTGCTCCCTGATCGGTCACCAGACCGATCAGGAGCAAGGCAGTGAGTGAACTGCCTGCTCCTTGATCAGTCACCGGACCGATCAGAAGCCAAGCAGTGAGGCAACTGCCTGCTCCCTGATCGGTCACCAGACCGATCAGGAGCCGCACAGTAGGTTCTCAACCTCACTGTGCGCTCCCTGATCGGTCACCAGACCGATCAGTCATCGCTGGATCGGTCACCGGACCGATCCACGAAGGAGCAGCGTGCCGACTTCCCTGATTGGTCACCAGACTGATCTAGGGACTCAAACCTATCCCTCCAAGCTAGGATTTCATCCAACCTAGCCCTCCAAGCTAGGACCTGACCCTCCAAGCCAGGATTTCTCACCTAACCCTCCAGTTAGGACTTTTCACCTAACCCTCCAGTTGGGACTTTTCACCTAACCCTCCAAGTTAGGATTTTTCACCTAGCCCTCTAAGCTAGGACTTTTCACCCAACCTTTCGAGTTAGGACTTTTCCACACCTAGCCCTCCAAGCTAAGATTTTTCACACCTAACCCTCCAGTTGGGACTTTTCACCTAACCCTCCAAGTTAGGACTTTTCACCTAGCCCTCCAAGCTAGGACTTTTCACCCAACCTTTCGAGTTAGGACTTTTCCACACCTAGCCCTCCAAGCTAGGATTTTTCACACCTAACCCTCCAGGTTAGGATTTTCTAACACCTAGCCCTCCAAGCTAGGATTTTCCATACCATGCCTAATCCCCGATCAGGACTTAATCATAATTCGTTCAACCAAACTTAAATCGTTGTCAAACATCAAAACAACACTCGGGCCAGACTGCATCAACACTGCCTACTTGGTTGTCTGGATCAATGGGCCTGCTTGGCACGTCTCCCTTGCATTGCCTCATCCACTCGATTGGTCTAGTTGATCACCCCACTTGTTATGTTAGATCAGCTCACTCCCCTAACCCTTGCTATGAAACAGGTTCTAAATCTTGGAACCAAAACACATAATAAGTGATCATCCCATTCCACCTTCTATTTGGCCCAAACTAAAACACCCTTTGGTCCTTTCACAAACTTTGATTATTTCCATGGCCTGAACATTGATGTCTTCTCTGAAACACACACAGTAGATTGATTTTCTTTTCTTTTGTTTTTTTTTTCTCTCTTGAAAATATCTAGGGAAGTTTTTGAATTCAAATATTATTGATCAGCTACTGTTATGCAAGAAGTTTATCATATTTGTAATCCATGGGCATACAAGCCAGTTATAGATATCTAAATGCAATTCCTTAAGTGCATTAATATTAGCTAAACAGTTTGACAAATATGTTTTGAGACACATTATGTTTTAATAAAATAGCTAGAGGTCATCATAAACTGTCAGAACTTTCTCTTATAATGAATCACAAGACAAAACAACTTCTGAAAGTACTGATGCAGGAAAGGGCACAGCTAGTAGAGTATCCAGAAGTTTTCCTGTCAACAAGCCCAAAAGTTTTAGCATCTCATACTGGTGAGAGGTAAATTAACAACTGCTAAATGATCATCTATCTTATTTTGGGTTTCTTCTCCATCAATCTTCTGGTTGCTAACAGGAACCATCTAGCTGAATGTCTGCACTATGAACCTGTCAGCGCATTGCCTCATGAATCTCTTGGATATTGTGTGGATAAGGAAGACTATGAAGTCAGTGCGAGTTGCCTATCATTTAGAAGATCACCAATCTCACTTGAACAATATTCAATCCTAGATTTGAAAGGTGTGGAAACTTCCCCCATCTATAACTATTATGCAAAAGCGAGGACATCAACTGTAAGATCACCAATAAATGAGTTAAGATGCTTTCACAGTTTCTCATCTACACTACATACGAGGTATAACTTATCTGAATTCATTTCTCAAGGAAGTTTTATAAGGAGAAGAAAAAACTATTCAACTGGAGAGAAAGACTGGTGTGATGAGAATTCAATTTATGGAAAAGATAATCAGGTTGAATTTCTTGGAATATTTGAAAAGACTGTTTCGAGTATCTGTTTCCAAGAAGATCAAAGGAATGAAGATGCTGATTTGGAAATAGCAACTATTTGGCAATTACTGAAAAAGAAAAATGAAGTGAAACACAGTCCAACGAAACAACAGATCCTTGACAAATTACTGGAAATCATTTCAGCTTCTAAAAAGGAAAACATCATCAGGGAATCAGTCTCTATTCTCTTGCTTCTTATATCAGAAGATAAAACAATTATTCAGGATATTAAGAAGAAGGATTCTCATTTATGCAATCTTGCGAGTGCATTGAAGATAAATGTGCATGAGGCTGCTATCATTATTTATCTGCTCAATCCATCACCTTCGGAGATACGAAATCTTGAGCTTCTACCAGCACTAGTGGAGGTTGCTTGCAGTCCAGGTGGTCACACAAAGGAGTCTGTAGTACTACCACTGACTCCATCATCAGCATCAATAGCTTTGATTGAAATTTTAGTGACTGCCTTTGACTATGTAACTAATAATATGCATTTGTCATCCATTAGTTCTCCACAAATTCTCTCTAAACTGGTGAATGTTGCAATGTATAAGAACTTGGAGGAAGGCGTGCCTTTAGCAGCTATACTAGTGAGGTGTATGCACCTTAATGGAAACTGCAAGAAGTTCCTGTCACAGTTTACACCAGTGGAACCATTCCTTCATCTTCTAAGAAGTAATGAAAAACGTTCCAAATTTGCTGCGCTGCAATATTTCCATGAGATTTTGCAAATACCACGGTACAACTAGATAATTTCATTTTTACAAGATAGCATTGTTGCCTTAAATTACATTTACCATGTAAAATGCCTCTCCATGAGCAAAATAGTTAGCCACATTGAGACCTTCAAATAGATAGACATATTTCTAATATGTGGTGCTTGGCCAGTAATTTGTAAGTGGGGGTGAAACAACATATAAAGCTTTGCAAGGGAAGAAGCACATCCATTTCGTATAGAGGAATTTATAAGCTATGCAATTGAAATCTTAAATGTCATTGCTGCCACTGGTTCTAGATATGATCCGATTGTAGCATTCTTGATTGCTAACATATATACTAGACATCTCTGTTCAAACTAACCTTGTCAAGATATGTAAATAGTGTTGTGAAAGCCATTTATATGCGAGGAAACGTTAATATGCAGCATTTTGTGGTGACAATAATGTAGAAATAAACATCTTGGAAATGCTGAACTTAAATTTGTTTAGTTTTCTTGGGATATCCAGTGGAATTAGAATACCCTAAGACATTTTGTTCATTGATGCGATTTAAGTTCAGACCAAGTATACTAAATTCCATCAGCTGAAATACTTCAGGGCATCAGGCATTCATCTACTACATCAGATATGGCAACAGAGAAGTATCAGCATCATGCACTCATTGATGGCCTGTATCCGACAAACTGAAATTGAGCATCAACTTATGGCAGCTAATCTCCTACTTCAACTGGACATGCTGGTAAAGTCGTCATTGTTTTGTGCTTTAGTTTAGGTTATGGCATTGAATGTACTCTTCTGCAAATTTAAAAATCAATAATATAATAATTATTTTTCTTTGAAAATAGGGGAAACTAGAAATTTCCATTTGACTTCACATGCTTGAACACCATAACATTTATTTTTCTTTGAAAATAGAAGAAACTAAGGTAGCGTATGGTTTCTATTTTCCATCCTCGTTTTCTATTTTCATTTTTTGAGAAAATGCGATTTTTCAGAAAACGTGTTTGGTTTGCATTTTTCATGTTTTCTAAAAAAAGATATAGGGGGCGTTTGGTTTGCTCCATTTTCTATTTTCATTTTTCAGAAAATCACATTTTCTCATTTTCTAGAAAATGACTTTATTTCATTCTTTAGTTTTCCATAAAACGCTATATCTTTTTTTGGAAAATAAGGCTGGAAAATACAAACCAAACATGTTTTCCAAAAAATCACATTTTCTACATAAAATGAAAATGGAAAACAAGCATACCAAACGTAGCCATAGTGTTTTTTGGAAAATTAGAGAATAAAATAAAGTCATTTTTTAAGAAATGAGAAAATATGGATTTCTAGAAAATGAAAATAGAAAACGGAGCAAACCAAATGCTCCCTAAAAATTTCCATTTGACATCACATGCTTGAATGCCATAACTTTTTAGCAAGATTTGAGTATGCCCAGTTGTTTTCATGTACTTCTTAAAGAAGTAAACTGATCTTGCAATCTCACTTGTTATAGAGAGCAAAGATTAAGCATCTCTACAAAATTTTGTTCTATGCAACTCTACTATATCTTTTTCGAGAAGGTAGACTAGATTTTGTTAACTCAGCAAGGACACTTAATGTTAAATGCATATCTGCCCAAATCCAAAAGAAGGGATAAAAGGATGACAAGTGTCTTTTTAATCACAAGCTTGGATACTATAAAAAGGTTGCCAAAAATGAAAGGTTTGGCTCTAAAAAAAGGTAAGTCTAGTTCTTTTGTATGCTTTGAATCAAATTTGAAAATGTTCTTTATAATACATGGTGGATAGATTCTAGTTGCACCACTCAAGGTTTCAAATACAATGCAGAAATTTCTTATGACCCAAGCCATAAAGTAAAATGAAAGCTTGTATTTATGGGAGACTGAGTTAAGGCTCCAATTGAAGACATTGGAATATATCATTAGATTTTAGATGCTATATATATCATTTAAATTTTTTCAAAGCTTTTATTTTCCTTTTGTTGGTAGAAATTTATTTTTATTTGTTAGCAAAACATGGTATTGATATATTTGGATGCGTTTTAAGTTTGAAAATGAATAATTTCAGTATGTTTAGGCATGATCATTTTATTGGTTATGGTGTTCTTTGTAATGTTCTATATAAATTGAAGTTTAATAATTTATTTGCTGAGACTCTATTAACCTAGCATCATAATGTTCGAACTAAATGTGATTTAATGGATGCTTACTTGTGACACACAACTTAGTAAAGACTTATGTCATATATCCCAGGAATGGTTGCACAAATTAGTAAAGAATGAAATGATTCATGATTTATATTTTACTCATTTTGATATTTGTGTTGTACTAAGGGAAAACATAAAAACATACAATTAAGAAAATAGCTACAAGAAACATACAACTTAGAAATTGTACAAACAAACATATGTGGAGCTTTTGATGTTCCATCCCTTGGTGGAGAAAAATATTTCATTACCTTTATTAATGATTATTCATGTTATAATTATATTTATTTGTTGCATGAAAAATTTCAATCAATAGATACCTTAGAAGTGTTTCCCAATGGAGTTAAAAGACAATTAGGTAAAAAAATGAAGATTATCAGGTCCAATAGAGGTGGTGAATATTATGGAGTATTGTAAATTTGGATAATGTCGGGTGTATTTTCTAAATTAATGGAAAAAATGTCATTTATGCTTGATATACAATGCCAAGGACACCTTTTTACCACAGTAAAATGACATATAAAAAGGTGCAATCCTGCACTGACTGATACGCTTAGGAGTATATTAAGTCATTCTTCTTTACCCTTATTATTGTGGATGCATGCTTTGAAAATCATAAGGTAGTTGTTTAACAAAGTTTCAGTGATGCATTTCTAAAGACTTCTTTTGAATTGTGGAAGGAAGGAAACCAGTATTTGGGGTTGGCCTTTCTTAAGTAAGAATTTATTATCCACATGAAAAGATATTGGAGTTAAGAACAACAAGTGGATTATTTATTGGTTATCTAAAAAGTCCAAAGATATAGATTTTATTGTTTGGTTCATTGAGAATGATGAAACTAGTGGGAGTGTTGAACCATATAATGTGGAAATTCAAGAAGTTTGGGTACAAGTTCCTTTACCCATTGCTTCTCAAGTTGTTGTTCCTATGGTTGTTGGGAAATTTGACAACTTATAAGAATTCAAATAAATGACCAAAAACTCCATCAATGATGAAGTTGTTCATAATGAACTTGAAGTCGATGGATCAAAAGAGTAGCCTCAAGAAGGGCTTAAAGGGAAATAAGATATGATTATGTGGTCTATCTATGAATTGCATGAAAGGACAACAAGAGTTGGATGTAAGTGAGTCTTTAAGATCAATTGTGACTCTAATGATATTTTTTTTTATAATGTGTATATTAGCTAAAAAAAATGATGTATCCTATTGGCCTTGAACATGTTGTCATAGCTGATGAACTGTCAATTTAAGTATGTTGTATCTGTATCTTTCTGTATATGCCCTCTACATCCAACCTCCCTCTCAAAAAGACTACGGTTCTTGGCCAATTATGTGTAGTGTACCAGGCATGTCATTGTCGGGTGCCATGTCTTTGTAAAAAGTTATGTGCCATGATACTGCTGCCTTGAATACTTAGAATATCCTCCTATTGATGCTCATCTCCTATCTCATGTCGAGCCGGCCCCTAATCTTCCTCTATAGAAGATGTGTCATGAGTTTAACGAAGAAAAGGTGCTCCTTGTGTCTTCTCCACATGTTATGCAGGTCTTCTTCAAAACATGCGGTAATCTATCTTGAGTTGGCAACCTCCCATATGCTAGAAACCATACTGTGAAAGCTTGGCTCGGCTATGTATGTCTTCTAGACGGTGCTGGCCCATGGTTTCCTACTCCTAGACCTCCTAAAGTAGTCTCTATCCACTCCAATGCTAGCTTATGCAAACCATCATGCCAACCGCTGTGCTACATATGCAGATGAGCCCTCAACTCCCAATATCTCATCACTAATGTGTTGCATTTTCTTGATCAATGGAGAGTCCTCATGCCTTCCCTGTAATGCTCACAAGTCTACTCATCCCAAGTATCTGTGATATATCCATTTGATCCATAGGAAATCATGCTTGTCTTGAATGTGCTAAAAAACCTTAGATAATAAGGCTTTATTCCATGTCTTCAGGTCTCTTAGTCGATAGTGTCCTTTCTCTCTCAGTGTACAGACATTTGCCCATATTGGAGGGTGCTTCAGGATCCAAGCAAAAGCTATGCATAGTGAATAAATCCTATCAATGATCCCTAATGGTAGTGGAAGGATGGACAACTCGAAGCACTCAACCCCCTGCAAAACAAATGCTATCAACTATATTTTCTCCACATTGGGTAGTGTGTATCGTGGCCAGGAGTTGAGCCTATCGACAATGGCGTCTACTAGTGTGTTGTAGTCTGAGATCCTCAGCTTCTCTGATGCCAATGGGATGCCAAAGTATCTATTTGGGAAAGCTCCCTCCTGAAATCTAGATATCTCTAGTAGGCTTGCTTTGGTGTGCTCATCCACTCCAGCCACATAGATCTTCAACTTCATCCAATTAGTGTGCAAGCCTGCCATGCTCCTAAATTGCTCTAGGCTACTGATTAGTACATTGATGATGTGTCCCCTCTAGCAAAGAGCAACAAGCAACAAGTCGTTTGCATATGCAAGATGTGTAATCTCTTGTTTAACTCATTTGGGATGATAGTGAAACTCTGATCTGATATGCCCCTTTGTAACAACCATGAGAGCATCTGTAGACATTTCCCTAAGAGGTGTGGTGATAGTAGGTTCCCTTGCCTCGGTCCTCTAGCACTCCTGAAGTACCCATACAAAACCTCCATTTTTAGCTACTGAGAAGGTGGTGCAGGCGATACATTCCATGATCCATGCCACTATCTGTTGTGGGAAACCCAATCCAATTTGAGCATCCTGGAGGAAGGACCAATTAAGTCAAATGCTTTCTAAGGATCTTTCTTTAGCATGCATTTGGGGATATCCTCTTCCTTGCGTACTTTCTAAGCAATTACTAGGCTAGGTGAATATTATCGGTTATGGATCTTCCTCTAACAAAAAGATGCATGTGCTGGGTGAAATATGCTCCCCACTACTTCTGCTAATCTACCTATTAGAGTTTTGGAGATCATCTTGTAAAAGACCATACAACATGACATGGGCATATAGTCCTCCACTTTTGTTGCATGTGTTGACATTGGAACTAATGTTATAATGGTATGATTCCATTGTTTGAGGATTTTTTTTTTGTAACAACATCTTCGAAGTCCTCTTCAATCGATGGTAATATTGAATGATACAAAGCTAAACTTATTGCCAAAGGTTTCACTTAGAAGGATGTTTTTGTCACGCCCCGAGACCTAGGAGTCGCTGATCCAATAGAAAATCGGACAGCACCTCCCCTGTCCGGCGGACAATTTACACATACATACAATATATAAAGCATCACCACGCAGTTTAAATGGGCCTCAGGCCTCAAATCCAAACAGAATAGCAGTATATATGACGAAATAATCATAAATCCAAACCACGGACTTACCTGAGTTGCCAGGGGGCAGTAACGAAGCAAAATCACACACATAGTCCAACATAGGACTTAAAAGTACAATCTCATAAAGAAAGACAAGTACTACAAGTTCACGAAAAATCCAATGCAATGGAATAAAACATAACATGGTCCAAAACAGAAAATAATGCATAAAATCAAATCCGGTGTAGTAGCAAGCACGGGACTGGCGACTCGGACCCTCCTGGCAGATATCAACCTGAAATCAAAAGTATAACAACGGTGTGAGTCCATAAACTCAGCGAATACTCAGCAGATATGCATAGTATGTTATAATAACAATAAGGATCTACACTAATACAGTCTCATACGAATCATAGACAAGGGTATATACTAAAGATATTGAATAAAAGTACATACCCGAATCCATCTATCCTGCAGAGGGTGAAATAAATACCTATGGAACAAGTATAACATATAATCCAAGATAAACAGGTATCCAGTATATGCATGTCAATCAAGTGCAGAAATCAAATGCAACAAACAATGCACGATGCAAAATATGCACATGGTGCAATGATATGTGTCACCCTTGACACCAGTCAGATCATCGTCCACCTGTCATAAATGAACGTCTGAAAGGGTAGAGCTATGACAACTGTATCCACTCTGCTATCACTGCTCCTGAGTGACCAAGTGGACAGGATGCTGGCGGAGGTCACTCTCCTACCCCAAGCAATGGGGGAGTCTAGCTCTCATCCTCTCGTGTCTCAGGACGAGAAGGGATCCTTGGCTGCTACCACGCACCGAAACCACCCTCCAAATAGTGACCGTGTGGAGCAATACAGGGCGCCACTACCCCTGAGTGGATGTGTGTGCATATCCTCATGTAACTGACGATGGGCTCAGACTACATAGGAGCCGATGATTGTCAGCATGCAATAATGCAGGGATGGTGCATGACCCAAACACATATACGCCCACCAAGTCCTCAACTAACACCTCCGTATGCTAGGTATAGGTCTGAATCCTATATTATGGAATACACGTAACCTACTAGGTATACTGAAAAAGTAACCAGTGATCTATCAATGTCACATGCAAGAGGGAACATATCTCTACATCTATGCACATATATTCACAAGACAACAAATGAGACTGTATGAATCTAAACGGGAGATAACCTCAAGGATAAGCAACATATATCAAATGCAGGTATACTAAGGCAGATATAGCATACAATCTTACTGTTATTTATAACAAACCACGCATAGCAATATGACAATATCTAAAAGATAAGTCAAAGGGTACCCGCCTCAATCGTAAGATGCTCGTATCAGAAAGAACCTTCCGTTCGTTCCTCAGCGAGGATAAATCCAATCAATGCCCTGTATCCAAGGCATAATGTTTAGCTACAATAATATGTAATTTATAGCTAACGGGCTATCTCAAGTAATTAGGATCTTTCTAATTATCATCGTTTCATCTAATTAACCATAATTAGATAATTAACTCTTAATTATCCCAAGATACCTAGATTAGATTCATGCTAGGTTTTCAAAACCCGAACCAATCAAGTTTAGGTTATTAGTTCTAATCCTCCAATTAACCCTAATCATGCGACAACCTAATTAGATTAGGATTTTAACAACTGAGTGGATTACTTCCTACTCCATAATGAATTAACTGGTCTGAGTTCAATCAGGATATCAAAACTCATTTCAAAAAAATGAATTCCCAATGTAGATACACAACCGAACATACACAGCAATAGGGAAACGTTCCAACACACTCTCACAACATGAAGATCCAAAACAGAACTCCCAATCACTCATAGAATTCCCAGTCCGAAGCACAAAACATTCCAGAATCGTTCATACCGTACAAAAATCCAATCAACTACAGAAAGAACAAAATAGAACCTAATAACTTCTACAGCTCTACAAAACTGATCTCCAAGAACTATATCAAGATACAAACCTAAAGCATAACCTACGGATCTGAACAAATTCCATTCCAGTTGCAAGTTAGAAACAGAGCTTATTATGCTAAACCAATTCCAAATCTGTGGATTCGGAAACAAAACAGTAACAGGAGCTCAAACTTAGAACCGATCATAACACTAAAAATCAAATGTGATCTTCAATCCAAAGTTACAGCCCTGCTTCCAAATTCTCACACCAAAATCCAATCAAGAGCCACCATAAAAGGGTTAATCTCTTACCTGAGTTGGCAGAGGGAATCCGCAGTCGCCAGAAGGCGGAGGCGACGATGCTCACTTGGGGATGCCAGCGCTCAGACGTGGAAAACGAGGGGGATCTCTGTGTTGATCACACGATCGCATCTTGGCATCCGTGTGTGAAGAAGGCGGACGGAGTTAGACGGCGGGTGGCGTCGTCTAGGAGCGATGGCGACAACTAGGGCAACTCGGAGTAGGAATGGTCGAGGCTTCCTCTTGGCTACGAGCGATGAAGTGAGCGAGAGGAGAGGAATCGGAGTGTTCGGTGGTGGCTAGGGTTCGCGACACTGGGAGAAGAAAAGAAGAGGGGATCGGGTGCTCGACTGCGGCGAGAGGAGAAGACTGCGGCTAGGGCACAAGTAAGAGGAGAGGAAGAAGAGGAGGGGGCGTCGGCTGCTTTGGCTTCGGGCGAATGAAGAGGAGGAAAACTTTCAGCCGATTATCCTAGGTTTAGTCCTTATATATATATATATTATATACCTCCAATAAATTGGATTACCTAATTATATTCTATTATTTATACAATTTATTCTCATAAATTCCACCAAGGATCCAGAAAAATTTCTAAAAATTTTCCGTCATATTCTACAAGGTTATTTCTTGATTTAAACTTTAAAATTACTTGTCGTATTTTACATTCTCTGCCACTAATAAAAATTTGGTCCTCAAATTTCGTTATTCCTCATGCGGCAAACATTAGCAGCTAAACTTGTCCGTACCAAAACATGAGTAACCACTGCTTTTGATACCCTAAGGTTACACCGCTACGGAACAACTGGAGATATCAATCCAGAGGTTATCATCCAATAACCAGATACACCCGATCAATCATTCAACCATCGCACCTGTCCAGGGCACTCAATCCTAAGATCACTGGCGCCCTACCTATACTTCGATCCTCAAACATAAAACGTCCAATCCATAGGTATCACCAAAGATAATAACATCCTCCAAAGCATCACAAGTCATATATATATATCCTTTAAAAGGCCGTCAGAAGATAACATATAATTTAAAATTTGTGCTAATATGTCGTACCATATGCTACTGTCCATAACAAAATTCTAAATAATAAATCCCAAAAGGATCATATATCTACCAATGATCCCTCCAAATGCTGCATATCCTGCAAAATTAGGTCTCACAATCTCCACCAATAAAATCCTCAAAGCACAACACATCATAGAGATTCGTCAATCTCGATCCACCTCTCAACACAAACGAGATAGTCCACGGTGATAACAACCTTATCATCCCGTGAACTAATAGGTCCACGATGGGGATATATATACTAACCAAAAATAGTGGACATCTTGGACCTCCTGATTAGGGTCCTATATCTCACCGAAAGATAAGGATACAGCTAACTCCACATCCGCCGCACCCTATCGGGTCGTACATCTCGATACAGCATCGAGATTATCATACCATCTACACTCAATCTAAGAGTTAAGATCCCTCATAGAATAGCATAGCAACTAGCGAGTCACACCGACCGTCGACTCGTAATCCAATACAGTCCAATTCCTCCACTTCATGGTCAAAACTCTCTAAAGTCCTACTCCATAACAAGGAGCTAGAGACATGGTATCTCTTAGGAGTATCTCAACATACTCATGAAGCAATTCTTTTATTTTCCCCTAGGTCGTCCTCGATATCACCTAACCAGAGGTGGCCTAGTCTTGTAAGTGATTTGCCTCCGCGCAAATCATAAATTCGTAGATACCTTCTTGGTTACTCAGACGAAGTACAAGCGGTAACCCGGAAGTGTCAAGCAACTAGCTTCACACTTTTCTATATTAGCTCAAATTACACCTCAACATGTACTTTACAGGTCAACAACCAAGTACAAGTGATCTATGGTCAAAGCCCCTAAGAACAGAATGTATCAATCCTCTCTACTAATCATAATAATATGTAGCTAATGCTACCCTACTGCATCAATGCAGATCATGTACTCAAGACATGACATCTAGCTTATCTGTCTAGATATACGCAAATAAGAAAAACTTTGCAGCTCTATAAGTTAAAGTGATATGATCCAATACTGATCAAGGCAATTACGATAGGCATCCCAAGTCCTCACTCAACTCATAATAGCTAGTACAAGTACTATGAATAGTAAAGTCCAGGAAAAATCAAAATCCTTAACCTCCAATATCTTGTTGACAGGTTCGACCCTCGTCTTCCAACTCGTATATCAGTATCACACAAGATTCAGCATTCTTCGCATTTAGACAAATCCGCAACAAGCCAACTAATCTCCTTCATAGTCGATCCTGACCATGATTACTATAAACTGATTGACTTTAAGTCATCAGATCTAACCAAGTTACTAGACGGGTGCAAGAATAGTAACATGATCCAATAACATGAGAGAATTCCTAACCATACCTCAATATACAGGCATAGCAACATTATCCAATAACATGAGAGAACTCCAAATCATACCTAATATACAGGAATGGTAACACGAGAGAATTTCTAACCATACCTAAATATATACGAATAGTAACATGATCTAATAACATGAGAGAAATTTTTTACCATACCTAAATATATACAGGAATGGAAACATAATCAAATAAGATAAGAGAATTCCTAACCATACCTAAATATACAGGAATGGTAGCATGATTCAATAATACAAGAGAATTTCTACCCATCCTAACTAGGATAAGGGATACAAGAGATCAGAAGAAATACCTGTCGCCAGAAGAAGTCCCATCGCACCATGTCCTAGACAACCACATCGAGAAAACTACTCCGAACAAATTCGAAAAACTCGTAAAACAAGTAGGCATCGCAAACCTACGTTCTGATACCAAAATTAAATTGGTGTCAGATAAACACCGAAAATCCAAAAGTCCCGAAGGTATCCGAAACTTGGCTCTGATACCAAAAATAAATTGGTATCAGATAGACACCGAAAACACCACAAGTCCCCAAGGTATCTCGGAACCTGGCTCTGATATCAAAAATAAATTGTCACGCCCCGAAACCTAGGAGTCGATGATCCAATAGAAAATCGAACAGCACCTCTCCTGTCCGGCGGACAATTTACACATGCATACAATATATAAAGCATCACCACGCAGTTTAAATGAGCCTCAGGCCTCAAATCCAAACAGAATAGCAGTATATATGACGAAATAATCATAAATCCAAATCACGGACTTACCTGAGCTGCCAGGGGGCAGTAACGAAGCAAAATCACACACATAGTCCAACATAGGACTTAAAAGTACAATCTCATAAAGAAAGACAAGTACTACAAGTTCACGAAAATCTAATGCAACGGAATAAAACATAACATTGTCCAAAACAGAAAATAATGCATAAAACCAAATCCGGTGTAGTAGCAAGCACGGGACTGGCGACTCGGACCCTCCTGGCAGATATCAACCTGAAATCAAAAGTATGGCAACGGTGTGAGTCCATAAACTCAGCGAATACCCAGCAGATATGCATAGTACGTTATAATAACGATAAGGATCTACACTAATACAGTCTCATACGAATCATAGACAAGGGTATACACTAAAGATACAGAATAAAGGTACATACCCGAATCCATCTATCCTGCAGAGGGTGAAATAAATCCCTATGGAGCAAGTATAACATATAATCCAAGATAAATAGGTATCTAGTATATGCATGTTAATCAAGTGCAGAAATCAAATGCAACAAGCAATGCACGATGCAAAATATAAACATGGTGCAATGATATGTGTCACCCCTGACACCAGTCAGATCATCGCCCATCTGTCATAAACGAACGTCCGAAAGGGTAGAGCTATTACAACTGTACGAACCCTGCTATCACTACTCCTGAGTAACCGAGTGGACAGGATGTTGGCGGAGGTCACTCTCCTACCCCAAGCAATGGGGGAGTCTAGCTCTCATCTTCTCGTGTCTCAGGACGAGAAGGGATCCTTGGCTGCTACCACGCACCGGAACCACCCTCCAAATAGTGATCGTGCGGAGCAATTCAGGACAAATGCACACATCCTATGGTAGCCACTACTCCTGAGTGGATTTGTGTGCATATCCTCATGTAACTAACAATGAGCTCAGACTACATAGGAGCCGATGATCGTCAGCATGCAATAATGTAGGGATGGTGCATGACCCAAACACATATACGCCCACCAAGTCCTCAACTAACACCTCCGTGTGCTAGGTATAGGTCTGAATCCTATATTATGGAATACACGTAACCTACTAGGTATACTGAAAAAGTAACCAGTGATCTATCAATGTCAATATGCAAGAGGGAACATATCTCTACATTTATATTCATATATTCACAAGACAACAAATGAGACTGTATGAATCTAAACGAGAGATAACCTCAAGGATAAGCAACATATATCAAATGCAGGTATACTAAAGCAGAAATAGCATACAATCTTACTGTTATTTATAACAAACCACGTATAGTAATATGACAATATCTAAAAGATAAGTCAAAGGGTACCCGCCTCAATCGTAAGATGCTCGTATCAGAAAGAACCTTCCGTCCGTTAATCAGCGAGGATAAATCCAATCAATGCCCTGTATCCAAGGCATAATGTTTAGCTACAATAATATGTAATTTATAGCTAACGGGCTATCTCAAGTAATTAGGATCTTTCTAATTATCATCGTTTCATCTAATTAACCATAATTAGATATTTAACCCTTAATTATCCCAAGTTACCTAGATTAGATTCATGCTAGGTTTTCAAAACCCGAACCAATCAAGTTTAGGTTATTAGTTCTAATCCTCCAATTAACCCTAATCATGCGACAACCTAATTAGATTAGGATTTTAACAACTGAGTGGATTACTTCCTACTCCATAATGAATTAACTGGTCTGAGTTCAATCAGGATATCAAAACTCATTTCAAAAAAATGAATTCCCAATGTAGATTCACAACCGAACATACACAACAATAGGGAAACGTTCCAACACACTCTCACAACATGAAGATCCAAAACAGAACTCCCAATCACTCATAGAATTCCCAGTCCGAAGCACAAAACATTCCAGAATCGTTCATACCGTACAAAAATCCAATCAACTATAGAAAGAACAGAATAGAACCTAATAACTTCTACAGCTCTACAAAACTGATCTCCAAGAACTATATCAGGATACAAACCTAAAGCATAACCTACGGATCTGAACAAATTCCATTCCAGTTGCAAGTTAGAAACAGAGCTCATTATGCTAAACCAATTCCAAATCTGTGGATTCGGAAACAAAACAGTAACAGGAGCTCAAACTTAGAACCGATCATTACACTAAAAATCAAATGTGATCTCCAATCCAAAGTTACAGCCTTGCTTCCAAATTCTCACACCAAAATCCAATCAAGAGCCACCATAAAAGGGTTAATCTCTTACCTGAGTTGGCAGAGGGAATCCGCAGTCAGTCGCCAGAAGGCGGAGGCGACGATGCTCACTTGGGGATGCCAGCGCTCAGACGTGGAAAACGAGGGGGATCTCTGCATTGATCACACGATCGCATCTTGGCATCCGTGCGTGAAGAAGGCGGACAGAGTTGGATGGCGGGTGGCGTCGTCTAGGAGCGATGGCGACAACTAGGGCAACTCGGAGTAGGAAGGGTCGAGGCTTCCTCTTGGCTACGAGCGATGAAGTGAGCGAGAGGAGAGGAATCGGAGTGTTCGGTGGTGGCTAGGGTTCGCGACACCGGGGAGAAGAAAAGAAGAGGGGATCGGGTGCTCGACTGCGGCGAGAGGAGAATACTGCGTCTAGGGCACAAGTAAGAGGAGAGGAAGAAGAGGAGGGGGGTCGGCTGCTTTGGCTTCGGGCGAATGAAGAGGAGGAAAACTTTCAGCCGATTAACCTAGGTTTAGTCCCTATATATATATATATATATATATATTATATATACCTCCAATAAATCGGATTACCTAATTATATTCTATTATTTAAACAATTTATTTCATAAATTCCACTAAGGATCCAGAAAAATTTCGAAAAATTTTTCTGTCATATTCTACAAGGTTATTTCTTGATTTAAACTTTAGAATTACTTGTCGTATTTTACATTCTCTGCCACTAATAAAAATTTGGTCCCCAAATTTCGTTATTCCTCATACGGCAAACATTAGCAGCTAAACTTGTCCGTACCAAAACATGAGTAACCACTCCTTTTGATATCCTAAGGTTACACCGCTACGGAACAACTGGATATATCAATCCAGAGGTTATCATCCAATAACCAGATACACCCGATCAATCATTCAACCATCGCACCTGTCCAGGGCACTCAATCCTAAGATCACTGGCGCCCTACCTATACTTCGATCCTCAAACATAAAACGTCCAATCCATAGGTATCACCCAAGACAATAACATCCTCCAAAGCATCACAAGTCATATATATATATCCTTTAATAGGCCGTTAGAAGATAACATATAATTTAAAATTTGTGCTAATATGTCGTACCATATGCTACTGTCCATAACAAAATTCTAAATAATAAATCCCAAAAGGATCATATATCTACCAATGATCCCTCCAAATGCTGCATATCCTGCAAAATTAGGTCTCACAATCTCCACCAATAAAATCCTCAAAGCACAACACATCATAGAGATTCGTCAATCTCGATCCACCTCTCAACACAAACGAGATAGTCCACGGTGATAACAACCTTATCATCCCGTGAACTAATAGGTCTACGATGGGGATATATATACTAACCAAAAATAGTGGACATCTTGGACCTCCTGATTAAGGTCCTATATCTCACCGAAAGATAAGGATACAGCTAACTCCACATCCTCCGCACCCTATCGGGTCGTACATCTCGATACAGCATCGAGATTATCATACCATCTACACTCAATCTATGAGTTAAGATCCCTCATAGAATAGCATAGCAACTAGCGAGTCACATCGACCATCGATTCGTAATCCAATACAGTCCAATTCCTCCACTCCATGGTCAAAACTCTCTAAAGTCCTACTCCATAACAAGGAACTAGAGACATGGTATCTCTTAGGAGTATCTCAACATACTCATGAAGCAATTCTTTTATTTTCCCCTAGGTCGTCCTCGATATCACCTAACCAGAGGTGGCCTAGTCTTGTAAGTGATTTGCCTCCGCGCAAATCATAAATTCGTAGATACCTTCTTGGTTACTCAGACGAAGTACAAGCGGTAACCCAGAAGTGTCAAGCAACTAGCTTCACACTTTTCTATATTAGCTCAAATTATACCTCAACATGTACTTTACAGGTCAACAACCAAGTACAAGTGATCTATGGTCAAAGCCCCTAAGAATAGAATGTGTCAATCCTCTACTAATCATAATAATATGTAGCTAATGCTACCCTACTGCATCAATGCAGATCATGTACCCAAGACATGACATCTAGCTTATCTGTCCAGATATACGCAAATAAGAAAAACTTTGCAGCTCCATAAGTTAAAGTGATTTGATCCAATACTGATCAAGGCAATTACGATAGGCATCCCAAGTCCTCACTCAACTGATAATAGCTAGTACAAGTACTATGAATAGTAAAGTCCAGGAAAAATCAAAATCCTTAACCTCCAATATCTTGGTGACAGGTTCGACCCTCGTCTTCCAACTCGTATATCGGTATCACACAAGATTCAACATTCTTCGTATTTAGACAAATCCGCAACAAGCCAACTAATCTCCTTCATCGTCGATCCTGACCATGATTACTATAAACTGATTGACTTTAAGTCATCAGATCTAACCAAGTTACTAGACGGGTGCAAGAATAGTAACATGATCCAATAACATGAGAGAATTCCTAACCATACCTCAATATATAGGCATAGCAACATTATCCAATAACATGAGAGAACTCCAAATCATACCTAATATACAGGAATGGTAACACGAGAGAATTTCTAACCATACCTAAATATATACGAATAGTAACATGATCTAATAACATGAGAGAAATTTTTTACCATACCTAAATATATACAGGAATGGAAACATAATCCAATAAGATAAGAGAATTCCTAACCATTCCTAAATATACAGGAATGGTAGCATGATTCAATAATACAAGAGAATTTCTACCCATCCTAACTAGGATAAGGGATACAAGAGATCAGAAGAAATACCTGTCGCCAGAAGAAGTCCCATCGCACCAAGTCCCAGACAACCACATCGAGAAAACTACTCCGAACAAATTCGAAAAACTCGTAAAACAAGTAGGCATCGCAAACCTACGTTCTGATAACAAAATTAAATTGGTGTCAGATAAACACCGAAAATCCAAAAGTCCCGAAGGTATCCGAAACTTGGCTCTGATACCAAAAATAAATTGGTATCAGATAGACACCGAAAACTCCACAAGTCCCCAAGGTATCTCGGAACCTGGCTCTGATATCAAAAATAAATTGTCACGCCCCGAGACCTAGGAGTCGCTGATCCAATAGAAAATTGGACAACACCTCCCCTGTCCGGCGGACAATTTACACATACATACAATATATAAAGCATCACCACGCAGTTTAAATGGGCCTCAGGCCTCAAATCCAAACAGAATAGCAGTATATATGACGAAATAATCATAAATCCAAACCACGGACTTACCTGAGCTGCCAGGGGGCAGTAACGAAGCAAAATCACACACATAGTCCAACATAAGACTCAAAAGTACAATCTCATAAAGAAAGACAAGTACTACAAGTTCACGAAAAATCCAATGCAACGGAATAAAACATAACATGGTCCAAAACAGAAAATAATGCATAAAACCAAATCCGGTGTAGTAGCAAGCACGGGACTGGCGACTCGGACCCTCCTGGCAGATATCAACCTGAAATCAAAAGTATGGCAACGGTGTGAGTCCATAAACTCAGTGAATACTCAGCAGATATGCATAGTACGTTATAATAACGATAAGGATCTACGCTAATACAGTCTCATACGAATCATAGACAAGGGTATCCACTAAAGATACTGAATATAGGTACATACCCGAATCTATCTATCCTGCAGAGGGTGAAATAAATCCCTATGGAACAAGTATAACATATAATCCAAGATAAACAGGTATCTAGTATATGCATGTCAATTAAGTGCAGAAATCAAATGCAACAAACAATGTACGATGCAAAATATGCACATGGTGCAATGATATGTGTCACCCCTGACACCAGTCAGATCATCATCCACCTGTCATAAATGAACGTCCGAAAGGGTAGAGCTATGACAACTGTACGCACCCTGCTATCACTGCTCCTGAGTGACCGAGTGAACAGGATGCTGGCGGAGGTCACTCTCCTACCCCAAGCAATGAGGGAGTCTAGCTCTCATCTTCTCGTGTCTCAGGACGAGAAGGGATCCCTGGCTGCTACCACGCACCGGAACCACCCTCCAAATAGTGACCGTGTGGAGCAATACAGGGCAAATGCACACACCCTATTGTAGCCACTATCCCTGAGTGGATGTGTGTGAATATCCTCATGTAACTGACGATGGGCTCACCCTACATAGGAGCCGATGATCGTCAGTATGCAATAATGCAGGGATGGTGCATGACCTAAACACATATACGCCCACCAAGTCCTCTACTAACTCCTCCGTGTGCTAGGTATAGGTCTGAATCCTATATTATGGAATACACGTAACTTACTAGGTATACTGAAAAAGTAACCAGTGATCTATCAATGTCAACATGCAAGAGGGAACATATCTCTACATCTATGCACATATATTCACAAGACAACAAATGAGACTGTATGAATCTAAACGGGAGATAACCTCAAGGATAAGCAACATATATCAAATGCAGGTATACTAAGGCAGATATAGTATACAATCTTACTGTTATTTATAACAAACCACGCATAGCAATATGACAATATCTAAAAGATAAGTCAAAGAGTACCCGCCTCAATCGTAAGATGCTCGTATCAGAAAGAACCTTCCGTCCGTTCCTCAGCGAGGATAAATCCAATCAATGCCCTGTATCCAAGGCATAATGTTTAGCTACAATAATATGTAATTTATAGCTAACGGGCTATCTCAAGTAATTAGGATCTTTCTAATTATCATCGTTTCATCTAATTAACCATAATTAGATAATTAACCCTTAATTATCCCAAGTTACCTAGATTAGATTCATGCTAGGTTTTCAAAACCCGAACCAATCAAGTTTAGGCTATTAGTTCTAATCCTCCAATTAACCCTAATCATGCGACAACCTAATTAGATTAGGATTTTAACAACTGAGTGGATTACTTCCTACTCCATAATGAATTAACTGGTCTGAGTTCAATCAGGATATCAAAACTCATTTCAAAAAAATGAATTCCCAATGTAGATACACAACCGAACATACACAGCAATAGGGAAACGTTCCAACACACTCTCACAACATGAAGATCCAAAACAGAACTCCCAATCACTCATAGAATTCCCAGTCCGAAGCACAAAACATTCCAGAATCGTTCATACCGTACAAAAATCCAATCAACTACAGAAAGAACAAAATAGAACCTAATAACTTCTACAGCTCTACAAAATTGATCTCCAAGAACTATATCAAGATACAAACCTAAAGCATAACCTACGGATCTGAACAAATTCCATTCCAATTGCAAGTTAGAAACAGAGCTCATTATGCTAAACCAATTCCAAATCTGTGGATTCGGAAACAAAACAGTAACAGGAGCTCAAACTTAGAACCGATCATTACACTAAAAATCAAATGTGATCTCCAATTCAAAGTTACAGCCTTGCTTCCTAATTCTCACACCAAAATCCAATCAAGAGCCACCATAAAAGGGTTAATCTCTTACCTGAGTTGGCAGAGGGAATCCGCAGTCGCCAGAAGGCGGAGGCGACGATGCTCACTTGGGGATGCCAGCGCTCAGACGTGGAAAACGAGGGGGATCTTTGCGTTGATCACACGATCACATCTTGGCATCCGTGCGTGAAGAAGGCGGACGGAGTTGGACGGCAGGTGGCGTCGTCTAGGAGCGATGGCGACAACTAGGGCAACTCGGAGTAGGAAGGGTTGAGGCTTCCTCTTGGCTATGAGCGATGAAGTGAGCGAGAGGAGAGGAATCGGAGTGTTCGGTGGTGGCTAGGGTTCGCAACACCGGGGAGAAGAAAAGAAGAGGGGATCGGGTGCTCGATTGCGGCGAGAGGAGAAGACTGTGGCTAGGGCACAAGTAAGAGGAGAGGAAGAAGAGGAGGGGGCGTCGGCTGCTTTGGCTTCAGGCGAATGAAGAGGAGGAAAACTTTCAGCCGATTAACCTAGGTTTTGTCCCTATATATATATATATATATATTATATATACCTCCAATAAATCGGATTACCTAATTATATTCTATTATTTATACAATTTATTCTCATAAATTCCACCAAGATCCAGAAAAATTTCTTAAATTTTTCCGTCATATTCTACAAGGTTATTTCTTGATTTAAACTTTAGAATTACTTGTCGTATTTTACAGTTTTTGACTACAAAGATATCTTTTTTCTTGTCTCAAAAAAGGACCAACTAAAAATTATTATAGAAATGGTAGCTCATTATGAGTTAGAGTTACATTATATGGATATGAAAGTGACCATTTTGAAAAATTTAGATGAAAAAATTTATATGGATCAACTTGTGTGTTTCTTAGTTGAAAGAAAGGGGCACAGTGTGTAAACTTAAAAAGTTAAACTTAAAAAAGTTTCTCGACAATGATATCTTAAATTTAATGATACTAAGATTTCTTTTGAATTTAAGAAAAACAATATAGATCAATCAATATATATATATCTAAATGGGAGTGGGAGAAAGTTTATTTTTCTAATTTTGAATGTTGATGATATCTTACTTGTTACTAATAATCTTGATTTATTACACGTGACCAAGACATTTCTTCAATGATATGGGTGAGGCATTATATGTGAGTAACTGAGATATTCCAAGACAGAATGCAAGAAGTGTTGGAGTTGTCTTGAAAATCATATATTACCAAAGTTCTAGAAAGATTTACGATGGAAAAATGCTCTACAAGTATTGTTCCAAATCAGAAAGGATATACAATAAGTCTTATGCAATGCTAAAAGAATGAATTAGAACCCAAAGAAATAATGCAAATTCCTTATGCATATATTGTTGGGAAACTTAATGTATGCTTAGACTTGTACCCAACCATATTGGAGTGTGGACAGGTATAAAAGGAATCCAGGATTGGATCACCAGAAAAATTCAAAGAAAGCTTTGCAATATTTGTAAGGAATGAAAGATTAGATGCTCACTTATAGGAGATTTGATTTGATCATCTTGAGATGATAGGATACTTAGATTCAAATTTCGTTGGATGCTCGAATCTTAGAAAATCTACATTTGGCTATTTCTCCCTTAGTTGGAGTAGTAATTTCATGAAAAAGTGCAAAAGAGTATGTAACTGTCACATCTACAATAGAAGTTGTGGTTGTGCTTTGAGGCCACTATTCATGGTATTGCAAACTATTGAAAAATTATTGTGACGATATCACTGTAGTTTTTTTATCCTAAAAATGACAAGAAATTTAAAAGGTACTACATATATGGAATTGAAATACTTTGTCATTAAAAAAGCAATTCAAAAACAAAAAGTTGCCAATTGAGCATTTTGGCATCAATCTTAAAATTGTGATCTATTAAATAAAGAATTGTCACCAAAGACATTCAATGAACATGCCAAAAAAATGGATATTATAAAAAATTGATAATGACCTTATAATTGGGTTTGATGCTCTTCAACTAATTGACTCTTTGAGCGCTTTCAATATTGTTTCTCCTATTTTAATGCATGCTAGTTCTTTATGTTAGTATATATACATAAATAACTTATGCAATTATTAACCGGTTTTAACTCTGATAAAAAATATTATTGATGAACCATTATGTTTATGTACATTTCAGTTCATGTGAAGTATAAAATTAATATTATGATACGCCGATAAAATTAATATTATGATACGCGGAAGGAACTATGTTGATCAAGACAGACGTAGAATCGTCATGACCCTTATTAGTTTTTTGCATAATGATGATTTATGATTGATCAATTTAAGAAAGCATTTAGATACACTTTGCGCAATATGTTTAAAGTAAATAATGCCATCTGGGCCAAGTTGGAGATTGTTAGAAATAATTTTATTTTTTATTTATTGCCCATATTATTTAACGTTACTATGATTAAATGTCTCATTATTTTACTTTATTATTATTTATTTCCCTATCAAATGACCCCTACTGTTTGACTTTATTATGATTTTTTCCTATTAAATTGGCACATTATTTAACTTTATTATGATTAGTTGTTTTATTCATATTGGTCAACATAGAGACATTGCTCATATTCATGGATTGAGATAATGAAAGATTTAATTGAAAATAAAGAGACAATTAAGTGCTCACATTGATGGGGTATAAAATGAAAGGTTTGAAAGTTGGCCCTCTCTTTACCCATTAAATAGTTTTTTTTCTCTATCGAAAAGTTTAATCAACAATAGAGGTCAAGAGAGAGAAATACAATTTTCTTTATGACTTCTATCATTTTCTATATATTTGAAAATTATTTTATTCAAAAATCTTGCGCATTAAATTTTGTGAAAACATCAGGCTTGATTTGCATATTCGTGGAGACACTATTAACACTTTAAGGATGGTGAGATCAATTCAGTGGCTCTTACCATCTTATTGATAGCTAGTAAGCATTAGGAGATCAATCCTTGAAATAGATTCTAGTGAGTATTTCCATGCGCGCTACTAAAGTGAAATATAGAGCGGCATACACTACATGTTTTACATTATGAGTCTTACCACATCAATTATACCTTTGCACTACCATATATTAAATTTCTCTTACTTCCTCTTGACTTCTGGTTGTAGCCCAGTGACCAGAGCCATCTAAATACGTGTAGTGTCCTTATATTTTTCTTTATGATGATTAGCTTTCCTTATGTCCTAGATTAATCTTTTGTCCCAATTTTAAAGGCCACAGCTTATGCTTGATAATACAATTACAAGTTTAAGGATATATTTGATAATACAAATGTACACCCTTCCACTTGTTTATCAAAAGGGTAAATAAGTTGGGTCATATGGAGAATGGTAAAGTTATTGTTGTGTAACCTGAAGGTCACGGGTTCAAGTCTTAGAAACAACCTCTTACAAAGCAAGGTAATGCTGCATGCAATTAACCTTTCCTTGGGATTCCGCATTGGCGGGAGCTTTATGCGCCGGGTTGCCCTTTAAGACTTAGTCTCTTTATAGACAATCAAGCATGGATGGAAATCTCGTGCCGGTGCCGTCCGAAACTGCCGAAACCTACCGTTCTGACATGGGACCAGCACCGGCACGGGAGGCGGATCAATTTCGCACGTGTCACGCGCGCCAGAAGGAAGAAGGAAGAAGGAAGAAGGGAGAAGGGAGAAGGAAGAAGAAGGATGAAAACTTAGGTTTAGACCTTACCGGCGGAGGCGGAGGAGAGGCGGCGAGGCGGAGGCGGAGGCGGAGGAGAGGTGTGACGGTGAGGTGGCGACGACGATGGCGCCGTTGAGGCAGTGGCGGCGGGTGCAGGTTGAGGCAGTGGAGCCGACGACGGGCACGGGCGAGCGCGGAGGCGATGCGTGCGCGAGGAACCAGGTTTTATGAGGAAAAGTTAAAATCTAAAATTATATATAAAATATTTAATATTTAATTAACTATTATATAAAATATAATTATATATTATATAAATTAATAATAATTAAATAAACTGTAAATTAATTACTGTAATTATAATATATAATTTTATAATTTTTATTTAAAATATAAAAAATAAAGTACAAAATAATATATAATTATATAATTTAAAGTACTTTTAAAATTAAATTTTAAATCATTTTAATAAATTAAAAATAGATTAAAATTTTATAAAAATATTTAAAATAATTCTAAAAAATAATTGTTAAAAAATTAGAAAATTTTTAAATTTTTTAAATAAATTTATTTTACAATAATATTTAATATATATTTTTTAGAATATTTATAAACTATAATTATATAAATATATTATATAAATTAATAATTAATATAATTATTATATATAAATTAGGATTAATTTATATAATTATTATAGATAATATTTTCTTTTATTTTAGAATCAAAATTGATTTGAGATTTGAAACCATGAATATTAACATACTTAAATCTCTACTTTTAGATTTTTACTTCCTAAATTTGTGATACATATTTTTATTGAAAATTTTGAAAAAATTATGTTACAACTATATATATATATATATATATATATATATCAAAACCGTATCGGCACGGCACGATACAATACCGAAACTGTATCGTTCTGATCTGAGACCGAAACCTCGATACGGGTCGAAATTTAAAACCTTGCAATCAAGCACATCATGATATTGAAATGGCCAAAAGTCGCGGCTTTTCCCAAAAGCCACTCCAAAGGTAGCGACTTTTTCTTCAAGCCTTTTCATTTATTTAAAATATCTAACAATCCCCCGCTATTTTCAATAATTGAAAAATACTTTACTCATGGATTACAAAACACATCTTGATAATTTGTACATCAATAATAGTTTCTTTCGATTGAACCACTATCTTAGTGATGGTTTCTTATAAGTTTGTAAAACATTTTGGTAGCTAAGCTTTGAACCAAAGGTTTATGTAACAAACCACATGAACCATCACACATAGATTCACTTCTTCCAATTATTATAAACAACATACACTTTGTGTAATGCTACAATCCTTTCATGTACGTGTCAAAGTTTAACTCTAAAACTTTAATGGATAATTAAATACTACATTCATATAGGCAAGTTCTCAAATGACCTCCCAATTTGTGGCATTTTCTGAGACTTGTTAAAAATCACTAAGTTCATCTGCACTTTACTAACGGGAATTTAAACACTTATCTTTGATATAGTGTTTCAACATTTGTCTAATGTACTTTTCACTATATTGAATCCAAGACTACACAATCTGGTAGTGTTGGATTGAGGTTTCCAATGTTGAAGGTCTATATCATGGACTTCAACCCCAACTCAATGGAGGTTCTTTCAACTATATCTCTAGTTAATCTTTTGTTAAAAGATCAACTAAGTTTTTTTTGGATTTAACATAATTTATTGGTTTGACTCCACTTTTTATCACGTCTTTAACCATACTATGCCCCACTCTAATATGTCTTGAGTTGCCATTATAGACCTCACTATAAGCCTTGACAATCATATTTGTGCTATCACAATGTATAAGTATAGGAGAGATAGGCTTTGGCCACATTGGTATCTCAACAAGTTTCTTAGCCATTCGGCTTTCTTGTTAGCTGTAGCTAAAGCTACAAACTCAGTTGCCATGGTAGAGTTGGTTATGCATGTTTGTTTCTTGGATGCCCAGGAAACAACTCCGACACTTAGAGTAAAGATTCAACTACTTGTTGAAGAATGATCATCTTTATTCGTTATCCAACTAGCATCTGAGTATCCTTGAAGTACTGAAGGATCTCCCTTATATCTTATACTATAATTTATTGTGTCTTTGAGATATCTTAGAATTCTTGTAACACCTAATCAATACCAATGTTGTTTGCTAGGGTTACTTATATACCTACTTAACACCCCTATTGCATAAGCAATATTTGGGCATGTACAAGTCATGACATACATCAAACTTCCTATCACTTGTGAATATTCCAATTGGGATACTATCGAACCCTCATTCTTGACATGGTCAATTTTAGGGTCCAAGGGTGATTGAACCTTTTGAGAACCTTATCAATATAATGAGATTGCCAGAGTAGGATTGATCCTTGTTCTCTTTTGATCTTTATGCCTAGGATGACATCGGATTCTCTCATATTTTTTCATATCAAACTTGTTTGATAGCAACGTTTTGGTTTTTAAGACTTGTTCTAAGTCTGAAACAAAGATCAATATGTCATTCACATACGAACATATTATAACAGCTTTGCCATTTGAATACTTGCTATATATACATTTATCTGATTCATTGATTTTGAATCCACTAGTAAGTATTACTTGATCAAATTTTTGATGCCATTACTTTGAAGCTTGTTTAAGTCTATACAATGACTTCACAAGTTTACACACTTTGTGCCCTTGTCTAGGTGCCACAAACCCTTCGGGTTATTTCATATACACCTCTTCATCTAACTCACCATTCAAAAATACAGTTTTAATATCCATTTGGTGGATTATCCATTTTTGGATTGATGCAATTGCAAGTAGTACTCTTATGGTAGCTATCCATGCAACTGGTGAGTATGTATCAAAATATCAAGACCTTGTTTTTGAGTATAACCTTTGTCTACCAATCTGACCTTGTATTTATCTATAGTTTCGTCGACTTTCAATTTCTTTTTGAAAATCCATTTACAAGCCACTGGCTTGGAATTGGGAGGAAAATTCACTAGAACCCAAGTATTGTTTGACAATATTGAGTCTATTTCATCATTAATTGTCTCTTTCCAAACTGACGCATCTTGTGATTTCACAAGTTCATCATATGTTCTAGGATCATCTTCTATATTCAATTAGAAGGCTATTTTGTACTTAGTTCATTTCTTATACCTTCAACAAGATAAGTAACAAAATCTGAACCAAATGATTTGGCCTTCTTTGCCCTTTTACTTCTTCTTAGCTCAATGACCTCATTTTGGTCATTTGAGTTAGCAACATCATCATTTTGCAAATCACTGTTTATGTACTTGGAATTGGAACTGAATCTTCATCAAAGATTGCACCTTGATTCTATGATCATGTTGATTCCTATAGAATCATTGTGTTCAATTACCATGAACCTATAGGCTTTGCTATTTTATGCATAACCTATAAAGATGCACTCTACATTTCTTTCTCCCAATTTTCTCTTTTTGAGTTCAGAAAGCCTCATAATGGCTCTACAACCCTACACTCTTAAGTGTTTGAGGTTAGGCTTCCTTTTGTGGCGAAGTTCATAAGGGGTTATTGAACTTATTTTATTTGGTACTTTATTGAGTATCTAACAAGCTATAAGTATAACTTCATCACAAAATCCTTGACTATGATTTGCATTAGTCATCATAAAATTAATCATTTCCATTAACACCCTATTTTTCCTTTTAGCAATATCATTTTGTTGTGGTGTATAAGGTGCAGTCAACTCACGCTTGATATAGGTTGACTCAAAGAAATTTTTATCATAATATTCTCCACCTCTATTAGTCCTTAGATTTTTTTATAGACTTACAAGTTCAACTTCTTGTTTATAAGACTTGAACATTTGCAAGGTTTGCTCTTTAAAGTGCAATAAATAAACATAACAATCTTATGCAATCATTTATAAATGTTACAAAATATTTGTTTCCTCCTAAAGTTGGAGTTGCATGCAAATCACATAAATCACTATCCACTAATTCCAACTTATTGGTTTTCCTTTCAATTTATGGAAAAGACATTTTGGTTATTTTATTAAGTATACAAATGTTGCATTTCCCATCATTATTTTGTGCACA
>JAGFNQ010004044.1:0-248413 GCA_024364735.1 Boesenbergia rotunda
ATCGTTCGGAAGGTCTTGCTGGCTGGGTACTTTTGGCCGACCCTTCAAAGGGATGCAGAGAAGATGGTTTCTTCCTGTCTTTCTTGTCAAATACCAGAATCTGTCTCACCGACCTGTGGAGATGTTGCGAGCGTCCACTGCATCATGTCCCTTTGATCAGTGGGGCATGGATATAGTGGGACCCTTCCCCAGAGCAGTCGGTCAGAAGCAATTCCTATTGGTGGCAGTAGATTACTTCTCCAAGTGGGTCGAGGCAGAAGCCCTGGCTCGGATCACGGAGCAAGCAGTGAAGAAATTCCTTTGGCAGAATATTTTGTGTCGGTTTGGCATACCTCATAAGCTGGTATCAGACAATGGTCGGCAGTTTCAAGGTCGGATCATCAGAAATTGGTGTAAGGAGTTCGGGATCAAACAGGCCTTCACATCTGTAGCATACCCCCAGAGTAATGGTCAGGCAGAAGTAGCTAATAGAGAGATTCTGAAAGGGCTCAAAGTTAAGTTGGATCAGGTCGGCGGATCCTGGGTGGATGAGCTGCCAGGGGTCCTCTGGGCCCTTCGCACCACGCCCAAAGAGGGGTCGGGGTGCACTCCCTTCCAGTTGGTCTATGGCAGTGAAGCAGTAGTCCCCATGGAGGTCGGCTGTGAATCTGACAGGAGACAGTTATATGGGGAAGACAATGCAGAGAAGAGACGAGCTGAGCTAGATCTGATTGAGGAGGTCCGAGCCAAGGCTACCGTCCGCATGGCCGCTTACCAGCAGAGGATGCGGAACCGATACAACCAGAAAGTTATACCCCGACACTTCCAGGTCGGGGACAAGTATGGAAAAGAGTCAAGCCCGTTGGAGAAGTAGGCAAACTGGAGCCCCCATGGAGTGGCCCATTTCTAGTGGTCGAGGCATTAGGATCGGGAGCATACTATCTGCAAGATGCTCAAGGGAAGCGCCTAGGGCGACCCTGGAGCGCAGTGCATCTGAAATTGTACCGTGAGGAGAGAGGAGAGGAATGATCCTTGTAACTGTACTCAGAAAAAAGGATAGTAAAAACTCAAACTCTCCAGAAAAGATCATCCCTGAAAGTTATAAGTGAGCTTGTTCTCACGCACCCACCGGACTCGGCGCCGATCGGGCGTGGCGTTCCACGTTCGGTCGGGCCCGGTCGGGCGTGGCGGTCCACGTTCGACCCGAGGTAAGTCGGACGGTGTCCAGACTCTTGCTAAGGCAAGTTATAAGTGAGCTTGTTCTCACTCACCCACCGGACTCGGCGCCGATCAGGCGTGGCGTTCCACGTTCGGTCGGGCCCGGTCGGGCGTGGCGGTCCACGTTCGACCCGAGGTAAGTCGGACGGTGTCCAGACTCTTGCTAAGGCAAGTTATAAGTGAGCTTGTTCTCACGCACCCACCGGACTCGGCGCCGATCGGGCGTGGCGTTCCACGTTCAGTCGGGCCCGATCGGGCGTGGCGGTCCACGCTCGACCTGAGGTAAGTCGGGCGGTGTCCAGACTCTTGCTAAGGCAAGTTATAAGTGAGATTACTCTCACGCACCCACCGGACCCGGCGCTGATCGGGCGTGGCGTTCCACGTTCGGTCGGGCCCGGTCGGGCGTGGCGGTCCACGTTCGACCCGAGGTAAGTCGGACGGTGTCCAGACTCTTGCTAAGGCAAGTTATAAGTGAGCTTGCTCTCACGCACCCACCGGACTCGGCGCCGATCGGGCGTGGCGTTCCACGTTTGGTCGGGCCCGGTCGGGCGTGGCGGTCCATGCCCGACCCGAGGTAAGTCGGACGGTGTCCAGACTCTTGCTCAGGGGAAGAATGAAATAACATCTTGCCACAATATCTGCAGCACAAGCGTGGCTCCCCACGTTCTGAGAAACAGCAGACCTGCTCGAGTAAAGCGGATGGGAACGAACTAAAACTAGTGATATGGTTAACCCGAAGGAAACTAGAGCCAAATCGCCTAGTCAGGGTGCCGACCCGACCGAGCCAAATCGCCGAGTCAGGGTGCCGACCCGAACGAGCCGAGTCGCCGAGTCAGGGTGCCGACCCGACAGAGCAAATCGCCGAGTCAGGGTGCCGACCCGACCGAGCCGAATCGCCGAGTCAGGGTGCTGACCCGACAGAGCAAATCGACGAGTCAGGGTACCGACCCGACCGAGCCGAATCGCCGAGTCAGGGTGCCGACTCGACAGAGCAAAATCGCCGAGTCAGGATGTCGGCCTGATCGAACAAAATCACTGAGTTAGGACACTGGCCCGATCAAGCCGTAATATCAAGCTTGGAAAAAGGTCAGGTTGGAAGACTAATAACACGAGTCGCCCGAGCGCCTGACACTTAGCCAAATTTTCGAATTGGCCAAAGAGATTGAACTAAAGAGATCAGGATGAACACCCCAAGCAATAGACAATAATCGAGACTTCGTCGCTAGGCATAAACGCCGGCCTTCGCGGAATGAGCCGAACAGTTTGCATAAACAACACTTAGCGAGGGTCTCACGCATCATAAACGAAAGGCCGACCTAATGAAACGACAGGGCCGGGCCCAGACGTCAAACCGACTTAATGATGCCCCCGGGTCCGGGCTACGACCTGACCCCATGGTACCTCTAAGCTCGTGCGTGGGTCTAGCCGAACGCCTGACGACACAGAGGTCTTCCACGGCCGACCCCTAGGGAAAACTCATCGCCCAACCTAATGGGGTCTACTTCAATGAATAAAGCGAACACGCCGATTGGGCGACCCTTAGAGAAAACCGAACGCATTACAAACAATCAAGTAAAGTAAAGAAAAGGATAAATTGTTCAAAATAAGAAAGAGCCCGGGCGTAACGCAAACCGAGCTGAGAAGAAGTCAAATAATATTACAAAATTGCAAAGGCCGAGAGGCCGAGCAGGAGCAGGTCGATAGTCAGTTTGAGTAAAGAGAGTGGCAGGATAAGTTAAGTAAATTTCGGGAAGGCGTCAGGAGGGAGTGAGGCCTTGATCAAGGATAGCTTCACCACGTTGGGAGGCGTGTCAGAAGGAAGATGGCCGGCCTCCAGTAGCTGTTGCATTGCGCCCTCTGCCCCATGCCTCATCATACCCACGATCTTCTGGGTCACTTCCTTCCGAAAGGGCTGAGACTGAACGTAAGCTAGCCTAGCCTGTTCGATCCTGGTCGGTTCCCCGGCTTTGAAGTCGGCTAATTCTTTCTGCAAACGGGCCACCTCGGCGTCGCGCTCCTTGAGTTGAGCATCCTTATCTGCCAGACCTGCCTCCTTGCTTACCAGTCGTGCTTCTAAAGCCTGAAAGGCTTCTCGCTGAGCTTGGAGTTCGGTCGCTTTACCCTTCAAGGTTGCAAGTTCAGTGTCTTTGTCTCGGATGGCCCGCTGGTGAGTGGCTAATACTTCCCGCAGCTTTTGCTGTAGGTCGCGGACCTCGAGGATTCTCTGGTCCAGGTCGGAACGAGCCCGGGCTTCCCCAGCGAGAGCAGTCTTCTTTGTGGCCTCGGCGGCCTCTAGCCGAGTGCCGAGCTCATCGAGTTGGTGGCCTGAGGCGGCCAGCACCTCATGCGTCCGTTCCAAACGGACGTGGCTCTCTGATAATTGCGTTCGTAGGGAAATCACCTCATTTAGGAGTCTGGTCTGACCCTCGTGGCCGGCCGGGAGAGCAACTTGAGTCAATTGGTGCTCTAATCTCTCTACCTTGTACTCAGCCGCCCGACGCTCCCTGACGTTCGTGACCAGGGCCTTGGTGACCGCCTGGCCCCCAACCCATAGCTATACAGAAACGAGCAACATGAGAAAAGAACGAAAGGGGCGAAGGTTAAGAAAAGGAATACCTTGATCAAGTCCATGGCGAAGTTATCGGCCAGACTAATAGGGCTTCGCCCTTCAGTTAGGGACAGGCCATGATCCCAAGAAGCAGCCAGATGACCGTGGAGGTTAAGTGGCTGGGGCTCGACCATCCGAAGTAGGGAAGTCTCGGATGGGAGTTGCACCTCTACTGGAGCTCGAGGAAGGTCGTGCATGGCCAGAAGAGAGGCGGCCGCCTCTTCACTGACCGTGTCATCGGCGTCTTCCGGAGGAGAAGGGACCAAATTGGTGGCTAAACCCACCGGTCGGGGCGTGCTCAACCCGGGCCAGGAGGGCTCGGGCAAAGTGGCGCTGGTAGATGGAGCCGAGATCACCGGGCGAGGTGAAGCTGAGCGGGAGGTCGACAGCCGAATCCTGACTCGGCTAGGCAAGGGAGCAGTTGATTCTGGCGCCCTCTCAGGTTGAACTTGAATTGTGGGAGTGCTCGAGGATACAGGCTCTGGCGCCCGCTCAGGTTGAACCTGAATCGCGGAGTGCTGGAGGAAGCAGCTTCTCGGGGCCGTTTCTTCTTCTTGTGCGCACGAGAAGAAGATGGACCCGTAGTAGCGGTCTGCCTTCCGGCCTCCGCGCAAACCTCGGGAGGGTCTGCCGCAACGCTTTGGCCTAGCACTTCCAAGTCCGGATCGCTCTCCGCTCGACCCGGTTGCCCGGAAACTGGTGTCGCCCTCAAAGGGAGTGCATTTCGGCGGGCCAGCAGTTCAGCTGCCCGAGTATTCAAGGCCTCGTCCGCCAGGGCTATCTCTTCATCCATGAGGGCGTCCATCAGGGCCTGAGCTGCAAGTCAGAAAAAGTTTTAGTTAGCATCAAAAGAATCGCAAATAAGAAGGGGAGTTTACCAAAAGTGCCGGGCAATCTGGCAGGGATCTGACTCAGCCGGCAAATGTAAAGCATGGCCTCGCTCAGTAATTTGCCGACGTGAAAACGACGTCCTCCGATTTTAGAGAAGGCTGACCGAAAGCCAGGGTCGGCGCGATACCTTCGGGGAGCAGCGGGGTGGTCAGGCAATTCCTCTAGCCAGGTAAGAGGCCAGGACGCAGGCGGGGTGGTGCTTATGTAAAAAAAATGGGATTTCCATCCCTTGTTCGAAGATGGAACCTTATCCAGAAAGGCGGTGTTGACCCTGGCCTGGAAAAAGAAACACCCGGGCTCCTGCATCTTAAGGTAAAAGAAGAGATGGAAGATCCTGGGGGAAAGGGGAACTCGGAAGGACTCAAAGATGACTACCGTGCCACATAAAATCCGAATCGAGTTCGGGGCTAGCTGAGAGATGGACACCTGAAAGTACCGACAGATCTCTACAATAAAGGGATGCAGAGGGAATCGAAGGCCGGCCAGAAGATGATCCTTAAAAATAGTAAAGTAGTTCACCGGGGCTTGATTAGGTCGGTCGTCCGGAGAGGGGAGAGCGAAGACATGATCTTCGGGAATACGATAATCATGGCGGAGGGTTTCCAAAGACCCTAGACTCAGGGTCGACCGGGTAGTAGTATACCACGGTTCGGGCGCGGAGGATGAGCCGGGCATAGAAGACGAGCCGGCCATGAGGTCGGACTCGGGAATTAGCAGAAAAAGGTTTAGGCAGAGAGAAGAATACCTAGTGTTAGGGCTCGGGGTAAGATGCGGATCGCCGGAAACACTGTTCGTCGGAGCTCAAGGAGGTCGGGCGGAGGAGGTCGGACAAAACGAAAAAAGAAGCGAGAGGCAAAGTGAGGAAGAATGAAATGAAGGGAGCAGCCTATTTATACTACCGGCTAGATAACCGGAACCGTCGGATGGAGAGGAAAGAAATGGCGGGCTCCGGTTTCCACCGTCCGATCAGCGCGATTCCCCACACCCCGAAGCTTCTCGTGAACGCCAAACGAAGCCACACCCACGACGCCTCGATACCGGAGGCATCCATTCAATAGCTGACGCGTGGTCAGACATTAATGAATAACTGAGTGGGAGGTCGGGCGCGCGGGAGACTAACTCATGTGTACAAGGAATGCGCGGGAGAGCGGGAAAGGAGTCAGGCCGACCGGGCTGGGAGCCTAGTCAGTCGGACTTGACGCCTCCTTCGACTAGACTTGAAGGGGAGGCTTATGATCCGGGTGAGCGCTTTTTTACCAGGGACGAGAGCCCGGTCGGAGAAAAACCCGGTTCAACCCGGTTCAAGGATAATAGAGGCTGGGCTCTCGAGGCCGACCTCCCGAAGCCGAGCCCCCGAGGTCGACCTCTCAAGGTCGAGCGATAGAAGCCGAGCTCTCGAGACCGACTTCCCGAGGTCCAAGGATAATAGAGGCTGGGCTCTCGAGGCCGACCTCCCGAAGCCAAGCTCTCGAGGCCAACCTCCCGAGGTCGAGCGATCGGGGCCGAGCTCTCAAGGCCGACCTCTCAAGGTCCAAGGATAATAGAGGCTGGGCTCTCGAGGCCGACCTCCCGAAGCCAAGCTCTCGAGGCCAACCTCCCGAGGTCGAGCGATCGGGGCCGAGCTCTCAAGGCCGACCTCTCAAGGTCGAGCGATAGAAGCCGAGCTCTCGAGGCCGACCTCCCGAGGTCAAGCGCTCGGGGCCGAGCTCCCGAGGCCGACCTCCCGAGGTCAAGCGCTCGGGGCCGAGCTCCCGAGGCCGACCTCCCGAGGTCGAGCTCTCGGGGCCGAGCTCCCGAGGCTGACCTCCCGAGGTCGAGCGATAGAAGCCGAGCTCTCGAGGCCGACTTCCCGAGGTCCAACGATAGAAGCCGAGCTCCGGAAGTTGGGCTCTCGGCCTTGAGTCTCACCCCTTTAAGGGCTCCGTCAAAACTCTCCGTTAAGAGACGTCGTCGTCATCTGACGTGGCCGCCCAGCAATTAATTAAGAGTAGGATCACAGGGTGGCAGACTGATGTGTCAGTCTCACATCGCCACTTACTTAGCTTAATCCCTAACTAATCTTTAGTGAGATGTGACATCCCGCACGAGTGAGACCTTTTCTCCTTCCCCTATATAAACCCCCCCTTGCTCCAAAGAAGGGGGGATCGCTGCCATTCGCAACCACATCACTGCAAGGAGAGATCTGTCCCGGTCCGACCTCCAAAACTACAGCAGACCGGGTCGGCTTGGTTAGACCGAGTCAGCCGGGGGAGAACCGATTCTTCGCTCGTCGACAGGATCAATAATATTTAAACGTTGATTGATGTTTTAAAAAAATGATTAACGAGGTTGAATAACGTTGGCCCGTGACCCATAGAAGTTTTTCATCGACCATCAGGGAAAATTAGAAAGCGCTCTTCACGGACGGTCCAGAAGCTCAACATCCCAGGGTTCGAGTTCCATTTGAAGAAACAATTCCTACTGTTCTGGAAGGAGTCGTCGACGATGGTCAGTCACCGAGGTTCTGTCCGCGTGGAAGTTGCTACGCCGGAGAGGAACTTGGGGTCCTGCAAAGTTAACACAAGCGTTAGTGGACATGCCGGTAGGGGTCCGACGGAGTCCATTCCGACGCTCAAGTTAGTAGGTCGTCCGACGAGTAGTGGTAGTGAGAGAGAAAAATAGTATGTAGAATGAAAGAGTGTACACCCCTTACCGGAGGGGTTGGATTACCTTTTATACCGATAACGACAGGATAAACGTGCCCCCTGATCGGTGCTGCATCTCCCGCACTTAAGCCACATCCCCCTCCTTGTTCGGTGGTCATGGGATATCCTTTGAAAAGGTCTGCTCCGTTATCGACTTCGGCCCGTTGCGAGATTCAGGGGTCGCGAAGACCTTTTACGACGGGGGTGCCTATCCATACCTCAAGGGAGGTCAGTGTCTGGGGTCGATTACTGCGGGGACTCCACCTCCCCCCCCCGATGAGAGCTCGAGATTTTCACATGCCACGGCTCCCGAGGTGCTCTCGGGGCCTACCCTCCCGGGGTGCTCCCGAGAGGGATGTAGGACCGATGATTGCACCAACAAGGGATCTCCAGCTGCCCTTCCCGGGCGCGTCGCCCTCGGGGATTCCAGGGACCCAGGACGGAGGGTTGTCTCAACCTACCGCTGTTGTGTCAGGCAGCTTCTTCATCTTTCGTCCTGGCCAGGGCTTGCTCAACCCTATCACACCTGCAATGCCTAAGATGAAAATTAATCGTTCTTCCACTGCACCATAGACCCGAGAATGTTTAAGTTTGCTACTTTGGTAGATAATATTAAATTTTGAAAAAGATTTTCTTATGTTTGATGAGGAGTAATCAACTTTGTAATATAATCAAGATTATATTACAAGATTAATTATTTTGTTTGGTGAGGGGTAATCAACTTTGTAATGTAATCAATATTACATTATAAAATTGATTACTTTATTTGGTATAATTTTAAAACTTTAATGTAATATAATTTGTATTACAAAAGCTAACTAAAGTTTTATAACCTAGATTACAAGGCCAACACCATATAATCTATATTACATTCCAGGCCCAATTATATTACAGACTTGATTAGAAATGGTAATTTACTCCATACACGATAGAAAATTTAATATATGATCTAAATTGAGGAAAATATAAAGGAATTTTTTTATATGAAGATAGATCTAATAAAAGAAATAATTAACGAGGTTGGGTAATGTCGAACCTCGGATGATCGGTTCGGACCCATGAAAGTTTCCCACCCGCCCAGCCCCGCTCTAAAAAAAATTGATTAACATGGATCTAATAGAAGATATGGAGATGGTCTAATAGAATTCTATTCGTACCAATTTGAATACCAAATTAAATTATATATATATATATATATATATATATAAAAGATTTTTTAAAATTTTTTAATTATTTTTGTTAGTATTTAATTTATTTTTATTGAACATGATTAAATTAGGAGTATGTTATAAATTGGGTAATTTAATTTTTTTTAATTATAGTTTTTGGTTTTAATTGTGTTTTTTAAATTGAATGGAATATTTGATGAGCATGAAAATAAAGATGAATATACGATCCTCATGAATATAAGGTTGGAGATGTAAGTTCAAAACTATATATATATATATATATATATATATATATATATATATATATATATATATATATATATATATGAGAATGAATATAAATATTTCAGAAAGAGTCGACGACGATGGTAAGTCACCGAGGTTCTGCCCACGTTGAAGCTGACAGGAGGGGAGAAACTCTGCGCCCTGCGAGATTAACACAAGCGTTAGGGAAACACGCCGGAGGTTATCCGGCGGAGCCCACTCTGACGCTCAAGTCAGTACATCGATGGAAAAATGTGTAAGACAGAAAAGAAAGTATGGGTTGTAGAGAATGCTTACCCCCATTACCAGAGGGCAGGGATCCTCTGGTCCCCAAATCCCTGGTCTATCCCTGGTCCACACTAAAATTGCGGCCGGATCGTGATTGCGATCCGGCCGCAATTTATTTCGATCCCCTCTAGGGTTCACCGTGCCCCTCAGGTTATAGTTTGGGTTCAGGCGGGTGGCCGGAGGCTACCCGACGGCCTAAACCCTAAATCTAAAACCCTAAACCCTAAATCCTAAATTCGGATTTAGGGTTTAGGCCGTCGGGTGGCCTCCGGCCACCCTCCCGAACCCAAACTATAACCTAAGGGGCACGGTGAACCCTAGAGGGGATCGAAACAAATTGCGGCCGGATCGCAATCACGATCCGTCCACAATTTTAGTGTGGACCAGGGATTTTGGGACCAGAGGATCCCTGCCCCTAACCAGAGGGGTTGGACTACATTTTATACCTATGACGACGGTCCCATGTGTCCCACGTTCTTCTCCACGTCCCCTTGATTGTCGGTTACTGGATAATCATTGTAACATCCATCGTAGCAATTAAATCTAGGACGTTGTGATGATTAATGCTTTAATGACCGCATCTTGTGGGTCATGATTATCCGCAGATCCGAAGAAATTAAAGGGGGACGGTTACTTAAGGACGAGTGCTCATTGGGCTCTGGTACCCCGAGGTGGTCTTGGGGCCTTTTGGCCCAGGGGGTCCCGGGCGCTCGCTATCCCGAGGTGATCTTGGAACCTGATCTCCCGAGGTGATCTCGAGTGTGTATCCTCTTGGAGCGATCCCAGAAGTAGGTCTACCCAAGGTTGTCTCGGGGATCCACCTTCCTGAGGGAGTCTCGGGAGCCAAGGAAAGATAGTCGTCCAGACTCGATAGATCCTGCCACATAGCTTCTTCAGTCAACGTGTCAGCCACGGGGTGCTCAACCCCATCATAAGTCCCTCCCTTCAAGTCTAATCGAAGGAAGTGTGACTGACTGATTAGACTAGTGGTGTAACGAAGAAGCTATGTTATAGTGGTCCATATATATCCTTTACTACTTCATTGGCCGCACGTTGAGTCCTAGAAATCGAAACATTCGCTCCTTGACCCGAGATCGTCTTTTGAATTAGTCAAAAAGACTCGTGAGTTTCGAGGCGAGGCATAAGTTCGCCAAGTCTGTCGTAAGGCAAAGAGATAAATGAATCGCTAGCGCGGAGCTAGATTCGTCGAGCCTATCGTAAGTCGAAGAGAAGCGCTAGCACGGAGCTAGGGTCGCCGAGCCTGTCGTAAGGCGGTGAGAAGTGCTAGCACGGAGCTAGCTCACCGAGCCTATCGTAGGGCGAAGAGAAGCGCTAGCACGGAGCTAGGATGGCCAAGCCTGTCGTAAGGCAAAGAGAAGCGCTAGCGTGGAGCTAGGATCGCCAAGCCTGTCGTAAGGCAGTGAGATAAATGAAGCGCTAGCACGGAGCTAGGTTCGCCGAGCCAATTGTAAGGTGAAGAGAAGTGCTAGCACGGACCTAGGATCGTCGAGCCTGTCGTAAGGCGGTGAGAAGCGCTAGCACGGAGCTAGGTTCGCCGAGCCTGTCGTAAGGCGAAGAGAAGCGCTAGCACGAAGCTAGGATCGCCAAGCCTGTCGTAAGGCGAAGAGAAGCGCTAGCGCGGAGCTAGAATCGCCAAGTTTGTCGTAATGCAGTGAGATAAATGAAGCGCTAGCGCGGAGCTAGGATCGCCAAGCCTGTCGTAATGTAGTGAGATAAATGAAGTGCTAGCGCGGAGCTAGGATCTCTAAGCCTGTTGTAAGGCAGTGACATAAATAAAGCGCTAGCGCGGAGCTAGGTTCGCCGAGCCTGTCGTAAGGCGAAGAGAAGCGCTAGCACGGAGCTAGGATCACCGAGCCTGTCGTAAGGTGGGGAGAAGCGCTAGCACGGAGCTAGGTTCGTCGAGCCTGTCGTAAGGCGAAAAGAAGCGCTAGCACGGAGCTAGGATCGCCGAGCCTGTCGTAAGGCAGTAAGATAAATAAAGCGCTAGCGCGGAGCTAGGTTCGCCGAGCCTATCATAAGGCAAAGAGAAGCGCTAGCACGGAGTTAGGATCGCCGAGTTTGTCGTAAGGCGGTGAGAAGCGCTAAGATTCTGGTGATCTCGGCTTGCCCCAAAACCACTCGACGCGATGCGGCTTGCTCGATCTGATGTTGTTCGAGCGCACCCTTAACGACATTGGCGATCAATCGATCTAGTTCCTCTTTCGTCAGGACGATGGATTGTCCTGCCGGCTCGGTCATCGATACTCCTTCTGGTGTTTTACTGGTTTCCCACAGACGACGTCAAACTTGTTCCGGAAAGAGTCGACGATGACGGCCAGTCACCGAGGTTCTGCCCACGTTGAAGCTGACAGGAGGGGAGGAACTCTGCGCCCTGCGAGATCAACACGAGCGTTAGGGGAACACGCCGGAGGTTGTCCAGCGGAGCCCACTCCGACGCTCAAGTCTGTACCTCGATGAAAAAAGGTGTAAGACAGAAAAGAAAGTATGGGTTGTAGAGAATGCTTACCCCCCCTTACCAGAGGGGTTGGATTACCTTTTATACCTGTGACGGCGGTCCCATGTGTCTCACGTTCTTCTCCACGTCCCCTTGATTGTCGGTTACTGGATAATCTTTGTAATAGCCGTCGCAGCAATTAAATCTAGGTCGTTGTGATGATTAAGGCTTTAATGACCGCGTCTTGCGGGTCATGATTATCCATAGATCCGAAGAAAGGGGGACGATTACTTGAGGTCGAGTGCTCGTTGGGCTCCTCTACCCCGAGGTGGTCTCGGGGCCTTTTGGCCCGGGAGGTCCCGGGCGCTCATCATCCTGAGGTGATCTCGGGACCTGGTCTCCCAAGGTGATCTCAGACGTGTATCCTTCTGGAGCGATCCCAAAAGTAGGTCTACCCGAGGTTGTCTCGGGGATCCACCTTCCCGAGGGAGCCTTGAGAGCCAACGAAAGAGAATCATGTAGACTCGGTAGATTTTGCCACATAACTTCTTCCATTTACGTGTCAATCACGGAATACTCAATCCCATCTATAAACAAATAAATAAATATAATATAATATTTGATTCAAATTTAATTTATTATCATCCTTAAATAGGAAGGATATTCACATGCCATATTGTCATGTCAACGTCAAGGCTTTTCGGGTAGATACGTCACCAAAGGGAGAAATCTTTCGGTGTTCCACCAGATTTATAATAGATACACTGGTTGACCATTTTATTATAATAATAATTATTATTATTTGCACATGCAATTGACAAGTATAATATAAAATTTCTTCAATTGAAAAAAAAAGAACGAGTTTGATTCTTATTCATGGTTCAGTCGGGAAGGCCATTACGTGAAGTTATCGTTTGGAATGCCGACCTGCTGCTCTCTCTGACAAAATCATCCTTTTCTTCGCCCACTTGATATTGGAAAAAAAAAAAAACTTTGACCACATTTAATATATTAATTGCTAACTGGATTTGTGAGTTTTTCAGAAAATTCTGAGGGTTGGAGTTTTTCAAAAATGTCAGCTATCTAAATGGATAAAGATGATGAAAATTCTCTCAGAATAATGATACAATAATTATACCTTCAACCGCTTCCTGATTTACCGATTTACTCCTGAGCGCATTTTAATTTACTCTGACGATCGGTAAAAAATTTCTGTGAGACGAGATCGATAGCTCAAGGTTGGAAAAATAATTATATTTTCAATCAATAATCAAGGGTTAAGATTAGATTCTCAACCGTGACATATTACAAAGAATTTTTTCTCCAACAAGGAAGGGATTTAAGAATGTTAACCGTCTGAATGAGTTTTTATGAATGCTTTTTAATTTAATTGATGGTTGATAAAATTTTTTGTGAGACAGTCAGTTTCAAAATTAATTCGTTTGAAGAGTTAGATATTATAATTATAAAAAATACAAGAAAAAAATAAATAAATTTAAATAGTAATAAATATTTTAGAATCTAATTTTTAAATGGATATTAATTATGTTTTAAATTTATTCAGTAGATAAATTAAAAGAAAACCATCTATCAATTATAAAAAATAAAAATTATTAGAAAAATATCCTTTATTTTCATTTATAATTTTTTTATAAAAATTATCTTATTTTTTATTTTTAAAATATTATTATTTCAGTATCATTAAATCAAAACTATCATAGGTTTTGAATCATATATACAGAGTAATTTGAGAATGCATTATAAATTTCGAATAAAATTGATATTCGATTGATTTTTAACCAGCTTTAAAATATTTTTAAAATAAAAAATAAGATAAGTACTATTTTATTATTTTAAAAAATTAAAACCGTCTTGATAAAAAATTTGACTTAGATAACAGATGAATCTGACAATCGATTCGGCCTATTAAAATTTTTTATCAATCGTTAGGATAAATTAAGAAACGTTCATAATAGACGATTTAAAAATTTAACATCCCATAAATACATACCTAAAAATCAAATTATAAAATGTCAGATTGATAATTTAATATCATTCGATTGTACCATAGCCTAAGGCATCTTCTTAACGTGAAAGAAGATAGAAGAAAATAAAGGTCGGCTTTTATTTTGCCTAAGGCTGTAAGGCATTAATTTATCGAGTATATTGATAAAGAAAGGGTTGACCAATGAGTATAATATTCTCCATAATTGGCTGTACGTTGACTGATTCTTCATCACCGACTGGATACAAAACCCACGTCCAACCCGCGGAGAAGACTTCTAAAGTCAACTCCCTCTGTGCTATATATGCATGCGCTGTTTGTTTAGATTTGTCAAAAGTCGTAAGTAATCGACATGGGGAACGCCGTCCAACGCGCCTCCTGCTTCACCTCCGCCTCCGAGGGCCCCATCAAGATCGTCTTCTGGGGCGGCGCCACCGAGCTCCTCCACCACCAGCAACCCGCTGGCGGACTCATGTTCCGGTTCTCCGACTGCATCGTCTGCCCCGCTGACGCCTTCTTCATCGGCCACCCGGTCCCCGCCCTCGCCATCGACGACGACCTCCTCCCCGGCCGCACCTACTTGGTCCTCCCCCTCGACAAGTTCCCCTGCCACGGCGACCCGCTCACCGCCGCGTCGGTGGCGTCGCTGTCCTCGACGCCGCGGGCGCCGCTCGCCGGCTGCCCGTTCGCCTACGTGAAGGGCGGGGATGGCCGGGCGATGATCAAGGTGCTCCCCGAGTTCATGACGAAGCTGGTCGTCGGCGGCGGAGCGGATGACGGAAGAGAGCGGGGAGATGGTGGGAAAGCAGCGATTTGCACCACGCCGGAGTTGAGGAAGCATTTCGCGCAGCTGGTTGGGCCGAGGGAGAGACCTTGGTCGCCGAAGCTGGAGACGATAGCGGAGAGCAAGAAGAGGTTACTGCTTGCAGGAAGCCTATCGCCTGTTCGGTTGTTAGGGTTAACCGACAGGAAAACCTGTTAATTAATTAGGCGATAATTATGGTCACTATGATTAATTAGGAGGACTCGAATTTTGACAATCTTTTTAGCATGATCTTGTAGATAGACCGATGTTTTTCGACTTGTTCCTCATCGTCGTCGTCGATTGGCTGATGTTGTTTAAGAGAACTTAGCTACATTTTTTTGTTGTGTATGATTGTGTCAAGGGCTATGAAAGTTATACTTGAGTTGTATATTTTTGTTTCAATGTTTAGAATATGTATAAGTTACTTTGTAAATCTCTTTATTTGTTTATAGATAGATTTGAACTCTTGTCTAAAAGATGAAACTATCATGAAGCCCTTCTAAGATGACTCTGATCTGGTGGCAAAAGGTGATTCGTTCGCCTTCAGCATCCCCGCCAACTCGTCCCAGGTTCAATACGAAGGAGGTAAATCACGGGGGCTACTAGCTCGGATGCTGTGGCTAGCGCATGAGAAGGATGAGCATACTAGAGAAGTCACCAGCTGGGAATTGATCAATTGATCAGACACCAGCTGGGAATTGATCAGACAACAACATTATTACATGAACCAACTGCATCAACCCTCACGAGGGCATGATATTGTATTCTTTATCTTATTTCTCACAATAATAAAAAATCAACAAAGATGAATGAAAAACAAATTAAAGATTTTTCAAAAAGATAAGTTATTTGAATTAAATCAAAAGTCTTATTGATTTTTCAAAAGGGTTTTACCATAATTAATCTTAGTTGAGGAGGAACAACAAATTAAAGATTTTTTTTTCTGTCACTCTCATGTTACTTAGAATATATTATGAATGATATTCATGTTATTATTATTATTATTATTATTATTATTATTAGTAGGTACGAGTAGACTAATCTTTTTGTTATTACTTATTGTTGCATATTTATATTCCTCTTTTCTTTATAAATCCTAAGACTTAATATAATGTTAATACAATTTGTTAGTCTCCTTTTACGATTAATTACCTCTTGTTCTTCTTCTCTTTATGTTACTTTTTGCATTCTATTTGCATTGTTTACTTTATTCACATGGTATCGCAGTCAATCCATCTCCTCATTTCCTCTCAGCAATTGATGAATGGCGGAAGAAATTTATTTCGGCAATTTACCAAAAGGCATACCCAAGAATAGATATTTATCAAACAGGGTACCATGGTTTTATTTTCACCAAAGGGCACACTTAATAATAGTGAACTTCCTCTTATACCCCTCCTGTTATCTACTGTCTTTCTCCTTCTCTCTCTGTAACAAATTTCGAGACAACTGCAGATACTTTTTCAGACTTTTAATTTAAAATAATATAATATGAAATCGGCGCTAAAAACGTTGTAAGGTAAAGATCAAAAAAAATATTTCAGTTAACAAATATCTCATTCAATTGGATTTAAAAATATAAATAAATAATATTTATATTTGATTAATAAAAATTAATATATTAAATAATATTTAATATATATAAAAATATTAATAAATATATTAATATTTCATCCCACACTCTTTATTAATAAATATATTAATAAATATATATAAATATATTAATATATTAATTGAAAAAAACGTTGCTGAAAATTTTAAAACAAATCGTGTATTGATTTCAGGGCCACGCAGGGCCTGAAATCAAACCTTTCAGGGCCAGCGTGGGCCTGAAATAAAAATATTTTAGGCCCAACGTGGACCTGAAATATTTTATTTCAGGCCCAGCGTGGGCCTGAAATTTTTTATTTCAGGCCCACGTTGGGCCTGAAATCTTTTGATTCAGGCCCGACGTGGACTCAAATTTTTTTTCTATTTTAAAAATATATTAATATATAAAAAAACCTATCAAAACACTTAATTTCAGATTCAAACACAGGGCCTGAAATCATCCAGGAGGGTCTGAAGTCAAATAACTTCAGATCCTATAAATAATTAATTTAATAAATAAAAATAAAAAATAAAAAAATATTTTTAAAATTAAAAATTTTTCTGTGCCCTGGGCCTGAAGTCATCCGACTTCAGGCCCAAGGAGGGCCTGAAGTCATCAGACTTCAGGCCCTCCATTATTAATATTAAAATATATATATAAAAAATTTTATAAAAAGGTTTAATATATAATTACATATTATATAGGAGTGGTTTAGGTATATCAGTGAGTTTGGGTGCCGAAACATCTAATAGGAGTGGTCTAGGAGATGAGATTTTGGGTGCCGAAACATCTAATCTTGCTGTATCACCAATGCTAGGAGTGATTTAGGTATATCAGTGAGTTTTGAGCAAAACTCACTGATCGACCTACCATATTTGGAATTCTGAAAACCCTATATCAGTGGACAGGGTTGAGCTAGGAGATGAGATTTTGGGTGCCGAAACCTCTAATCTTGTTGTATCACCAATGCTATAGGAGTGGTTTAGGTATATCAGTGAGTTTTGAGCAAAACTCACTGATGGACCTACCATATTTGGAATTCTGAAAACCCTATATCAGTGGACAGGGTTGAGCTAGGAGATGAGATTTTGGGTGCCGAAACCTCTAATCTTGCTATATCACCAATGCTCAAAACTCACTGATATACCTAAACCACTCCTATAGCATTGGTGATATAGCAAGATTAGAGGTTTCGGCACCCAAAATCTCATCTCCTAGCTCAACCCTCTCCACTGATATAGGGTTTTTTGAATTCCAAATATAGTAGGTCCATCAGTGAGTTTTGCTCAAAACTCACTGATATACCTAAATCATTCCTATAGCATTGGTGATACAACAAGATTAGAGGTTTCGGCACCCAAAATCTCATCTCCTAGCTCAACCCTGTCTACTGATATAGGGTTTTCAGAATTCCAAATATGGTAGGTCCATCAGTGAGTTTTGCTCAAAACTCACTGATATACCTAAATCACTCCTATAGCATTGGTGATACAGTAAGATTAGAGGTTTTGGCACCCAAAATCTCATCTCCTAGCTCAACCCTGTCTACTGATATAGAGTTTTCAGAATTCCAAATATGGTAGGTCCATCAGTGAGTTTTGCTCAAAACTCACTGATATACCTAAACCACTCCTATAGCATTGGTGATACAGCAAGATTAGACGTTTTGGCACCCAAAATCTCATCTTCTAGCTCAACCCTGTCTACTGATATAGGGTTTTCAGAATTCCAAATATGGTAGGTCCATCAGTGAGTTTTGCTCAAAACTTACTGATATACCTAAACCACTCCTATAGCATTGGTGATACAGCAAGATTAGAAGTTTTGGCACCCAAAATCTCATCTCCTAGCTCAATCCTGTCTACTGATATAGAGCTTTCAGAATTCCAAATATGGTAGGTCCATCAGTGAGTTTTGCTCAAAACTCACTGATATACCTAAACCACTCCTATAGCATTGGTGATATAGCAAGATTAGAGGTTTCGACACCCAAAATCTCATCTCCTAGCTCAACCCTGTCCACTGATATAGGGTTTTCAGAATTCCAAATATGGTAGGTCCATCAGTGAGTTTTGCTCAAAACTCACTGATATACCTAAACCACTCCTATAGCATTGGTGATACAACAAGATTAGAGGTTTCGGCACCCAAAATCTCATCTCCTAGCTCAACCCTGTCCACTGATATAGGGTTTTCAGAATTCCAAATATGGTAGGTCCATCAGTGAGTTTTGCTCAAAACTCACTGATATACCTAAACCACTCCTATAGCATTGGTGATACAACAAGATTAGAGGTTTCGGCATCCAAAATCTCATCTCCTAGCTCAACCCTGTCCACTGATATAGGGTTTTCAGAATTCCAAATATGGTAGGTCCATCAGTGAGTTTTGCTCAAAACTCACTGATATACCTAAATCACTCCTATAGCATTGGTGATACAGCAAGATTAGATGTTTCGGCACCCAAAATCTCATCTCCTAGACCACTCCTATTAGATGTTTCGGCACCCAAACTCACTGATATACCTAAACCACTCCTATATAATATGTAATTATATATTAAACCTTTTTATAAAAATTTTTTTATATATATTTTAATATTAATAATGGAGGGCATGAAGTCGGATGACTTCAGGCCCAGGGCACAGAAAAATTTTTAATTTTAAAAATATTTTTTTATATTTAATTTTTATTTATTAATTAATTATTTATAGGATCTGAAGTTATTTGACTTCAGACCCTCCTGGGATGATTTCAGGCCCTGTGTTTGAATATGAAATTAAGTGTTTTAATAGGTTTTTTTATATATTAATATATTTTTAAAATAGAAAAAAAATTTGAGTCCACGTCGGGCCTGAATCAAAAGATTTCAGGCCCACGCTGGGCCTGAAATAAAATATTTCAGGCCCACGCTGGGCCTGAAAGGTTTGATTTCAGGCCCAGCGTGGGCCTGAAATCAATACACGTTTTGTTTTAAAATTTTCAGCAACGTTTTTTTCAAATTTTTTTATATATTAATATATTAATATATTTATATATATTTATTAATATATTTATTAATAAAGAGTGTGGGATGAAATATTAATATATTTATTAAATATTATTAATATATTTATTAATATTTTTATATATATTAAATATTATTTAATATATTAATTTTTATTAATCAAATATAAATATTATTTGTTTATATTTTTAAATCCAATTGGATGAGATATTTGTTAACTGAAATATTTTTTTTGATCTTTACCTTACAACGTTTTCAGCGCCGATTTCATATTATATTATTTTAAATTAAAAGTCTGAAAAAGTATCTGCAGTTGTCTCGAAATTTGTTACAGAGAGAGAAGGAGAAAGACAATAGATAACAGGAGGGGTATAAGAGGAAGTTCACTATTATTAAGTGCGCCCTTTGGTGAAAATGAAACCATGGTACCCTGTTTGGTAAATACCTATTCTTGGGTACGCCTTTTGGTAAATTACCGAATTTATTTTCTAAATTCTTTGAAGCAGTTATAGAATAATTGCATTTTCTTGAGTTTCATTAGTTGGATCACTTTTAAACTTTGAGAGAGCGCACACTCCTCACATCTAGGACTACATTTTGAATGGTGGAGAATAGATTTTGAGTCCTTTAAGTCCACCTGATGAAAAAATTGTATCTGGTGATTTTGGTACGTACATATTTCTTTTATTGTTATAATAACATGTGCAAAAAATTATTCACATCCACCTATTAGTGTGCAATTGAATGGGCAAAATTACTCCTATTGGAGTTATTCGATCAGGAATGTTTTGAAAGGCAAACGAATGTGGGGGGATGTTAATTTCAAGAATCTTTGTCAAACCTGCAGATACTGAAGATAAAAAAAATATGCAAAACAATTAGATGTCTCGGAAGCTTGTAATTCAAATATTATCACTTGGATCAATAACTCCGTGTTATATTAATCGATAGGCGTCCAACTTGCAAAGTATGAAATTAAAACCGCTAAGGAAGTTTAGGATCACTTAGAAAGTTTGTATACTCAATCTAATTTTGCAAAATAATATTAATTAGAGATTGATATTCGTGCTCCATAATAAAATAGTATTAGTGTTCAGAAATTTTACTCTACAATATCTAACCTTTGGGATTAGTTACTGTTGGGACTTGATCGTATTGGCTAAAGGGGGTGAATAACCGATTACTCACGAATTCGTCGGTTCTTCCTACACGTGTTAGTGCGCAACGAAATACAATATAAACTAAAACTAACAAGGAAGAACACAAACTAATTTACGTGGTTCGGAGATGATACTCCTACTCTACGGCTGTCTGTATGGTAGATGATCTCTATCCGTCGGTGGATTAGGCCCCGAAAAACCTTTGGTTATGCTCAGTCTCCTTGTGGGTGAAGAAACCTCACCACAAACTCACTAAGACCTCTTGGTAGCGCACAAGAACTCTAGAGCACAAGGAAGACTACTATAAGCTTTAACCAAGTTTATTTCGTCAACCTTTGCCCAGCCAAACCGAGCTCTCTTAAATAGAGCTCGTTTCTGATTTAGTCGTTACCAGTCAACTAGTGTCATCACCAGTCGACTGCTAGTTGTCGAATTCGAACTTTACAACTTAACGTTCGAATTTCAGCAGACACCAGTCGACTGCACAGAAGGATCAGTCGACTGATCCTTCTGTGACCTCTATCAGTCGACTGATCCTCGCATCAGTCAACTGCCCAAACCCTAACCCTAGGGTTTTAGTCCCGAGTACAATCACTCTGCACTCGTCCTCACCCAACCAACCTAGACCTAGCCTTCTAGCCTCCCCCATCAACCTTGCGTCCCTCGGATGTCTCTCCATCCTTCACGACTTGCCTTCTGGAGCTTCCTTCGGCCTCGATCCTTATTGTTGGGTCTTCCTTTGCCAAGACTTAGCTTTCTAGACTCCTCCGTCAGCCTTGCGTCCCTCGAATATCTCCCTATCCTTCACGTCCTGCCTTTAGGAGCTTCTTCAGCCTTAGTCCTTGACTTTCCTCATTTGTCAAGATCTCACTTGGACTTTCCTTATTATACATGTATCTTGCACACTCATAATGCATATCAAATACAATATTAAACCTAATTTAAACTTTTGCCCAAACATTAAAACCTAGGGCACCTAAATTGCTCCAACAGTTAGTACTTACAGAATCTGCACAATTGTGAGATTTTGTTCTATATGTTGCTCATAGGGAAGAACAATGCTTGGTTCAGTTTCTAATGGTTCTTCAAGATACTATTTTGCCCCTAGGTCATAACGCAAACGGTGGGTGCATGACATTTATGGTGTAATAGCAAAGGGTTGAATCTCACAGGAACTCATGATTTGAAATACACCCCATCGTGCGACTCTCGCTTGTGTACATGAATTTACTTCTCTCCATACTCATGGGGTCAGCTCTGGGGGGACCACTGAAATAGCATATCCACCCTCTAATGGCTATTCGAGATAATTTTGAGGGCCTTAATGGAAGCATTCTGTATCACAATCCACTTCCTTGTATTGACTATGTAGTCAATGATCTGCTAGCTTAAGAAATTTGGCCGAAGACTCGAGGTGAAAATGTGAGCACATAAAAAGGAATTCTTCCTTCTCTGAATCCTTTTAATTTTGTAGTCCAACCCAGACCTCCCTCCAACAATCAAAATAGATCTAAAATAAAGGTTAGTTATTATGATCAATGTAGTTTTTACAAGCAAAAGAGTCATTGGAAAGCGTAATATCCTAAGTTGTTAAATAGAATGTTACTACCACAATAGTCTTCTCATTGAAAATCTTGTAGCCAACCACAACAACAATTCCTTAAACCTGGACTACCCAACATGGTAGCAATAGTTTCCTCTTACAAACTCTGAAGTGACGCAATCATCCAATGTCATCCTTGTTGCTCTTGTCGAATAGTTTTAGAAATTCCTTGCATCTCAACCACATACCATGTCTATCCCTTCTTAAATATGTTTGTCCTCTGGTGATACCTAAGGTATACCCTCCCTTATCTAGATCCTTGATTCTGGAGCTTCGCATGATATATCGTCTAATGTCAATTATTTTGTATTTGTAAATTCATCATCTTTTGTCTTGACCATGACCGTTGATGGTACTTGTTGGTTCCCCAATTAATTTTGATGTGATCAACCAAGTTAGATTAGGTCTTGTTGTGATTTTGATCCCTCTGTCTAAATGCACAGAAGCTTAGGAGCGAGGAAAGTCGAGCGTAAGACGTAGTGAATGAGAAGAATTACACGGAGAAGTGAGCCGACGAGCTCGGTGTATTTGAGGGATGCGGAAGTTGTGGAAGAGTACACTGGTGGAACGAGCACGCGACGTCCGAGGGACGAAAAGCCGGGAGGAAGGACACTCGAGGGGTGAAAGGTCGGAGTCGGGTTCAGGTGAGCTTAACTCTGATTGGCCAGAAATCACCCAAGAATACTCGGTGGAGATTGGTCAGCATGTTGCTGACCAAAACTCACTCGGGCGCCCCTATGCATAGGGGCGCTCAGGCTCTCGGGCGCCTGTGTGGTCGCCCCTATGCTAACAGACGCCCGAGAGCAAAGATTATCCACCAGCTAGCCATTTGCGAACGTTGCACACCGGATAACGTACAAGTCACGTGTAAGGCGCCCGCAACCACTCAGGCGCCCCTATAGTGTCACGTTAGCAAACGAATATACTATAAAAAATTAGTGATTCAGGATGAATTTTGGGATGAATTTTAAAAAAAATCATCCCATAAAATTTAGGGACAAATTTGGTGAAAAAAATTTTCGTTGCAAATTTGTCGTCGCCAAATTCTGAGACAAAAATCTAGATTTGTCCCTGAATTTGGCAACAAAATTAAATTTTCGTCCCCAAATTCGTTGCCAAATTGCAACGAAAACAAAATTCGTCCCAAAATTTGTTACCCAAATGACACATTAAACTTTGTGACGAATCTATTTCGTTGTAGAATCTGGGATGAATAGATAAATTCATCCTAAAATCTGGGTTGAATATACTAATTCGTCCCGGAATTTGGGATGAATTTATAGATTCGTGCCATATTTTGGGACGGATATATTTTTTTGTCCAAGATTCTAGGACGAATACAGATTCGTCCCAAAATTTTAATTTAGTTAATTTTATAATAAATCATTTTTCATCCCAGATTCTGGGACGAATCAGTGAATTCGTCACTGATTTTGGGACAAATTCAAAAATTCATCCCAGATTCAGGGATGAATCTATAAATTCGTCCCTGATTTTGGGATGAATCAGTGAATTCGTCCCTGATTTTGGGACGAATCCAAAAATTCATCCCAGACTCAGGGATGAATCAGTGAATTCGTCCCAGATTTAGGGATGAATCAGTAAATTCGTCCTAGATTCAGGGATGAATCAGTAAATTTTTCCCTGATTTTGGGACGAATCCTAAAATTCATCTCTGATTTTGGGACGAATTTACTGATTCATCCCAGATTCAGGGGTGAATCAGTTAATTCGTCCCAGATTTTGGGACGAATCCAAAAATTCGTCCCAAAAATTGAGAGATCAAAGGGTTACGATAAGTTGGCGACGAATTTTTTTCGTTGTAAAATTCGTCCCAAATTGTTCAAATTTTTTTCCAATATAATCAATATTATCTACATTCAATATATCATAATCAGATATATAACATCCACATATCAACATCTCATCAATTTAACATACACATTCTATTTCAATCAACATATCAAACCATTTGCAAATTAAAATTCAAATGAAACCATACAAATATCTAATCTATATACATACTATATATACATACTATATATATATATATATATATATATATATATATATATACCATTTAAATGAAATGATATCTAATTCAAATATCCATACAGTTATATAACATCCAAATGAAACATATCATCATATTCATATCGATACAAATAGATAACATCCAAATAAACTACAAGATAGGTGATCACATCCAATCCATAGAAATCCATAAAGTCATGAAAAAAACTACAAGAACATCAAGATATCAACCTCTTCCATTGACAATCTTACTTCTTTCATTTTTTTTTTCTTTTCCTACATAAACAAACAAATAACAAAATGAATCATTCGTAACATAAAAAACATCTACTAAATTGCTACAAAACTTAACAACTGTATTAATTTACTTGTCGTTGCCAATCCTGTTCAAAATAAATTAAGAATATTAATAACAAATAGAATCATTTATATTAAGAAAGACAATTTATTAAATTAACTCAAAACTTAATATTTTTACCAGTTTAGTTGTCGTCGCTAACCCTATTCAAAATAGAATAATGATATTAATAAAACATACAAAAATGTTACATAGAATAATATCATTAATAGGTAAACTTTCTAATATAGCATGCATGGTTAAATAAATAGCATCTATAATAGCTAAATTATCTAACATAGCATGGTTAAATAACATAGCATGCATGGTTAATAGCTAAAATTTCTAACATAGCATCCATGGTTAAATGAATAACATCCTTAATAGCTAAACTTTCTAACATAGCATGCATAGTTAAATAAATAGCATCCTTAATAGCTAAACTTTCTAACATAGCATGGATTGTTAAGTAAATAACATCCTTAAAGACTACCCCTGTTTAGAACAAAATAATTGTAGTAATAAAACATACAATAACAAAAATTTCACAAACAAATATTAATATTCAAAAATACTAATTATGAGATAAGTAATATTCATACATAATAAAGTCACGAAGAATCAGCTGTTGGTGCAGGAAGCACCATATCGAACCTTGTTTTGATATTGGCAAAGGATTCAAAGTTAAGTATTATTTGTGATCAAATAAAGTTACTTGAGTGTGCAGGAAGAAGTCCTAGGTACACTAGGCAAGAAGTCCTGGCAAAGGGCTGGGCAAAGAAGACCTGGTCAAGGGGCTGGGCACCGAAGACCTGCTCGGAAGGTGGGTACGAAGTCCTGATCGAGGACTGGGCACGAAGTCCTGGCAAGGGGCTGGGCATCGAAGACCTGCTCGGAAGGTGGGCACGAAGTCCTGGTCGAGGACTGGGCACGAAGACCTGGTCAGGTGGATCGGGCAAAAGTCCAACCGGAGGAGCCGGTTGGCAAAAGGTAAACTCTCCTGAGAGGAGTAGGTGAGGACGCGTTCCCCGTCGAGGGAACAGTAGGAATCGGTTCGACCTAGTGTTCCATTTGGGGGACCCAAAGTCAGAACCAAAATAGCTACGGCTGTAAATATTGACTAATATTCTTGCTTTGTTTGTTTTGGAACTAACCTTGGATGCAAAGACCGAAGGAGTGTGTTTCTGCAGCTAAGAACGCCCCAAAGGAGAGGGGCAGGTAGCTGGGCTAGGCGCCCGGGAGGTCCTGGGCGCCCAAGGTCAAAGGCAAAATAGTAAGGAAGCAAGAATTACTTCGAAACCATACTGGCCCAGGCGCCCGGGTCCCGGGCGCCCAAGGTTAAAGCCAAAAAGGTAGTTGAAGCAAAATCAGCCACGAAGCCAGCGGACCAAGTCAAGCTGGGCGCCCAGGAGGTCCCGGGCACCCTAGTCAGCTCCAGAGGCCGATTCGAAGGGGATAAGCCCTGACCGAGCTACGAATGAAGTTTCTCCGATCTGAAGGCACATGTCAGGCGCCCCCAGCAAATCAGGCACCCCCAGGAGCACTATAAAAGGGGATCGACCCCAAGGCTTCAAAAACACAACTTTCTAACGCCTTTAAGCTTTTCGATCAAGCGCTCTGCTCCGGTAAACTCCGATCTCGACATTCCAGCGCCGGCGACGACCCTCTGCTCCGAAGTATGATCCACACTGGGCGTTGGTAACGAAAAGTGTAATTTTTTTATTTACTGCAATATTCTTGTATCAAAATTTGTAATCCTTTGCGTGATTATAGAATTGTCCGCAGTAAACGGTCAAGGACCGTGGGCCTTGGGGTAGGAGCTGACCGCGACTCGGAACCAAATAAAAGACTTGTGTTCTTTGTGTGATTGTTGTGTTTTTTGCTACGTTTTCTCTTTCCTTAATCCGAAAAAGATTTTAACGATATTCACCCCCCCTCTATCATTTTTCTCGATCCAACAAGTGGTATCAGAGCGGGGTAGCTCAAATTTGGTGCAACCACCAATTTGGGAGTTTTTTTTGGATTTACAAAATTTTTAATTTTATTTCATTTCTTTCTCGTTAATCGAGGTTGGTGCAACACCACTCGATCTTTTTCGCTTTTTATTTCAAATAAATAATATCTTTTTCACCTTTTTCAATTTTGAATTCTTATCTTTTCACCATAAGTCAGAATTGATAAAACGATCAATTTTTGAAAATTTATCATAAATTTTTTTCTATTATTTTAATACTTTTTTCTCGAAATTCGTGCTACCTTAAATCGAGCAAATTTTCTCACAAACATTGAAGTCTTACATTTTTATCATTAATCAGAATTGATAAAGCCAACATTTTCAAGAATTTGTCAAAAAAATTTATTATTATCTTTACCTCGAAATTCGTGCAACACCTTTTTGTGCTAGTTTTTTTTCTCCCGCACTACTAATCCAAGACCAAGTCTTGGTACATTTTTGGTGTTTCTTTTGTGTACAAGGTTTAAACTAAATGGTCAACCAAGAGTGGAACAGTGTCCGTCCACCGCTATTCTCCGGCGAGAACTTCAATTTTTGGAGAAGTCAAATGGAGTCCCTTCTGAAAGCCCACATGGACTTATGGCGGATCATCCAAACGGGATTCCTTTTCCCGTAGAAGATGGGTTATCAATCGAGTGGGACAAACTGGATGTACAAACCCTCAACCAAATCGAGACCGATGCAAGGGCAACTGCAATCCTACAATGTGGCCTAACCAAGGAGCAACTCGAACTAGTAGGTCCATTCAGATGTACCAGAGAAATTTGGAAAAAGTTAATAAATCTACACGAAGAGAGCTCCGGTATTGAGATCTTAGAAGAGTTATCACCCGACTTCAAAATTGACTCCGGATCAGAATATGAGAAAGAATCCATGCCTGACTGCGAATTTGAGCCAGAGTTAGAAGACGAATTAACTGAGACAAAAATGGTAACCAATTTCGAATCTTTTTTTAAATTACAATTAAATAATCAAACAAATACTGTAATGGTCGAAAAAGGTGTAATTTCTAGTGCAGGGAAAGCTCCAAGAGAACCACCAAAGAAGAAGCTTCAACCTGTACCCGAGTCTGACTCAAACTCGAAATTAGAAGACAATGAAGGAGATCGACCCAAACTGGTCCGATTAGCTCGTGATCTTTACAAGAGTACTGGACAAACGATCGGGAAAGGTAAGTTTTCAATATTTGAAAATCCAATATTTATCTCAAATAACGTGATTAATTCGTATAAATTAGTTAAGGTTAATACGTTAGAAAACTTAATTCACAACCATGTTGATTTTAAAAAATCAGAGTTTTATTTCAATTATGATGTAACCTAGATCATTTTCGTCATGTTTGCTTGTTTTTTTATTATGCTTGGATTTAGAATTGGATAGTTTAAGGACAGACAGTTTAATTAAAATTTGAACAACATAGTATTGGGAGGAAGTGAGATGATAGTACGTTAGGGAAGCCTTTCTAATAAGGTCAAGTACACACTACTTGGTCTGTTTCGTCTGGTGGAACTAGCTGAAGCTACCGATCCAAGACCCAAACTAGTTAGAGCAAAATCTTTCAAGGAGTAACTTGGAGATGAATTTTCTATAAAAGGCTTTGTCAAGGAAAGGGTTGATGATCCAATAAGGCTACGGCTAAAGAAGGCCTAGTGCCTCGCCAAGACCTGGAAGTCAATTATAGAAAATCAAATTCACTTTACTATTATCAGATTTGAATCTAACACAAATTTTAAGTAAATCTTAGATTTAACACTAATTCGAAGATAAAAATAAAACATCTCACAAAACAGATAAGGTAACATGTTTTGTCATGTAGAACTGAGTGAGATGTCTAGGACCTAATAATGTAGTTTAATACTTTTCCAAAATCAACTCAATTTTTTCTAAAATTAATTTTAATTTAACTCTATATGTTTTCCACTCAACATTTTTCAAAATTGAATTTCATTTGTTTTCAAAATTAACTCATCAAACTAAGTCTTGATTGAATTATACTAAGACCTAGGACTTGATTGAGTCAATTATTGATTGGTAAAACCAAGTCAACATAGTCAAACCTGGTCAACACTGAAATCCCCTAAGGCATTAGATTGAGTCAAACGGTACAGGGGGAGTGGTTTATTCTTTTAATTTTCTTTCAAAAATGTGCTTGAAAAATCACTGTCTTAAAATGGTTTTCGAAAACTGTGTTTTAAATACTATTCTTTATGTTTTTCGAAAACTATGCCTGACAAATTACCTTCATTTCAAAATATGTTTCAAAGTTTCAAAATACATTCGAAAATTATGTCTATGTCTCATTTGATTTTGGTAAACCCTAAAGACACAGAGGAATGTCCACTTCATAATCTACAAGGACTCCTAGGATGTGTCAAATTTAGGAGGAGTCTGAATCAAAAGAAGAATTTCTGAAAAGTTTTTATTGGTAATTATCTGTTTTGAAATTATTAGATAATTCCTTTGATCTGAACTGAACCCTAGAAACTTAGAGGAAGAGTACTTGTGGTCAACAAGCTTCCTAGGAATGGGTCAAGTTTAGGGGGACGTCAAATTAAAGAATTATTGAATATTTCAAGGCAATATGTTTTCATGCATGTATTTTCAAATCCTTCTGAAAACACAAGTAATTTCCTTTCAAATATTATAATTTTTTTAAGATATTATTATTTTCAAAATGTTTTTTTAAATAGAATCAATTTGAAATAATATTTCTCTTGAGCTTGGAAAAATTTCCAGGACACTTAAGGAAATGTCCTTGTGCCTTCAAAAGTTCATACACTTTTCAAAATGTACTTGCATATATATTCAAAATACTATCATTTTGGCTTATCAAAATTCTTTTTGGAAATAGTATTTACTTGAGTTGGAGAATTTCCAGGACACTTAGGGAAATATCCTTGTAGTTAACAAGGTTTCCTTGGATTGTGTCAGACTGGAAAAGAAACCAAAGCAAATAAAATATTATGTGTTAAAAATAATATTCTTGTAAGTACTTTCAAAAGATAAGTCAAGTAATTTTCTTTAATATTTTAAAAGTACTTAGGTTTTTCAAATTCATAATATTTTCCAAAGTACTTATGTTTTTCAAACTCATGATATTTTTCAAAAAAAACTATATTTTTCAAAAATGCATAATATCTTTTAAAAGTATTTGCATTTTTTTATGGATTAAATATTTTTTGTTGCTTGTCATGCATGGACTCAATCAGAATATACACTTGACTCCAATTCTATTTTTGAGCATCAATTCTTCATTCTTTCAAAATTTTGATCTTGACATTATTTTACTTAGGAATATTTTTTTCGCTCAAATTTTTATATTTTCAAGACTCATAAGCTCTGATACACAAATTTTAAATTTCTTTCAAAATATATTTTTCAAAAGTTCTTTATTGATAAATGGCCAAGGGGGAGAGTAGAAAAAGTGAAAATTAAATTCTTCCTTAAATTTTTTCCCCTTTTCAAAGAAAGTTTATCTTAGAAATGGTCTAAAACATAAGGAGAAGAGTTTTACATTAAGGGGGAGAGAAAGAAAGAGAGAAAAGAATTTTTTTATTTTTATTTTTATCTCTTTTTCAAAAAGTAAAGCAAAAATTTCTAAATACTTCAAATTTTTTTGGGCTCTTCAAAATTTTCTATGTCTAAGTGTTTCAAACCTTTTTTTGGTACATGTTTTTTTCTAAGTAAAATTTTTCTAAGTAAAATTTTCCTTAGTAAACAAAATTTGTCTGAGCAAAAACCTTTTGAAAATTTTTTGACAAATGTTTCAAAGTAAAGTTTTTTTTGGTGAAAAACTTGTCTAGAAATGTCTTAAAGATTTTGTTTTCAAAATGCACAAAGTGTTTCCTAGCAAATTCTTCTAAGTGTGCAAAAAATTTTTTTGGTAAATAAATTTTTTCCCAATTCTCAAAGTTGAACTTTTTTTGGGAAATTCGGCTTCAAAATTTTGTCTAAGTAAATTTTTTTTGAAAGCCTTATAAGTAAAAATTTTTTAACAAAATTTAGGCCTGCAAAACTTTTCAAAAATTGTCTAAGTGTAAAAAGTTTTCTTTGGTGCAAATACTTTTACTCCATTTTTGAAAAAAAAAATACTTTGTCAAAAACTTAGAAGTTTTACAAAGACTCAAAACTCCCTATTAAATATTCTGTTCGCCCATGTATATTTTTGATATATGTCAAAGGGGGAGGAAAGGTCAAAGTTAAGTATTTTATAACACAAGTATTCAGGGTTTTAGGGGGAGTATGAGAAATAAAGGATTTTTTTTCAAATCTACATTTATTCTATTCATAACTGCTATACTTCATTGATTTTTACCTTCTTTTCTTAACTGTTATAAGTTTTTACTTAACTTTGAATTGTGTTGCCATAAATCAAAAAGGGGGAGATTGTTGGTGCAGTAAGCACCATATCGAACCTTGTTTTGATATTGGCAAAGGATTCAAAGTTAAGTATTATTTGTGATCTAATAAAGTTACTTGAGTGTGCAGGAAGAAGTCCTAGGTACACTAGGCAAGAAGTCTTGGCAAAGGGTTGGGCAAAGAAGACCTGGTCAAGGGGTTGGGCACCGAAGACCTGCTCGGAAGGTGAGCACGAAGTCCTGGTCTAGGATTGGGCACGAAGTCCTGGCAAGGGGTTGGGCATCGAAGACCTACTCGGAAGGTGGGCACGAAGTCCTGGTCGAGGACTGGGCATGAAGACCTGGTCAGGTGGATCGGGCAAAAGTCCAACCGGAGGAGCCGGTTGGCAAAAGGTAAACTCTCCTGAGAGGAGTAGGTGAGGACGCGTTCCCCATCGAGGGAACAGTAGGAATCGGTTCGACCTAGGGTTCCATTTGGGAGACCCGAAGTCAGAACCAAAACAGCTACGGCTGTAAATATTGACTAATATTCTTGCTTTGTTTGTTTTGGAACTAACCTTGGATGCAGGGACCGAAGGAGTGTGTTTCTGCAGCTCAGAATGCCCCAAAGGAGAGGGGCAGGTAGCTGGGCTAGGTGCCCAGGAGGTCCCGGGCGCCCAAGGTCAAAGGCAAAATTGATGTAGACCAAGGAGCTGTTCATCAAGACCGGGTTAAAATCGCAAGAGATCATTTGTCACTTCCTAAAGGGCCAATTACAAGACTTCAAGCAAAGCGTTTCAAGGAAGCACTAAACGGGCTAATCCAAGAACAATGGCTTGGCAATGAGAAACGAGAAACCAAGTTAAGCCCAAGTACAAATCAAGGCTTAACCCATGTGATCGGTCTTATTCAACCATGACTCTTCCCTTGCATGATGGTTGGAAAAGGGAAGGAGAAAAGAAGTATGGAAACTTGGGATTTTGGGGTTTCTAAGTTATTTAATTTCATGAATGCAAAAGTATGGAGACTTGGAGTTGTTTTTTGGGTTTCTAAGTGTTTAAATGCTTGCATGCACCATGGGTACTTGTATTTGTTTGCATGCATGCATGTAGGTACTTTAGTTGCTTGCTCCCATTATATAAGGGAGAGAATTCCGAATTTGTAAGCACTTTGGTTTTGGTAAACATCCTAGTGAGGATTTTGTGATCTCTTGGTTCTTAAGGGAACTTCTGAACTTATCGAGTCTATCTCGTGGCGTTCAACAACCGAAACTTATCACCATCCTGGTGTGGCGTTTCCTTCTTTCGTAGTCTTTGTTCGTGCCAGTCTTGGTTGCGGGTAAAGGCTCAAACTCTTGTCATCTTGTTCTTGGGGTTCTATCCATCTTTGTCTCGGGTTCTATCACGTCTGTTGGTGGGGTTCGTATCATCTGGTATCAGAGCTTCGTTTCAAAAGGCAAGTGTTCAATTTATCTTTTCTTGCTGTTTGATATAGTGAAAAAAAACAAAACAGAAAAAAAAATTAAAAAAATTCGTGGAAAAAAATATTCAAAAGAAGAAGAAGAAGTTAATGGGGCAAGTCAAGTTTCTTTGAACCCTTGAAATAGTTTCACCTTCCATTTCTTTGTATTCGTCATCTTGTGCTCTTTCTTTTCTCTTAAAGTTTTTTTTGCCATTTCTTAAAGTTTCGGTTGGATTACTCTGAATTGTCACATGATATTCTGATTTGCTCTCGAAGTTTGATTAAGAACTAAAGAGACACAATTGAGTGAAAAAAAAGAGAGAAGAGAGTGTGTGAGACCACTACTAGTGAGAGTCCCCAAATCTTAAGAACGCTAGAGGGAGTGCTTGTGAGGTTTCTTCTTTTTTTTTTTGCAAAAATGTCCAACATTCTAGAGGATGATATAACTGAGAACGCTAGACAACTTCCAAATCTTCAATTGCAAGCATTAATGGGAGAAATGCAGCGTATGATGAGGGCGGAATTAGAGTCAATACATGAGAGGTTGGATCGAGTTGAAGCGGAAACACCTAGCAGACATCAGCAAGGGTATCCTAATGTGCAACAGCAAAGACGTGCTCCGAGGGCTGAAATAGAAGAAGAAGAGGAGTTGGAAGGATTTGGTGAACAAAACTACAATCGGGGTTGGAATGGTAATAGAGAAGAAAGGAGGGGCTATAGAGATCGGACTGAGCATAGGGAGGATCGGATTGGTGGAACTAGAAGAGTTAATGACTTAGGAAGCGTAAAGCTGAAGATTCCATCCTTCCAAGGTAAAAATGATCCAGAAATTTATTTGGAGTGGGAAACCAGGATAGAGATGGTGTTTGATTGTCATGAATTTTCAGAACATAAGAAGGTTAAGTTAGCTGCCATTGAATTCACTGATTATGCTATTGTATGGTGGGATCAAGTAGTTATGAACCGGCGACGAAATGGAGAGCGGCCTGTGTCCAATTGGGAGGAAATGAAGATGCTCATGAGAAAAAGATTTGTACCCAGTCATTACTATAGGAGTTTATATCAGAAGTTTCAAAGGTTATCCCAAGGCACCAAAAGTGTGGATGAGTATTTTAAGGATATGGAGGTTTCCATGATACGAGCTAATGTGGATGAAGATCGAGAAGCCACAATGGCTAGGTTCTTGCATGGTTTAAATCCAGAAATTGCTGATATTGTTGAATTTCAACATTATGTTGAGTTGTCTGACATGGTACACCAAGCAGTAAAAGTAGAGGAACAACTAAAGAGGAAGAGGCTTACTAGAAGGGGGCAGCCAGTGACTAGCAACAATACATGGAGGCCAGCCCCAAAATAAGAGGAACAGTTACAAAGCAAGCCAAAATTTGAACTCTTCAAGAAGCCCAAACCAACAACATCCACAACCCCAGGTATTAGCGAGTCCACTACTTACAAAACTCGTGATATCAAGTGTTTCAAATGTCAGGGGCGTGGTCACATTGCTAGCCAATGTGTGAACAAAAGGGTGATGGTTATCAATGTCCAAGGGGAGCTTGAATCAGAAGATGAGGATGAAGTTGTTGAATAAGTACCACAAACGGAGGACAGAGATGATGGGCAACATGCTGTTGTTGGAGACTTATTGGTGGAGAGACGAGTTCTAAGTTTACAAGCTAAGGAGGAAGACGGTAATCAACGGGAAAACTTATTTCATACTCGTTGCTTTGTGAATGATAAAGTTTGCAGTGTTATTATTGATGGAGGAAGTTGCACCAATGTGGCAAGCACTGAGTTAGTGGAGAAATTGTCGCTACCGACCCTGAAACATCCATGTCCCTATCGACTACAGTGGTTGAACGATTGCGGGGAAATCAAAGTGACAAAGCAAGTCTTGGTATCAATTGCTATTGGCAAATATGAAGACGAGTTGTTATGTGATGTGGTTCCCATGCATGGATGTCATCTTTTGTTAGGAAGACCTTGGCAATTTGATCGGAAGGTAACTCACGATGGGTTCACAAATAGGTATTCTTTTACTCTGAAAGGACAGCCTATTTTGCTTGTACCCTTGACTCCACGACAAGTTATGGAGGATCAACTAAAATTACAAAGAGCCCATGAAAAGAAGAAAGAAATAGAAAATGAAAAAAAGAGAGAAAAAGAAAGCGGGAAAAGGAGAGACAAGGAAGATGTGGGAAAAGAAATTGAGTGGAAAGAATCAAAGGGAGTTGAGAAAACTGCAAAAAAGAAAGAGAAAAACTTTTATGCAAAAAAAAGTGAGATCAAAAGAGCTTTGTTCTCAAATCCAGCCACCTCTTATACTTTTGTATAAGGAGGCACTTTTAAGCACTAACGATCTTAACAATTCTTTGCCAAGTGTTGTTGTTTCTCTTTTACAGGATTTCGCGGATGTGTTTCCCGAAGAGGTTCCACCTAGCTTGCCTCCGATTCGAGGCATTGAACATCAAATCGACCTTATTCCTGGTGCATCAATCCCAAATCGACCTGCATATAGAAGCAACCCGGAGGAAACAAAGGAACTCCAAAGGCAAATTGACGAACTATTAGAGAAGGGGCATGTTCGAGAGAGCCTAAGTCCTTGTGCTATTCCAATGTTACTAGTTCCTAAGAAGGACGTCACATGGAGGATGTGTGTGGATTGCCGAGCCGTCAACAACATAACGGTAAAATATCGTCACCCAATTCCTAGACTTGATGATATGCTTGACGAATTGCATGGCTCTTGTGCGTTCACAAAGATAGATCTTAGGAGTGGATATCATCAGATTAGGATGAAGGAAGGTGATGAATGGAAGACTGCTTTTAAGACCAAGCATGGCCTATATGAATGGTTAGTAATGCCTTTTGGATTAACTAATGCTCCTAGCACTTTTATGCGTTTAATGAACCATGTTTTACGTGCTTTCTTAGGAAGATTTGTAGTTGTGTATTTTGATGATATTTTGATTTATAGAAAATCTGGAAGAGCATGTTATACATTTAACATCTGTATTAAGTGTGCTCAAGGAAGAGAAGCTCTTTGCCAACCTCAAGAAGTGCACCTTTTGTATGGAGAGGATTGTGTTTCTTGGGTTTGTTGTTAGTGCTAAAGGGGTTGAGATGGATGAAGAAAAGGTGAAAGCAATCCAAGTATGGCCAACACCTACAACAATCAGTCAAGTAAGGAGTTTCCATGGATTAGCCAGCTTCTATCGACGATTTGTGCCGGATTTTAGTAACATTGCAGCTCCTCTTACTAACGTCATCAAGAAAAATGAGTCCTTCAAGTGGGGAGAGGAGCAAGAGAAAGCATTCAATACCTTGAAAAAAAGCTAAGTTCGGCTCCTTTATTGATTCTACCTGACTTTTCTAAAACATTGAAATCGAATGTGATGCTTCTGGTATTGGTATAGGTGCTGTGCTTATGCAAGAACGGAGACCCATTGCTTACTTCAGTGAGAAGTTGAGTGGGGCAGCTCTCAACTATCCAACGTATGACAAAGAGTTGTACGCATTGGTAAGGGCATTGGAGACGTGGCAGCATTACCTATGGCCAAAGGAATTCGTGATTTACACGGATCATCAGTCACTACTGTTGGATCGAGAAAACCGATAGAGGGGGGGTGAATATCGGAAATCGTTCGGATTTTCGTAAAGAGCACGTACGCAGCGGAAATAAAATAAAACAAATCACAGCACAAAGACACAGTCGATTTACTTGGTTCGGAGCCTGTGTCGACTCCTACTCCAAGGCCCACGGTCGTTGACCGTTTACTTTGGGCAATTCTATATACGCGCAAAGCAGTTTACAATAATTTATTACAAGTAAGTGCACTAGCAATAATAATAAAAAATTCGATCTTCGTTACTGACGTCCGGAGTGGATTGACTCTTTCGGGGCAGTGGGACGTCGTCGGCTCAAGTTGGAGTGTTTCCGGAGCAAGGCACGAGCGTAGAAGATCTTTGGGCGTTGAGAGAACAGTTGTTCTGAAGCCTTGGTCGAAGGCCCTTTATATAGGGCCTGGGGGCGCCCGGGACGTCAGGGGCGCCCCCCACGTGGCCTCTGATCCGTGGAGCTCTCGGTCAGCGTCTATCCTCTGTATCCGCTTTGACCGGGGCGCCCGGAGCGCTCGGGGCGCCCGGATTGACTAGGTCAAAGTCCTATCTCCTTGGCTTCGAGGGGTTCGGGTTCAAGGTTGCGGATGGGGGCGCCCGCAGCGCAGGGGGCGCCCGGGAGCAGCGGGGGCGCCCGGGAGCACGGGGGTGCCCGGCCCAGCATGTATTCGGCCCAGCATGTCTTTACTTGTTTTGTATGCCCCTTGGGGGCGCCCGGGACACTCCGGGCACCCTACTCAGCTACTACCTCATTCCTTTGAGGTTATCTGAGCTGCAGACTCTCTTTCCTTTGGTCCTGCATCCAGGGTTAGTCCAAAACATAATAAAGCAATAAAATATTATATACAGCCTTAGCTGTCTTGGTTCTGACTTTGGTCTCCAAAATGGAGTCCTAGGTCGAACCGACGCCTACTGTTCCCTCGACGGGGAACGCGTCCTCACCTACTCCTCTCGGGAGAATTTACCTGATGCCAACCGCTCCTTTGGTTGGACTTTTGCCTGGCGGTCCTTTGCCAGGGCTTGGATGCCGAGCTGTCCTTCGCTAGGGCTTTGTTTCCTGGCAGCCCTTCGCCAGGTGCCTAGCAGCCCTTCGCTAGGACTTGGTTTCCTGGCAGCCCTTCGCCAGGTGCCTAGCAGCCCTTCGCTAGGACTTGGTTTCCTGGCAGCCCTTCGCCAGGTGCCTAGCAACCCTTCGCTAGGACTTTGTTTCTGCACACTCAAGTAACAACATTAGATCACAAATAACACTTAACTTTGAATCCTTTGCCAATATCAAAACAAGGTTCGATATGGTGCTTCCTGCACCAACAATCTCCCCCTTTTTGATTTATGGCAACACAATTCAAAGTTAAGTAAAAACTTATAACAGTTAATAAAAGAAGGTAAAAACACAATGAAGTATAGGAAAAAAATACAATGAAGTATATAAAAGAAATTTATCTTCAAAAAATTTTTTTTCATACTCCCCCTAAAACCCTGAATACATGCAAAATCCTTAACTTTGATCTTTCCTCCCCCTTTGACATATATCAAAAACAAACATGGGTGTTCAAGGTATCTAACAGGGATTTTTGAGTTTTCCTAAGTGCTTCATGTCTTTAACAAAGTGTTTTTCAAAAAATGGAGTAAAAGCATTTTCACTAACAAAACTTGTTTCAAATTTTAGGCAACATTTTTCAAAATTTAGGCAAAATTTTGAAGCTAGATTTCCCTTAAACAAAGTTTCAAATTTTGAGAATTGGGAATAAATTTGTTTACTAAGGAAAATTTTACTTAGGAGAAAAATATGTACTCAAAAAGTTTGAAAAACACTTAGAAATACTTCGAAATTTTTGAAGCACTTTAAAAAAATTCCTTTCTCTCTTTCCTTTTTCTCCCCCTTAATGTGAAATTCTTCTTCTTATGTTTTAGACCATTCTAAGAAAAACTTTCTTTGAAAAGGGGAAAAAAATTTTAAGAAAGAAATTTTTAATTTCACTTTTTCTACTCTCCCCCTTGTTCTTATATCAATAAAAAACTTTGTAAAATATATTTTGAAAGAAATTTAAATTTGTGTATCAGAGCTTGTGGAAAAAATTGAGCGAAGTAATGTCAAGTGTTATGATAATTTAAAAAAATTTAGAAAGACTGAAAAATTTATGTTCAAAATCATAATTGGAGTCAAGTGTATATGATAAACAATAAGTTTACTTGTTCTGAATATTTTGAAAAATGCACAAGAATGCAAGTACTTTATTGAGCTTTTGAAAGGCATAAGTATTTTGAAAGATATTATGAATTTGAAAAGACATAAGTACTTTTAAAATATCAAAGAAAATTACTAAAATTACTTGACTTATCTTTTTGAAAGTACTTACACATAATCTTTTACTTGCTTTGGTTTCTTTTCCAGTCTGACACAATCCTAGGAAACCTTGTTAACTACAAGAAAATTTCCTTAAGTGTCCTGGAAATTTTCCAACTCAAGTAAATATTATTTCCAAAAGAATTTTGATAAGCCAAAATGATAGTATTTTGAAAATATATGCAAGTACATTTTGAAAAATGTATCAACTTTGGAGGCACAATATTTTACTAGACTTGGTTTATTTTCCAGTCTAACACAATCCTAGGAAGCCTTGTTAACTACAAGGACCTTTCCTTAAGTGTCCTGGAAAATTTTCCAAAGTCAAGTAAATATTATTTTCAAAAGTATTCTCAATAGATTTTTAAAGATATTCCAAAGTCACGTAAAATTTTGAAAGTGATGATATATATAAGCAAAATGATTTTACAGGATAGTATTTTGAAAGAGTAATCGTTTAAGTTTTCAAAAGGATTTTAAAAGTGCAATGCATGAAAACATATAATTTTGAAAATGCTCAATAATTCTTTTAATTTGATCTCCCACTTAACTCGACCCAGTCCTAGGAAGCTTGTTGACTACAAGCGATCTTCCTCTGAGTCTTAAGGTTTGATTCAAATTATACGAATTATCTAATAATTTTAAACTTGTTAGAAATAATTTCTTTTGATTTAGACTCCTCCTAAATTTGACACATCCTCGGAGTCTTTGTAGATCATTAAGTAGACCTTCCTTTGTGTCTTTAGGGTTTACTAAAATCAAAAGAATAGTTTTGAATACTAGCATGGTAATATAATTTTAGAAAATTCAATTTGAAATGAAAGATAATTTTAAAGCATAACCCCTGTTTTCGAAAAACATTTTGAAATGATAATGTTTTTTTTTAAAGCACAATTTTCGAAAAATATAGTGATTATTTGAAAACAAAAAAAAATTTAAGTCCAAAAAAGATAAATATCTAAGCCCGGACTATAGACAAAAAAATATCCTAAGTAATCCCTAGGGTGACTTTTTGCCATACAAGAGTAAACTAATTTTCAAAAAAATGTTTGTATAATGGTAAAGGAAAGAAATAAATGTTATGAAATAGATTTCAGGTTAGTGAACAAAAGAGACTTGATTTTAATTACAATGATTTGAAACATTGACTCTTAGTTAAAAAGTTAAATTTGATTTTTGTGAAAATGAAAATTTAGAGGGTTAAGTTTGTTCAGTTGAATTAAATTTTGAATTTGATTGAATTAAATTTAATTGATTTAATTGAGATTTAATTGAATTTAATTGATTTAATTAAGATTTAATTGAATTTATTGATTTAATTAAGATTTAATTGAATTTAATTGATTTTAATTGAATTAATTAAGATTTGATTTTAATTTAATTGAATTTTGATTTTAGTTTGATTATCTGAATTAGTTGGTTGGGTTAGACTCAACTTTTAGGTCATAAGCATCTCACCCATTTTTAAGTGACAAAACAGGATATCCTTAACTGTTTTGTGAGATGCATATTTTAATAGAAGGATTTATTTTGAAAAGACCATGATTAATTTTGAAAAGTTAAATTAATTTTTTTTTAAACCCAATTTAAATTTGTTTTGAAAAGAGATATTTGAATCTAAAATTAACTGAAAATTTGTGTTAGATTCGAATTTAACAAAGAGTAAATTGAATTTGAATTTCAAAAATTGGCTTCCAGGTCTTGGCGAGGCACTAGGCCTTCTTTGGCCGTAGCCTTATGGGATCATCCACCCTTTCCTAGACAAAGCCTTTTAGTGAAATTTCATCTTCAAAATTACTTTTTGGTAAATTCTGGTCTAACTAGTTTGGGTCTTGGATCGGTAGCTTCGGCTAGTTCCGCCATGATGGCTTCCCTAACGTACTATCATCTCACCTCCACCCAATACTATGTTGTTCAAATTTCAATTAATTGATTTAGTCCTTACACTAACCAATCCTAATTCTAAGCAGAAAAATAAAAAGAAACACATAATTAAAACAAACAATTGTCTAAGTAAGGTCATAATTGGAGTAATACTCCGGATTTTCGAAATCAGCAAGCTTATGAATTAAATTTTCTAACTTATTAACCTTATGTTTTAGGGTTTCATTTTCTTGTTTCAATTTTCTGAAGTTTTCTTTAATTAAGTTACATGAATCAATCACATTATTTAAGGTAAATAACGGATTTTCAAATACTGTAAATTTACCTTTGTCGATTGTTTGTGCGACATTCTTGGTAGCTCTTTTATCTGTGCATTCACGTTGGTAATGCCCGAACTTCTAGCACTTGAAGCATTGGATGCGACTTTTGTCCCTTCGTGCTTTTGGTACTGGTTCCTTTGTCGCCATCGATGGTGTACGAGTAGGACACTCACTTTGGTAGTGCCCTCACTCCCTGCATGTGTAACAAATTACCTGATTTTTTAATTCTGATTTTACATTTTTACCTTTTGGTTCCTTATTGGGAATCTCCCCCTTGATTCTTGCCGCCTCGGATTTAGACTCATCTTGTGATTCCGTGTCTGAGTCGGACTCGGGTACTGGTTGAAGCTCTTTCTTTGGTGGTTCTTTTGGAGTTTTCCCTGCAATGGAATTTATACCTTCCTCGACCATTACAATATCTGTTTGATTATTTAATTCAAAATTTGAAAAGAATTCAAAATTAGTTACCGTATCAGTCAATTCGTCGTCTGATTCTGGTTCGACATTGGATTCGGGTTCAGACTCTGACTCGGCTGTTTGTGCTTGGACCGAAAGGGCAAGATAACTTACTTGATCTTCTTCTTCATTTGAGATCTCTTGATGAAGATTAATCAATTTTACCCAGATTTCTCTAGCACATCTGCATGGACCTACAAGCTTGAGTTGCTCCTTGGTTAGGCCATATTGTAGGATTGCAGTTGCCCTTGCATCGGTCTCAATTTGATTGAGGGTGTGTTCATCCAGTTTGTCCCATTCGATTGATGACTCCTCTTCTACGGGTAACGAGAATCCCGTTTGGATGATCTGCCATAAGTCCATGTGGGCCTTCAGAAGGGACTCCATTTGACATTTCCAAAACGTGAAGTTCTCACCGGAGAATAGTGGTGGACGTGCACTGTTCCACTCTTGGTTGGTCATTCAATATAAACCTTGCACACAAACAAAATAACACAAAATTGTACCAAGACTTGGTCTCGGATTAGTAGTGCGGGAGAAGAGAAGAAATAGCTCAAAATAAATATTACACGAATTTCGAGGCAGAATTATACTAAAATAATAAAAACAATTTATGACAAATTTTTGAAAATATTAATTTTGTCAATTCTGACTAATGATGAAAAATTAAAAATTTAATGTTAAAAAAAATTTGCTCGAATTAAGGTAGCACGAATTTCGAGGAAAATATTAAAATAATGAAAAAAAAGTTTGTGACAAATTTTCAAAAATTGTTCGTTTTATCAATTTTGACTTATAGTGAAAAAATGAGAATTCAAAATTGAAAAAGGCGTAAGAATATTTTAAATACACCTACAGATATTATTTATTTGAAAATAAAAGGCGAAAAAGATCTAGTGGTGTTGATTAACTAGAAAGAAAAGAAATAAGATTAAAAATTTTGTAAATCTGAAAAACTTTCAAACTGGTGGTTGCACCAAGTTTGAACTACCCCGCTCTGATACCACTTGTTAGATCGAGAAAACCGATAGAGGGGGGGTGAATATCGGAAATCGTTCGGATTTTCGTAAAGAGCACGTACGCAGCGGAAATAAAATAAAACAAATCACAGCACAAAGACACAGTCAATTTACTTGGTTCGGAGCCTGTGTCGACTCCTACTCCAAGGCCCACGGTCGTTGACCGTTTACTTTGGGCAATTCTATATACGCGCAAAGCAGTTTACAATAATTTATTACAAGTAAGTGCACTAGCAATAATAATAAAAAATTCGATCTTCGTTACCGACGTCCGGAGTGGATTGACTCTTTCGGGGCAGCGGGACGTCGTCGGCTCAAGTTGGAGTGTTTCCGAAGCAAGGCACGAGCGTAGAAGATCTTTGGGGCGTTGAGAGAACAATTGTTCTGAAGCCTTGGTCGAAGGCCCTTTATATAGGGCCTGGGGGCGCCCGGGACGTCGGGGGCGCCCCCCACGTGGCCTCTGATCCGTGGAGCACTCGGTCAGCGTCTATCCTCTGGATCCGCTTTGACCGGGGCGCCCGGAGCGCTCGGGGCGCCCGGATTGACCACGTCAAAGTCCTATCTCCTTGGCTTCGAGGGGTTCGGGTTCGAGGTTGCGGATGGGGGCGCCCGCAGCGCAGGGGGCGCCCGGGAGCACGGGGGCGCCCGGGAGCACGGGGGCGCCCGGCCCAGCATGTATTCGGCCCAGCATGTCTTTACTTGTTTTGTATGCCCCTTGGGGGCGCCCGGGACACTCCGGGCGCCCTACTCAGCTACTACCTCATTCCTTTGAGGCTATCTGAACTACAAACTCTCTTTCCTTTGGTCCTGCATCCAGGGTTAGTCCAAAACATAATAAAGCAATAAAATATTATATACAGCCTTAGCTGTCTTGGTTCTGACTTTGGTCTCCAAAATGGAGTCCTAGGTCGAACCGACGCCTACTGTTCCCTCGACGGGGAACGCGTCCTCACCTACTCCTCTCGGGAGAATTTACCTAATGCCAACCGCTCCTTTGGTTGGACTTTTGCCTGGCGGTCCTTTGCCAGGGCTTGGATGCCGAGCTGTCCTTCGCTCGGTGCCTAGCTGTCCTTCGCTAGGGCTTTGTTTCCTGGCAGCCCTTCGCCAGGTGCCTAGCAGCCCTTCGCTAGGACTTGGTTTCCTGGCAGCCCTTCGCCAGGTGCCTAGCAGCCCTTCGCTAGGACTTGGTTTCCTGGCAGCCATTCGCCAGGTGCCTAGCAACCCTTCGCTAGGACTTTGTTTCTGCACACTCAAGTAACAACATTAGATCACAAATAACACTTAACTTTGAATCCTTTGCTAATATCAAAACAAGGTTCGATATGGTGCTTCCTGCACCAACAACTACGATATTTGAAAGGGCAGCACAAATTGAACAGATGCCACGCAAAATGGGTAGAGTTCATTGAAACATTTCCTTATCTGATCAAATACAAGCAAGGAAAAGAGAATGTTGTAGCTGATGCTTTATCTCGAAGGTGATGATTTGAGGGCAAATCCTTTTCAAGAGGGGGAGAATGATGTAGACCAAGGAGCTGTTCATCAAGACCGGGTTAAAACCGCAACATTTGTCACTTCCTGAAGGGTCAATTACAAGACTTCAAGCAAAGCGTTTCAAGGAAGCACTAAACGGGCTAATCCAAGAACAATGGCTTGGCTATGAGAAACGAGAAACCAAGTTAAGCCTAAGTACAAATCAAGGCTTAACCCATGTGATCGGTCTTATTCAACCATGACTCTTCCCTTGCATGATGGTTGGAAAAGGGAAGGAGAAAAGAAGTATGGAAACTTGGGATTTTGGGGTTTCTAAGTTATTTAATTTCATGCATGCAAAAGTATGGAGACTTGGAGTTGTTTTTTGGGTTTGTAAGTGTTTAAATGCTTGCATGCACCATGGGTACTTGTATTTGTTTGCATGCATGCATGTAGGTACTTTAGTTGCTTGCTCCCATTATATAAGGGAGAGAATTCCGAATATGTAAGCACTTTGGTTTTGGTAAACATCCTAGTGAGGATTTTGTGATCTCTTGGTTCTTAAGGGAACTTCTGAACTTATCGAGTCTATCTTGTGGCGTTCAACAACCGAAACTTATCACCATCCTGGTGTGGCGTTTCCTTCTTTCGTAGTCTTTGTTCGTGCCAGTCTTGGTTGCGGGTAAAGGCTCAAACTCTTGTCATCTTGTTCTTGGGGTTCCATCTTTGTCTCGGGTTCTATCACGTCTGTTGGTGGGGTTCATATCAAAAACAGCAAGGAAGCAAGAATTGCTTCGAAACCACATTGGGTCAGGCGCCCGGGAGGTCCCAAGTGCCCAAGGTCAAAGCCAAAGAGGTAGTCGAAGCAAAATCAGCCACGAAGCCAGCGGACCAAGTCAAGCTGGGCGCCCAGGAGGTCCCGGGCACCCCAGTCAGCTCCAGAGGCCGATTCGAAGGGGATAAGCTCTGACCGAGCCATGGATGAAGTTTCTCCGATCTAAAGGCACGTGTCAAGCGCCCCCAGCGAATCAGGCGCCCCCAGGAGCACTATAAAAGGGGCTCGACCCCAAGGCTTCAAAAACACAACTTTCTAACGCCTCTAAGCTTTTTGTTCAAGCACTCTGCTCTGGCAAACTCCGTTCTCGACATTCCAGCGCCGCCGACGACCCTCTGCTCCGAAGTACGATCCACACCGGGCGTCGGTAACGAAAAGTGTAATTCTTTTATTTACTACAATATTCTTGTATCAAAATCTGTAAACCTTTGCGCGATTATAGAATTGTCCGCAGTAAACGGTCAAGGACCGTGGGCCTTGGAGTAGGAGCCGACCGCGACTCCGAACCAAGTAAAAGACTTGTGTTCTTTGTGTGATTGTTGTGTTTTCCGCTGCGTTTTCTCTTTCCTTAATCCAAAAAAGATTTTAACGATATTCGCTCCTCCCCCTCTATCGTTTTTCTCGATCCAACATCAGCACCATGATCTACATCATCGTCGCCACCATCATCACCTGAACGGGGAGAATTCTGCATTTAAGCGGAGTTTAGCTGAAGATGTCGCATGATCATGTCCTGTTGCCGACGTAAATCTCTAATTTCTTGATCCCTTTGTAACATTTGTTCATCCCTTTGCGACTTTTCTTCATCTCTTTGTAATATTACCCCCTTCAAATGGGATACCTCTTCAGTCAAGCTAATTATCTGAGCCCTAACTACTGGTGGGGTAGAAGAAGAAGAAGTGCCAGCAACTCTTAGGGTTCTGTTCAAGGAACCCATTCCTAATATTCTTCCCCGTTTGGGTCCCCCACTAGCCTCCAACCATAAATTCATGTTGTTGCCAACAAAAGGTTCAGAGTCGCCGGTGTTTTCACTAGCTTGCGAATTTATTAGTGCTAGCTCTAACTCATCATATTTGTCCTGCATTGTCATAAGAAAAATTATAATACAATGACAATAATAATATTTTAAAATTAAATAAGAATTAATCCTAACATTTATTAATTTGGCTCTATCCTCACTCCAAGTCTTGTCTTTTTTTTGTAAAAGCATGAGAGAAAGTTTCAATAAATGTGGGCTCCTTCCCCATTTCCTTAGTCTAAAAAACACCATTAAAAATAATGAAATAATTTGATATAAATTAAAAATTAGTGAGAGAGTTAAATAACTTACCAATCTGAGTTTGTGCTCATCTATATTAATAGACCCTCCCGCATATATAACAGATGCGTCTCCAGAATTAAAAGATTGATTTATCTTATTCTGATAACTCCTGCTTTTGCTCTCATCCGTTTCCCAAACATTTCAGATCTTGACCCAATTTTCATCGGTGATGTATGATGGCTTTTTCCCCCGAGTCTTGGCATGATTCAGTACATGCCTAATGTGATCACCACATTTTTTAAATATTCTTTTTTATTTCCATTTCTGCACTCAGCTTCCAATTGAATGTCCGCTGAAATGAAAAAGAATAATTAATTAGATACTAACTTTAATTTCATAAATAAACAAAAAATAATATACTTTGAACTCATTCTACCATAACTCCTTATTAGCAGTTGGAGTGTTTGAATATGACATTGAAGCACCTCCCCAGTAATTATTCACGATTCTATTAATATTGTGAATAATCCATACAAAGTATTCAAACCTATCATAAAATTACAAATAAATTATATTAAATAATTAAGATAGTTGAAAAAATAGATATTTTACAATACTTACGAATCTCCAATCGGAACTATAAACTCTTGAGTGTCTATCAACTCAGTGGCTGAGTTTCTGGCCGATTCAGGATTTTGCATGGGTATCGGAGATTAGACTAGCGAAGGTACTGGTGACGGTGAATGAGAAGGTGCGTGTGAAGGTCCTGCACCTGAATGAGAATGTGCGTGTGACAGTACTAGCGATGACAAATGATAAGGTGCATGTGAAGGTCCTGCACCTGATATTGGCAACGGCGAATGAGAAGGTGCATGTGAAGATCCTGCACCTGATATTGGCGATGGCGAATGAGAAGGTGCATGTGAAGATCCTGCACCTAATACTAGCGACGGTGAACGAGAAGGTGCAGGTGAAGGTCCTATATCGGGTGATGAAGCAGAAGGGCCAAGAGAAGACCGTCTATGCCCACGACGTTGAAACTGTCAAACAAAAGTATGGCGATGCATAAACAAAATTTCAATGCATAATGAACAACATGAAAAAACTTACCATTTTTGCTATCTAATCAGAGAGTGCGCAATAAAATAACTGTATGTTACCTATAATGACCTATTAAAAAAATACAGTGCATTAATAGATAGAATATATAATTTAAAAAATACCATATATAAACAATTAAGAATGACTTATAAGTTTTATAAATTTGCATATTAAACTAAATTAATTCATATCATTTTATAAAATATTACCTATCATCAAACATCAAAGTCCTCGTTATCATTCTCGACCACATCCTCATTCTGATCATCATCGTCGTCGTCGTCCTCCTCCTCCTCCTCCTCGCCCTCCTCATCCTCATCCTCATTAATTTCACTTGCATCCACGTTTATGATTATTCCTCTGTTTGAAATAATATATTCCTCTATTTGAAATGTGTTTGCAACTTCATCCTGTTGATATGCAATATTTTTCCAATGTTCCTCAATATTTTTTCCCTTGCTTTGGTTTTACAAACAACCCACCAATCAATCTTATCACGTTTCAAACTAGGATATGAAGAATAGAAAACTTGAATCGCTTGTTGTGCCAACACAAATGGTTCATATCTTTTATAGATTCTCTTATGATTTATTTCAACCAAATTATAGTGTGGATGCACCTTCATACCTCTTACAAGGTCAAACCAATGACACATAAATAAGATAACTCACATTTCTGGGCCAGGGTATTTTATCTCTAAAATTTCTTCCAACAAACCATAAAAATCAATATTTGCACATCCTTCATGGATGACTAAATGCAAACCCCACTATTCATTGCACTCTTTTTCATTCCATATTCTTGAGTATGAAAATTATATTCATTTATGAAGTATGTTGGCCAAGTGCGTATAAGTGCTTTTGGACCCCCATGACAGATTGATTAACATCTCATGTTCAAGGTGAGCTTGATTATCATGAACCTAAAATCAAATACACAAAGTGTTAAAAGTCTGCATATGTATAAACCAAATTTAGATTGTCTACTTACATATGATTTAAAACATGGAGCAAATTTTTCATCGCTTAATCGATCAAACTGTTATGGCGATAATTCTGAATATAAGTTTTGGAAAATCCTTCAAAAAAAAAACTTATCACAATAACAATTTACAATATTAGAAATATAAATATATATTTATACTGACTCGTAATATGATGATACTTCTGGACAATTCAATAAAATATATGTTTAGGCTACCCGCCTGTTAAATACGGCAAATTGAAACCCGGTCCAAGAAATTTCTTTGAGAAATTTTCTGAATGTTTTAGGGTTTCATTACTTTAGACGGAATTTAAAGAGGTGAAATTGGTTAAACCTAAATTTGAGAGGGGGTTGAATGCTTAAAGAAACTATTATCTAAGGGTGTGGATTCGAATAGGAAAATAAGGTGGGCCAAAATGCAAAAGGGCACTAATATAAACCGCTCCTCCCTTCTTATCGCCGAAACATTTGTCTTCCTCAATCTATTTTCGTTCCCTTCACTCGACCGGCGCCACCAAGCCTCGCGGATCACTTGCGGTCATCCAGTCCGAGAGAGAGAGCCACAAGCCAACCTCTTTTGCCAATCCTGCCTTTGCTTCCCCACTTGACGACGAGAGGAGGAAGGGTTTCGGACCCTGCAAGACAGGGCCAACGACGGGACAGAGGATTTTCGTAAACCGGTTGTTCCTTCCTGGGTAAGCTCTCGGTTCTTCGTTCGATTTTGATGCCATCTATTTTTGTTCCCTCTGACTTATTGGTGACCTCTGTTTTTGCGGCTAATCTAGAGGGGCGTCGAAAATCCTACTTTGATTTCCAGGCTGTGAGGGCTGTCGGAGATGAGGAGGATCACCACAGGTGCTGAGCTGATCAAATCTAAGCAGGGATCCTCCAATTGACGTCAATCCCGGTAAGGAATTTGATTCATTCACAGCATTAGGATTGGATGATTTAGAGATGCTGAAACACGGATCAATTAGTGGAATCGCTGTTGTGTTTAGATTTGGAATTTTTATGCTACAGATCTGTTGTGATGTGGGTTTTGGTTTGCAAATGGTTGAATAGGTGTTCTATTCATCAAGATTTGGAAAACTATTGTGATTTCGAATTTTGATTTAATTCGTGACTAGTTTGAGGTTTGAGCTTGTGTTTTGTCCTGTTCAGTTTTGGTGTTGTCAGTTTGATCTATGTTTTTGGATCAATTTCCTTGTGTTTCAAAGTGATGATGGGATCTGTCTAATTGTCTTGATGATGCTATTGAGTTGATTTAGCCGTTGTGAGCTTGGGTTTTGGGGTTCACGATTCTTCACAGTGAGGGGGAAACACCATGAGCATTTGTCCATGTTGAATTGAGATCTTTGAGTTTATATTATGTTGTGGGGAGCTGCTAGAGGTGAGGATCTATGATTTTGTTGTTTTTGTGTAGGATCTAAGATGTTTAGATCTCTGTTAGGTTTTAATTTGTTGTTAGATGGATTTAGATCATTACAAAGGAAGGGGTAGCATAGATTAAGGTTAGAATCTGATGCTATCTGAATAGATGTTTGGTAGCTTTCTCATTTGGATTTCGGAATGAGATAACAGTGAGGTTTTGCCTTGGGAATTGGCTGTGAGTACCTTTGGGGTAAAGATTGAATGGTTCATTTGGAATTGATCCTACTGTTGGATAGATATTTAGTTTGGTTTTGGCTTGGGATTAGGTTGTTATTGGGTCGATAGACTTAGAAATGATCTCTTGCGAGATTTACCATTGTGGTATTGACCTCTACTAGCATTAGGATGATCCTAGTTCGGTTGTAGATATACTTAGCTAATTTAGCAGAGGATTAGGGCGACCTCTGCTAGGATTAGGGTGACCTCTGTCAAGCGAATCACCTTTTGCCAACATGAGGATAATAAATTATAAGTATTTACATTTATGAGGACAGAGTCGGCTGCGCATGACCACAGGAGAAATGAGAATGAAAAAAAATTACACATTTACTTGAAACTGGAGCAGGGATTGCCAGAGGTGGAGTGGCTGGAGGAGGAGTGCCCGGAGGATATCACTGGTTACAAGAACAAGAATCGCCAATAGAGAGAATTGCTGAGGACAGAACGTGCACGTGAGGAGGAACTTAAGGCGACTGCGAGACCCAAACCCTAAGTTTATCCCGATTATACCGGCGGACAATTTTAATCCGTCACTATTAGCGACAGATTCAATTTATCCGTCTCTAATTGCGATGTATTTAACTTGTCTGTCGCTACTACCGACGGATTTTAACTTTGTTGCGACAGGCATATGCCGTTGCTAGTCGGTCCTGGATTTCCATCAATTTTTTTGCGACGGACATTAATTCTCCTTCGATATTAGCGTCGGATACTAAACAACCGTCACTAATTTTGCGACGAATATTTATATGTCCGTTGCTATTGCCTAGTTTTTTTGTTGTGATATTTCACCGTACGTTTTCAATTTCTGATTAACAAACTCTCAATATCCTTTTACAAGTGTTAGTAGTGCATCACGAGTTTGAGGATATATTAATATAGCTTATTATTATTATTATTATTATTATTATTATTATTATGTAAAAATAAATTATTGTTTTTGTTGTTTATTTATATTTTTTTCTTTTATAAATCATAAGACTTCGATAACATAATTTATTAACCTCTTTACATAGTTACCTTTAATTTCTCTCCTTTTCTTCGTGTTATCTTTTATATTATATTTACACTCTTTACTTTTGTTCACGACTAAAACGGTTAACTGATTATTGCCCGTGCTTAGGGCAGAAGCTTTACTGCTAAGTTTTAGGATTTGATTTGGATAAAATAGTAATTAAATTTCATGCATAATAGTATAAAATTGATGTTTAAGTTTGAGTAGATAATATTAAATTTTGAAGAAGATTTTCTTATTAAATACAAATTCCAAAGCAATAGAAGACCGAGTTTACTTTAAAAAATTAAAATTAAAATTGGGTTGTCACATATCGTGACAGAAGATCATTTGTTTATCTTTTACATCCTCGTCAATTTATCTTAAGGTCAACCCATTTTATGATCAATAAAAAAAAATTATGAAGATTATTAATTTAAATAATAATAATAATAATAATATTTACATACTATTCCATTAGGACGGGCTGTCGCAGATGGGATCTTCATAACTCGTGTCACTGTCAAAGCTTTTTCCGTAGATATATACGTCATCCAAAAGGGCAATATTTCCTGGGTTCCACAAGATTTATAATAGATCCCGTGGGTTGACCATTTTGTTATTACGAGTATAATATAAATTTTCTTCATTTGAAAAAACGAGTTTGACTCTTTTTCTTGGTTCGGAAAGGCCAGTGGGTATTTTCATGGAATCTTCCGTTGATTAAAAAGTGATAATTTTATTTTAATAAAGTAAAGAATTAATTTTGATGGACACATTTTCTAAAAAATTATATTTTTTCATCATCATGGTTAATTATATATAAGTTGACTTATAATTTATTTTTATTTATATAATTTGAGGACAAATTACAAGAAACATCTAGCAGAAGATAATCACCTTTTATGTACAAGAGAAAATCAATAAATGTTTCCGATAGAGTCATTTTTTTCCGATATCTACAAATATTTCCCAATTTAATTTAAAGGTCAAAATTTTCTATGATATAGAATCAATCAAAACAAAGAAAATAAGGCCATTAAGTGAGTTTGGAATGCCGACTTGCTGCTCTCTTTGACAAAATCCTCCTTTTCTTCGCCCACATGATATAGAAAAAAAAAACTTTGACCACATTTAATATTTTAATTGCTAACTAGATTGATAAAGATGGTGATAATTATTTTAAATTTTCTAAATAAATAACATCAATCTATTATAAAATTAATGATAAAAATTATTTAAAACAGAAAAGATATCTTTTATTATCATTTTCATAAAAATATATCTCAATTTTGTTAAAAAATTAAATAATATTTTATTTAATTCTTAAAATATTATTATTTTGGTATTATTAATAACTTTCTTAGTTTAAAATCACTATAATGTATAACAACTTTATTCAAATTTATTTTAATATAGAATAATTTGATGAAAATTGTTTGTAATAATTTTGATCAAAATTATTAATGAAATTGATGCAAGAGTATTAAAGTGAATTTGATAGATTCTAATTTATTTTAAATAATTTTTAGCAAGTTTAAAAAGGAGATTTTAATACATTAATATTCTATGTACAATAATTATGATTATGTAAAATAATTTTACTTTAAATTATATTAATTTTAGTTAAAAGTGTATTTTTAAAATGAAAATAAGATAATGTACTATTTTATTGAGTATATTAGGGGTGTAAATTCGAATGGATAACATCGGATTGAATTTTTTTTTAAAATCTCAATCTAAATCCGACTCGAACACACAGACTATCCGAAACTCCTAAACCTAAATCCAAACCCAAATCCAATCAATCCAAATCCAATCCGAATAATCAGATAAATCAATTTAAAATGACCTTTTTAATTATTTTTCTTATAATTTTTTTATTTTTATCTCAATATTATATTATTACATACTAATATTATTATTAATATATATAAAAATATTTTTAATTTTTAAAATTAATTTTAATTTACTTAAAAAATACTAAACTTTAAACTCGGATGAATTTGAAACCGATCCAAATCTAATCCGAATCGGATTCCAAAATTTTCAATCCGAAATTCTTTAGGTTGCGTTTAGTAGAGAGTAATGTAATCGAGTCTATAATGTAATCAAGTCTGTAATGTAATGTAATATAATTAAATTACATTACTATGTTTGATAACGAGTTGTATATAATCTTTGATAACCATTATGGCTGTGTTTGGTGAGGGGTAATCCATCCTGTAATGTAATCAAAGATCGGCGGCTGACGACCGACAACGACGATCGACGACCACGGTTGACGACCGACGACCGCCGCCGGTCGACCGACGATCGGCGATCGACGACCGGCGACTGCCGCGGAGGGTTCTGCCGATAGATTTCGAGAATAGAGAGTAGGAAATGTAATCGGATTATATAGTTTTAGTTTTATAATCGAGATTACAAATCTTGAACCACTTTTGTAATTGAGATTCCATTACATTATAATTTTAAAATTATTTCAAATAAAAAAATCTAACTTGTAATATAATTTTAATTGCATTATAGGATGAATTAATCCCTATCAAATGCAGCCTTAATTTAAAGCTGACCTGAATCCGAAACTTGAATTTGATTTTTTTCGAATGGTTTCGGATTCAATCGTGAGGTCGAATTCATTTTTATAAATTTAGAAATCGGTAATGAATAAAATAGGGAAGGGTTGACGAATCCGGGGAAATTGGCTCTGCGTTGACTGATTCTTCATCGCCGACGGGAGACAAAACCAACGTTCAGGCCGCGGAGAAGACGTGTCAAGTCAACTCCCTCCGTGCTATAAATGCGCTGTATATGGGCGCTGTTTCTGTTTGTTTAGACTTGTCATAAGTCGTAAGCAATCGACATGGGGAACGCCGTCCAACGCGCCTCTTGCTTCAGCTCCGCCTCCGAGGGCCCCATCAAGATCGTCTTCTGGGGCGGCGCCACCGAGCTCCTCCACCATCAGCAACCCGCTGGCGGACTCATGTTCCGGTTCTCCGACTGCATCGTCTGCCCCGCTGACGCCTTCTTCATCGGCCACCCGGTCCCCGCCCTCGCCATCGACGACGACCTCCTCCCCGGCCGCACCTACTTGGTCCTCCCCCTCGACAAGTTCCCCTGCCACGGCAGCCCGCTCACCGCCGCGTCGGTGGCGTCGCTGTCCTCGACGCCGCGGGCGCCGCTCGCCGGCTGCCCGTTCGCCTACGTGAAGGGCGGGGATGGCCGGGCGATGATCAAGGTGCTCCCCGAGTTCATGACGAAGCTGGTCGGCGGCGGCGGGGCGGATGACGGAAGAGGGAGGGGAGGTGGTGGGAACGAGGCGATTTGCACCACGCCGGAGTTGAGGAAGCATTTCGAGCAGCTGGTTGGGCCGAGGGAGAGGCCTTGGTCGCCGAAGCTGGAGACGATAGCGGAGAGGAAGAAGAGGTTATTGCTTGCAGGAAGACTATCGCCTGTTCAGTTGTTAGGGTTAACTGACAGGAAAACCTGTTGATTAATTAGGCGATAATTATGATCACTATAATTAATTAGGACTCGAATTTTGACAATCTTTTTTTCCGCATGATCCACAATGATATATATGTTGACACAAAAATGATACTCATAGTAAAAGTGAATATCTCAGTGAAAATTACATGCAGCACGTCTGACGTTCAATCGCCGATCGGACACTACCGGCGGCCTCTGATCATCGTCCCGAATCAAACTATACCTTGGGAGGATGGTGAATCCGTCAGGATCGGCGATAATGGTGAACTCGTCGAAATCGACTGTGAATAATACGAAATCGTAATTGCGACGATCCCCAACTGGTTTACCGTGCCCCCCAGGATATAGTCCGGGCACCGATAGTGTCTGATCAGTGATCGGACGTCGGACGTGCCACCGATTGATAGTTAAAATTTTCACTGAGATATTCATTTTTATTGTGCATATCATTATTCATGTTTATAATAGATATATACTCATTAAAGGTTGTAAATGATTAGCTACTATTTCTTCGATTTCTTCCTCTACTTTTTTTTTAACCCTTCTTTGTTTTTTTGACAATAAAAAAAACAAAAATTGCTTGACCTTTATGCACCCAAAAAAGGAAAAAAAAATGTCATCTCTATTGTGATCTTCCTATGGCGCCAAACCAACTTACAAGAAGCAAATATGCACTAAAAAAGAGTTTTGTTGATGATACGGGGAATTCGAGACCCCTAATTCATGTAGGATAAGTCAAGTGTTAAGAGTTAGGTGATCGGCGTGGTCCTACAAGAGCAACTCAAGAGCACTTGGGAAGATTATATTGTTCAAGCAGACATCTCTGATAGATCAGAAAATGACTTGGGTAATATCCGACTTGTTAATTTGTACCTAGGCGTTGGCCGATCAGCTAACTTGTTATATGGGGGCCAACAACCGCTGATAATAAAAGGACAGCCGATCGGTTGACTCATTTGGGGTATATGACCGACTAGCCGACAAGATGAATATGGTCGATCAACCGGCTTGTTGAGATCTTTTGACCATTCAGATGTTCCTACCAGTTCATGAACTAACCTCGGACGACTGACTTGGCTACAAGGAAGCCCTATCATTAATCCTAAGCATGATTTATTATAGTTGGGCTGAATTTTTTTATTGGGCCTCCACATGTCTGTACAAACAAACTTATCAATCCTGTTACGTACAAATCTAGGTTAATCCCTGATAAGACCTAAATAAACTTTATCCTGTCATCATAATTACTAACCATTGGTTCATCCACTTTTTATGAAACTTTAATCACTGTCCTGCTCAGTGGATCATTCACTTATCTGCTATTGTCTAATTTTTTTATAGGAAATATGCTAATTTGGCAATCATATTATAGTTGACATGATACCTAGACGATGGAGGATTGCTAAAGAGTGTCATTTATATAAAGAAGTTCCTCCTCTATAGCACAAGTATGCTCTTCCTAAAAAAATCTCTAGTACGTTTAAATTATCCATCCTCAAAATCACTAACTTGAGTGTCGAAGTGCACGCTCTAGGATCTCCCTTGGACTTTCGGCTAAGACTCTTTTCTTAAGTACTTCCTTCTTCAAAATTTAACGATGGTAGTGCAGGTCTCATTAAAGTCAATACTTTCATCGTATCACCCTTTATTGATCGTGAACCAGATCAGGATCAGATGAGTAATTAATACTTTTATGAAAAGTATTTTATTTTATTTTTCTAATTAAGCTGAAGATATATATATATATATATATATTTCTGCAGAGTGATATAAAAGGCGAAACACAATCTTTTTTTTTGGCATATTTCTTGGAGGGGTTTTTCATATGTAGGGAGAGTTAGACCTTTTCAGATATACTTTACAACTATTCTTCATATTTCATTTTGCTCCTTGATTGGTTGAGGACAAAGTCATCTCAAGTTTTATCAGTTTATTACTCTTATTAATTTTCAAGCTGTCAGTATCTAATTTACGAATCATAAAAAAAAAGGATTAATCTTGCCTGTTCACATGAGATGAACAATTTCTCCAAACCATTAAACAAGGCGTCAAGAAATTAAAAATTTACCTATCCTCCTGTTAGGACATCTCTAACCGATGCCCTAAAATATCAAATTTAATATAAAAATAACACCAAACTTCTTCGATCAATATCCCAAATTTCAACATCAAATTTGGTGTTGTAACAGTACAACACTATCTTTTGGTGTCACCAACACCAAATTTGGTGTCATTAATTTTTAATATTTTTATATTTAAAAAATCTTATTATAATATATAATCGGCAAATACAATATATATATTAATATTTAAATAAAATTAATTTATAATTATTATAAATGAAATAAATTTAAATATAAGTATCATAAAAATTTAATTAAATTTATGTTATAATTAAATTATAATAAGAAAATAAATTATTTAAAAATATTTTTTTTATATTGTTAGTAGGTTGAATGAATGTTTTTTTAAATTATCATTTTAATAGAATTATATCAATATAATATTTTAGTTGGATATTTAATATCAAGATTTAGATTTCACTTTTAACTGTATATATTATATGAGATTTTTCATAGGATGAAAAAGTAAATTTAAAGGATGTGAATGCTTATTGATTTATTACGATGGTCGATAGATATTATTTTATTTGTAGATTTAAAAAAAAAATCTAAATTATAAAAAAATTTGAATATCTGAATTAAATTGAAAACTTACTTTTAATAAATTTGGATATAACCGTTTACACCTTTCCATGACAGGTCGAACTTCTCTCACTTTCCCCGACGCGTCAGATCGACAGCATGTATCGGTTATTTATAACTCTCTTCCTATGGCATTCTATTTTCTTAATTTTTTTTCATCAAAAAATGGGATATCGCATCAAATTGCTTGTTTTCTCCCGGCAGCTTCTAATGGATAGGCATGTTGTGGAATGAGATCGACAATTCCTTTAATGTTGGATGGGTAGGCGATTGCACCTTCCGACGGATACATCAGCACAGGTACAAGAAAGTTACATTTGTTTTTGCCTTTTCATTTGTGTTGGATTGGAATTTGTTGTTCGGATCTTTTGGGGATAAGTATCATTTCGCAATCAGGGGAAGACGTTGGATGAGGTGGTTGTGGGCATTGTATTATGATGTCTGCCCAACAAGAGTTCTACGACTCCGGCGCTCCTATCGGTTCGTTCCCTTTTTGTTTTTTTTTTAATTTTCTGTCATAGATCTTCTTTGTATAGCAGATCTTCTTTGATTTCGTTAGAAACCTTTCCTACATGAACCCTAATTCAAAATCCTAGAAATTTATCATACAATCATAGCAGATCTTTATAAATGAATTCTGTATGCACAATCTACACAGTTGGTGCAATAGCATTATCAGTATCTCAATGAAGAGATTGATTTAATGAAATATTCTGTTTTGGTAGTGGGATTTTGTGGATCTATCTGTCTTGATCCTTCTCTCGATTTTTTGTTTAATTTTTGGTCTACCTTTCACTTTTTTTTTTTTTTTTTTGCAGATTCCCTGACTCCTCAAAAAAGGCTAGAACTTGTAATGAATCAACCAAGCAATAGATACTGTGCTGATTGTAACTGTCCAGATCCAAAATGGGTGTAAGTATTCTAGTCTGAATAGTGTATAGATCTTTATGATTTCCTATTACAACATCTATAGGTTATTTTACTATTGATTGCATCTTGTATATTGTCATTGTTAGATGGGAAATATTCATAATCTCGCTGATCCTAACTCCTATATTTAATGGGAAGTTTAAAGTATAAAGTACCAATAGCTGATGTTGCTGTCTAAGTTGATCACTATGGTACATTTACTACTATTGTCTAAAACTATAAGTTTAGTGTTCAAATGTCTCTAATTCTCTGTTTCAACATTTAGTAGAATTTGGACCAATATGAAGCTATCGTTCCCTGGTTCAACTTGTAATGGCTTTGTTCCCTATTACCAATTTACCATTGTATTTATGATTTTTTTTTAATGTAATAGTAGTTAAGTTCACGAAGCACTGTCTTGCGCATTCACATTTTCTCTAAGGTGAAAGCTTAATTTTTTGATTATCAAGTAGTGGTTAAATGCCCTTTTTTGGTAATCCTGCTGGTTAAAGGCGATTCGCTCGCCCCCAGCGCCCCCGCCAACCCGTCCCAGGGCCAACACGGAGGAGGTAAATCACGAGGGCTACTAGCCTGGATGCTGTGGCTAGTGCGGGGGGAGGGTGGGCACCCTTTTTTGGTAATCCTGTTCGTACTAGTTGTTGTATTTGACAATACTTCTTTTTTAATGTACAGATCATTAAATCTAGGTGTATTTATTTGTATCAAGTGTTCTGGAGTTCATCGAAGTCTTGGTGTTCATATCTCTAAGGTATATGCATGAGTGACTTACAGAGTAAATTTTCTGTTCTGTTGGTTTAGCTTTATCTTCTATATACAGTTTACATATTGTTGAGCTGTAACATATCGGGAGGGTTTTTTATTCAAAATTATTGATATTCTTTACTAGATTTAGGTTTAAAAATAATTGCTAGAGTGAAAAAAGCACAAAACAAACTAAATATTTGCAGTGATATCTAGAGTGAAACTTCCTTTCTTTTTCACTTAAAAAAAGGGCAGTTAGATAAGTAGTTTGGGAGCATGTGCTATGATTGATTTGCTAACCATTTATCCTAAAAGCTCGAGCTATTAGGAAATCAACTAATTTATATAATTCATGATCACACTTATCCATGTGGGATTAATGGAGACCAATTTATATAATCGACTATTGTATTTGTTCATGTGGGACTAATGAGCATGGAGCGTTCTAGCTTCAATGGGCTCCCTCATGCTCATCATGACTTCGAGGAATAGCCTAGTTATTTTATTTATTTATTTTCGATATTTGAACTCTAGACCTCTTGCAATAATACCATATAAAGAATTGGTAAACCGCTTACCCCAAAAACCTGGAGTCCTTAGGAAAGGGATTAATTTCTATAACGAATCACTGGATTTGTTCATATGTGACTAATGGGTGTGGAGCATCATAGCTTCAACATAGTGCAATTGTATTCATATCGCATTTGATTTAGTTTCAAAATGATCTAGATATTGCATATTACTAGATTTTGCATATTGGAGTTATAAGAAATTGTCCTACTCATAGATTTTAGTACAACCTAACTCTATTAAAATTGACCAAGTACTTACTAAGATTACACATGAACTTTGCTCCTTTTGTTTAGGTTATTGATTATGGAAAGAACTCGGTTAGATACCTAAATGCCGAGTTTCAACCCTATAGAATATCTGGACTGAAGAAGAATGGAAACAAATACCTTTGCAATGATCATCTACATTGAAAGTTTCATTTAAAAAAAACACTAAATTATGCATACTAAATTTCTGAACTGATTCTGAGCTGACATGGTTGGGAAATATACTTTTAATAGGACTTTGGTAATAGATTGACTCATTTAAGATTGACCATACTCGTTAAGGTTATATTTTGTCTTTGCTAAAAATTTCATGACTTGTATTGATTATAGAAAAAAAATCCATCTAAATATTTATATTTGTCCCTTTAAAGGTAGTGAGATGTTATTGTCTAGTGCATTGGTTACACACTAAAAGATATAGATAAATGGGTAATTTACTAAAATGAGTCTAACATAACATACAACCATAATAACAAACAACATTTTAAACATTTTGATCATCACCATAGCCTAATTCAAAACTCTACAATTTCAATCCAAGTTTGGGATTCACATCGGAGGTGTCTTATATAAATATTTGTGCATGTTTCTTTAATCACTTTCTACTTTGTTTTTTATATGTTCCATTATCCTTCAACAGATCCTCTCAGCGAAGTTGGATGATTGGACAGATGAACAGGTTGATTTTATAATTGAGGCGGGTGGTAATGCTACTGTGAATATGAGATATGAAGCCTTTTTGCCAGAAAATATTAGGAAGCTGAGACCAGATTCCTCTATCGAGGAACGATCTGATTTTATCAGGTCTACTTCTTGCAATTCTAGTTTTGCTCTGTACTTTGGCTCAATCTAAATGTTTATATAATTATGCTCAGGAGAAAATATGAGTTTCAACAGTTTTCAAGCTCAAATGCACAGAATGAATATTCCATGTCTAGTTGTAATGCATGTTTGCTGCACCATGGTCCAAGTAACAGACAACTTGAGGAACAACAAACTGGTATTCGCCATGGTGTAGGCCAGGCGTTTCATAATAGCCGGAGAAAAAAGGATAGTGGACATAAATCTATAAAGAACATGGTATGAATTGCATTGTTAGAATGAATATGCAATTCTTGAATGTATCTGATCAAGTGGTATGCGATAACCAAAGTAATGCTTTGTAGATTGGCATGGTAGAATTTGTTGGATTAATTAAGGTTGACGTGATTAGGGGCACCAACTTAGCTATTCGTGATATGGTGAGCAGTGATCCATATGTTATCCTGAGCTTGGGACACCAGGCAAGACATTTATCTTTTCAGTTGGACTATTTGAAATGCTGAGTTCACTATAACAATTAGTTTTTTTACTTCATTGTTACAGTCGATGAAAACACGGGTGATCAAGAACAACTTGAACCCTGTATGGAATGAAAAATTAATGTTGTCAATCCCTGACCCTATCCCACCTTTGAAGTTGGTAAGTAGAACTATGTAGTTGCTCTAAAAAGTGCAATATTTTTAATGATATGGCATAATTGCATTTCTTTTGTCTTTCTTGTACTATGTTGCATTAAAATATATTGCTTGCTTGATGAAATGACATTTTAAATTGATATAAGGACGTCCATTTGGTCCCAACTATTTGTGGTTGATGTCAGAAAAAAAATAATAGATTTTTGTTATAATCTATTGAACATATACATTTTTTCTTTTTTGTTCTACTACTGTGCTTTTCTATTATTAGGGCCACAGCTATAATAGTCTTTGATTTTTTTTTTCCTTTTCTAGTAACCATTGTGTTTATGTGAACGAGAAAAAGTTTAATAGTCTTTTTTTTTTCTCTTTTAGTTTGTTTTACTCCATCAAACGACATAAAATAATCCTGTTATAGGTTTCATATACACTATGCAACACAGAAAATGACCTACTATTGAAAATATTCTCACCTTAAGGTAAGTTCCCCTAGAAAGTATTTCATGCATAACAAACAGAAAAGTTTTTAAGAATGCAGCTTGGTGTTTCAGAGTTTAGCTTATTGTTGCATCTATAGCTCGGAAATTGAGTTGGTTTACCATCGAAAGTTGAAAATTGATGCTGTACTATGAGACTTCTCTGGATAGTCAAATGGTGAATGCTGAAGACCATCTTTGACCACATTATTTGGTTTCTGCTTTGAATTTTGTTGAACAATAGAAACGATGCAACTTTATGTTTGGAAATTACTTGCAAGGCAAAATTTTAAGGTAACTGATGCTCTTCTCTCCAAAATGTTGAGTGTTTCTTCTTTTTGTTGATTCGGTTCTACGGATGCACAATTTTAAGGTATAAGCTGACAGTTTTGTTTGGTTGCAGCAAGTGTATGATAAGGACACTTTCTCAACTGACGACCACATGGGGGAGGCTGAGATCAACATCCAGCCACTCGTAGCAGCAGCCAAAACATATGAAAACTCAGGCATCTCAGAATCTATGCAGCTCGGGAAATGGCTAGCTTCGGAAGACAACACTCTGGTAAAAGATAGTATAATATCCCTCGCCGAGGGCAGAGTAAAGCAGGAGATTACCTTGAAACTTCAAAATGTAGAACGTGGTGAGTTGGAGATCGAACTTGAATGTGTACCTCTCAGTCAATAAATCGGAGAAGACTAGACATGCTTTTGTTGCAAATTCTTCCTTCTTTTGCCAGCTCGAGGGGCATCTGGAGTTGATAGTCGTAGCATCACTGTACGTTGTTTAGTGATGATATTGTAATATAGCGTTTTCTTAGCTGCACTGTTCTATTCCCTTAAATGTTGTCTCCACCATCCACGATAAATTGTTGATTAGTTTGTGGATTAAAATTTTAGATTTTGGAAATATGACAATCTAAACAATCTTTTGAAGCTCAGAGACAAATTTGAAGCTCACTTCCAAATTTGAAGCCCATACCTGCTCTCTCAAAAGTTATTTGTAAATATGATCGCCAGTAGTTAGCATCTATGTAAAGGCAAGTTGAAAGTAACTCATACTGAACGTTGTATGGTACTTTATTTCTGAATGATGAATAATGCTGCTAATCATACAATCAATTTTAGATAGACACATAGTATGGTACTTTATTTCTGAAAATTTAGAAAACAATGGAAAAGCTAACAATATTTAGAATCTAATCTTGAACCTCATGACATTTTATCTTCATGGCCGTAGTATCTATTTGCTTATAAGACTAATGGCAACTCTTACTCCTATAGTCCAACGAATATACAATTATCAGATTATACATCTGATTGTATATTCACTATATCTATTCCCTTTATTGTCTGGTGGCCAGAAGTCGACGAATATTCGCCAGACCATACCCATCAAGTTCCAGAAGAATAAATCAAGAACCAGCATCTCCACAACACTAATAAGTCAAAATAATGAAGAGATGATGATCAATCTAACCGTTTATAGTGAATTCTCTTTAAGATTCAAAAATGGCCAAAACAGGTCTGTAATTCAGCACCATGTTTCTTTTTCAAATAAACAGACAAGTAGTGTTGAGTAAAAAATCAGCATTTGCTCTATCATCAAGAGCATCTTGATAATGATGGCTCGGTATGACTGTAGAGATGGAAAAGCTGAAAATTTCTGGATTGAAAGGTAGGAAACGAGATTATGAAATTGTACAAATCACAACTCATGGTTGTACCAAATTCAAGGGCAAAAGTTCCTGGTGGTGGTGGAGCATTTGTCTGCTCCCACTGACAAAAAGAGACTACTTTATCTAAAAAGGGGTATCTGTTTCTTTGAATAGCCATAAGAACAGTTTGAGGCTTTGAGAATTATAGAGCTGGAATATGGTTGTGCATTGATGTTATTGTAGCAACTGTTCAACGAAAAAAGCTCACCAACCTACTGTTCTTGAATGAGAAATGATTAGGGTTTAGGGTCTCGTTGTCACCACAATTCACAAAGAGATCATACAAACAAGAACGGAAAGCTGCTGCACAGGCAATCGTTTCATTCGATAGATTAACTTTTTGCCTCAAACATCAAGTTACAAGGTTTCTCTTTCGGCATTACTGATAAGTCGAGGGAACGATTGATAGCACAAGATAATAAAATTCAAACGTTCCCAATTCTGACAATAAGAATCGCATGCTTGCACAATAAGAACACGAACACAAACAAGAAAGGGAGGGCCTCGACGCCGATCAACCGACAGGCAGCGTGCCGATCTCAACGGACCTGAGGCCGCGTGCGATCTCGTCGGCGATCATCAAACAAGTGGACACCCAGCCGTTGAGAACCACCCACACCATGCCCATCACGTAGATGGCCAAGCTCCACGGCATGGCCATCAATGGCAGCTCAAAACCCTGCCCTCTTTACCCTGTTGCCTTATAGATCATCAGTTCCACGAGATGAAGAGCAAACATCTGAAAGGAAGAGAGGGGGGAAGGAAAAAGGCATCTGATCAAGAAACGATGGCTGACCTGGTGATAAAAATCAATTCTTGGCCTCGCCATTCAACATCCACGCCATTCTTGCTGTTGAAAAATCAAATTTTGACTAAAGAAAGAACTGGAAGAGAGAAGTCCGAGAGACCTCGATCGGTGGGACTTTGGTTGGGAGGTCGCAGAAGCAAGGAATCGCACTTTACCCTTTTAAAATGTCTCGGTGGGCACTCAATCATGAGGAGTTACGTTCACGAGAGCAGTTCGTTGGGGAGGGTCATTTTGAGCAAGGTCGGCTACAGAATCTGGTGGCGTTCATTTCGTCATTGCAAAGTCAGCGCCCACCGGGTGGTAGATTTAGACGTTCGATCTATCCGTTGAATTCGTTGTCGGTATGTAAGGAAGGTCATATGGTCAACCTCACAAATTTGATCTTAAATTCATGAAAACATCTGGTTATATATGGTACAGTAAAAAAATAATTAATTAATTTTTAAATATTTACAGTTTAATATTTAATTATAATAAATTTATAAAAACAATTTTTTCAAATATGACGATCAATCGTGGGATGTTTAATTTTTGAATCGTTTATCACGAACATTTCTTAATTTACTTTGATAGTCGATGAAAAATTTTCATGAAATCGGATGGATCATCTTAAATTCGATATTACCCAACCTGAGTTATTATTTTTTATATGATAATCACGAATAATTAAATATATTAATAATAAATTTATAAATTTTATATGATAATTATTATAATTTTATGATTCGAATCATTTTTCCTGTGAAGTGGACGTTAGGTTTGAGTTGTTGATAAGACAGATAGAAAGTTAAAAAAATGATTAAAAAACATAAATCGAATTAAAATATTTTTTTTCAGTATTCTTCTCCGTAATTTCGTATTTGGATTAACATAAATTAATTTATCGTTTTTGTATTTTAGAAATTCGACTGAATCTAATTAATTTCTTTCAGTCTCTAATATATATATTTTTTGGTTCGATTTGATTTAACGGTAAATTACAAAAAAAATTCTCCAATTCCCATTTAAATTTTGCATGTACTCCTCATTTGAATTTTTCTTTACATTCACTCCCTAATAAATTGAGTATAAAAGATTAAAAATTGAATATACATTAGTGAAAATTAAGTATAAAAGAGCGAAACTTGAGTATAAAAGATTGAAAATTGAGTACATAATTTTTTAATGTGGTGAATGCAACTCTACATACTCAAATTTCTAATTTTTATACTCAACTTTCTTCAAATAATACTCACCAAACTGTCTTGTCAATCTCATCAGGAGCTGTATGTAAAGAAAACTTAAGTGGGAACTGCATGTAAAGATGAATTTGAGAATGGAGAGTTTATGAAAAATTTTTCTTGATTTAATTACGATGTATTTTATAAATTTTTTTAAATAGAACGTGAATTTTAAGATGTTGAATTTCTGAAGTATCCGTCATAAGTATTTTATGAAATCGAATAAAATATTTTTTTATTTATCTTGATAATTGATAAAAAAAAATTCGGTGGAATCGAATTGGACGTTAAAAAGACGTTAATTATTTTTTTTAATATCGTAAAATATTATTAATAAAAAAATATGATGCTTAGCTACTAGTGACGACGCTGGATTCCGAGTGTCTAGGGTTTGTCTGAGATTTCTCTTCCTCCACTCCATGGCGTCGATGTCGTTCGCCACTTGCAATTCGCTATCCACTGGCATCTCCCCTCGCTTTCTTGTTCCTTCTGTATGCCGTCAATCCAGGGCTTCTGCTTATCTTTCAACAACTACTGATAAGGCTCTCACCTTCCTCGGCCCGTCCTCCCCGAAACCCTTCTACTTATCTACGGTGCAGTTAGGGTTTACTGCTAAAATTGAGCGGCGAATTCTTGCCTCCGCCTCCAGGAACGAGGGAGACTCGGAGCCAGAGGCTGCTCAGTCCGATGATGCTAATCAGGCGAGGGGACAGAGCACGTTTCCGGAGAGGTTTCGTTACCTCACAAAGGAAGCGCCCGATCGCCCAGTCAGGTGGCCATGGGCTATTGGTATGTTAACCAGATAAGAACATTGCTGTGTTTCTATTAGGGTTTGGATTGGTATTCGTTTGAGTGCTCCTCCGATGTTGTGCCAGTATTTGTCGGTGCTTAGAATGTTATCAAAGCTCGAAATTTTGAAGTAAAATTGATGCTATCTCCTGAGATTTTCCATGGTCATTTATGCATTATCATCATCTCGAGGAGAAAAATCTGAACTCAGTAAAGTTACGTATTTGCAATTGTGAGGATTTTTTGTTCTTCGGTTTGTTGAACCATCATATTTGTGTTAATGAACTCTGTATTGTCGGTTTCATCTATTTGATGGTTTGAATTTCCTCATATGGTTCAGTCAGTAATTGTTTTATGACTCGATGGTTGACCACCACCATACCAAAGATTTTCTTTTTATATGAAAATTCAGAAAATGAATAAGCTAAATTAGCATTTAAGAATATCTGTGTCTTTCCATATGAGTATACCTATTTTTGTTGCAATTATAATTCAGATATTATGAATGCAATTCATAATGCTTATAATTTATACTAAATATGGCATTTTCACATTACAATAACTTCTGAAAGTTGCCATGCCTGCTTTTCTTAAAAATATATGTTGTATAACAAAAAAAAGAAGGTAAAGATATATGTTGTAGAACAATCAAAATTTTACTGAATCTTAACTTTTCTTAAAACTGGAATATGATTAATTTATAAATCTACAAACTAGTAAACAAATTCTTACCTGCTTTTATTATATTGCTTAGTTAAAGGTAGTTTGTCAAATTTCTTGTTCATTAACTTATGGATATATCTTTTATGCATCTTGACCACCTGGATGCTGAAATGTGCATATGGTGATTGCACAATGTATGCTCTCTGTAATCTCATTTCATTAACCTGGTATAATTCAGATTGTGCTCTCCCCTTTTATGGCTTATCCCGAGTATTTGATAAACAGTCTTATAGAAAGATAGGATCTTGGTATTTTAAACTTCGGTATTTACAACTACTGATTCAATCTTATTCCGGGGCATTGCTGGGTTTGAACACTCTTACTCAAGTTTTCAAAATTTTTTTTCTTTTTTATGTTTCCAAATATACTTGATCATTTGTTATTTGCCGTTAATCAAATTTGTGTTTTAATCAGTTTATGACCCTTTGTATATCAGATATTCATTTATCTTATTGTTTCTCGCAGCACTGGTTTTTCTTGTTTATGCTTGGCGAACTGCATTGTGGGAACTTTCAAATTGGGCAAAGACTGTGTTAGCTGTTATGAAATTTCTCGGTTACTTGGGCAAACTGCTCCTTGCTGTTGTATTCCACTACATTGGTGGTCCTGTTACAGAAATTATAAGATGCCTCGAGTTCTGCCTCTATTCGGCAAAGTATGCATATGGCAATGTTGTGGCATTTGCTCCGGTGCCAGAATTGATGAGGATAATCTTGTTTACTACAGTGATATTATCTATTGCTGAAGCTTCAGTTCCAGATTCTGTAAACAACCAGATGCCCTTGCTTACATTTGCGGCATTGATCGGGTTTGGGGCTGTGAAAGACTTTATTCCGGAGCCACTCTTCTGGATGTGCCTCTGTGGACTCTTTGGCTACTCAAGGTTTATTACAAAAAAGGATGATGTATCAGCATTGTTGCCATCTGCTGCTGTACTCGCCGCTGTCGGGGAGCCGTGGGTCAGATTTCTTGTGATAGGGTTTTACTTGGCCCTCGCCATCATCCAGCATTCAAAGGCATCGAAGGAACCTTCAAGTGAGGAAGTTCCTGAAACCAGTAGAAGACTTCCAATCCCACTCTTACTCGCTGCTTTATCTGTTGGAGTTCATCTTGCTGCCAAATGGGTTCGATATCGTCACCTGACATGGATGATCGCTTAATTGATTTTGAAGATCCTGTCAAATTGCAATCATCTTGGAAGCAAGTTGTGTTGTGTAATGTCTATTTTACTTTTATTCATTGATCAGAAATTTGCATTTCACAAAGCCCAGTTTCAATCAGCTATATGCTATAAGCCTATCTCTGCTTCCTATATTCCATCGGTTTTACTGAAGTTCCTCTCGTTTCCTGAACATCGAAAGGTATGTTGCTCGGTAAAATTTCCATACAGCATCCATTGCTTGAAAATTTCCTTTATAATTGAAAGTGAACAACTTCTAAAGTTAAATCTTACAATCATGACTTAAGACCACTATTAAATTAAACCAACATTTGACCACGTCATCGATAGAGTCTCAAGTATATATACAAGTTCTTAAAAATATAATCATATAGTTTTTTTAACCATTTTTTTTGGATCTTACTATCATAAATAGGGAGAGTATAAACTCTCTTTTCAGTTTTTTTTTAAACCGATTTCAAGATTTTGGGTTTGGGGATACTCTGCCCTGAAAATTCTCTATCCCTGTATCTCATAATTGTCGTTCATCACCGGTGGCATGCTTGATTATTGCCGGACACCGTCGGGAGCTTTCGGCTGTCGTCTTTACTAAATTATACCTTGGAAGGAAGGTAAATCTAAGAGGATCTTCGTCAATTGCGATTTCGTTGGATTCCAACCTCTATGATCTCCAATGGATTTATCTTCCTTCCAAGATATAGGGTTCATCTTCCCCAAGGAGCAGGTGGTAATTGAGTGTGTCATTGATGATGAACGACGATTTTGAAATATGAGAACAATCAAAAATAGAGACAGAAAATTCGATCTCCACTTGTATAATAGGGGTGGAGTTAATAATAAGAGATTTATAAAATAAAATCCATACTATAAATTTTTCATTACCTGTGCCTCATAAGTTACTTTTAAAAACAGTCAAAATTAAAAAAGGGAGCAAATTGTCATATTCGAAACAAAAAGAAGTTAAATGAAAAAGAAAATAAATTATAAAAAAAATATTTCTCTCCCTCTGCTTCCTCCGTAGCATCCAAAACCCAACGCCGCCGTTCAAGTGTTTTGAGCTTACCCTGTCGGAGAAATTTGTTCAAAAGAACGAAGAAACAAGAGAACTCCTTCCTTCTTCGCGTGGCATAAGCGAAGTCTAAATGGTATCGCTGCGCGGTTAGAGGATCGTGAAGAGTTTAGACTCAAATGGAGCGGGAAAAACTGCGCGTACCGGGAGGATCGGAGAAGGATGCTTCCGCTGCTTTGAGAGTCCTCGAATTCTACAGCGGGATCGGCGCAATGGTCGGTGGTGGATTGTTTCATCAATCCCGACCTGTTCCTTAGCCTCGGCTGCTAGAATTGACTAGGGTTTCATGCTTTAGCTCTTTGCAATTTTATTTCATCTATATGTTCATTTGCGCATTCATCCTTTCAGAGGTACTCCTTGATGCGGGCTGGTATTCCAGGATGCATAGTGGAAGCATTCGACATCAACAACATCGCCAACGACGTCTACGAGCACAACTTTGGCCATCGCCCCTTCCAGGTTCCTCTTATCTCCTTCGGTTGTTTATCCTCCCCAGAGAAAAGGGAGAGACGCAAGTTCTAAAGAGGAAAAGCGAGTCCTTTGTTGTTGTTTTTTTTAAATTTTTTATTATTATTAAAGGAGATGAAAAGAAGATGCATATGCAGGAACTTGACTATAAATTTGGATTGCCTTTGTTTTGCTGCATAAAATAAGTAGAAACTCGAACAGATGGGAACCACGAGTAGACATGAAATGAACTGAACAGAGGACTATAACGTTGATTCATAATGTTTTCCCCAAGTTTGATAATGATAAATTCATATTCGTTTTACAACCATATCTCCAGTTCAATCGTGTGTTAGGAGATTATCTTTCTCCTCTGTCCAACGGTTATTTATCTAACTATTCAGAAGGCTGCCATGTGTATGCAAGGGACCATCAATTTTCAAGGCATCAACTGATTTCTAGCTTCATTTTGTTATGGATATCCTAGTAAGAAAAATTGATATAGGAATACTGAGATGGTATATAATCTTAGAAAGGATTTGGCCTAGTTTAGCCTATTAGGGCTTGTATAGACAACTGTGGTACCATACAAAGTTCATAAGGACACATTTCTATTCTGTTTGGCTTTTGCCTAAGTATACAAGAATATATGGAAGAGGTTTTTGAAAATATTTGGATGATTTCAGAGATAACATTAGGTCGTTCTTGTAGTTTCAATTCATCATTAATGTATCAGGTAGCATTCCATTGCAGGGAAACATCCAAATTTTGTCACCTATTGATTTAGACAAGTATGAAGCGCATGCATGGCTTCTTTCTCCTCCATGCCAACCTTACACTAGACAAGGTTGTATTTTGAGTTCTACAACTATATTATCAATAGACTATGATCCTTCCACATTTATGTTTGAAGTGTTGTTTTATAGGCTTGAAGAAAGACTCAACTGATGCTAGATCATTGTCATTCATCAAGATCCTTGAGAATATGCCACATATGAAGCATCCTCCCCTAATGCTATTTGTGGAGAATGTTGTCGGGTTTGAGGTTTCTATTTCAAAATCTGCCCTTTTCTCATCTCCTCCATGAATTTCGTCAAATTGAATCCTTGCCTTATGTTGCAGACTTCAAATACACACAGGCATATGATGGAAGTGTTGGCAGGAATTGGCTTTGTCACCCAAGAATATATTTTGAGCCCATTGCAATTTGGAATCCCATACTCTAGACCTCGGTACTTTTGCCTGGTATATGCCCATTCATAATCAAATATTTTACTCTTAGACTGTTGCCTGAAGAAGTACTCAGATTTATGTTAACATTGGTAAATAGTAGCAGCAAATTTTGTTACAACATTTTAGACGATTACCAACCTAGCTTAGTAGTTTCATTTTTTTTCCATAATGCTTTCCTACTATTGTGCTTGTTTGTTCATATGTTGATTTTCACATATGTTTAGAAAACTTATCTGGATAATTAATCAACATGGAAAGAAAAGGATACATATATTAATGATGAGTTTATATCTTCCGTGCACTTGTTCTATTCTGAAAAGCTCTTTATTTTGCAGGCTAAAAGAGAACCTTTTGCTTTTAGGAATCCGTGCTTCAATAACTCAATTCTTTGCACACCATCTCCCTTCATTTTGTCCAAGGATGCTTACTCCACAAATAAGCTTGATGAAACAAATATAAACCATGAAAACTTTGAGTCTGTTTGTCAGCCTATCATGACCTTTCTAGAAACAGATTTGTTTGCCCAAAATCAACAAGAGTGCATGAGAGAGGTTGTTGTTTCCAAGGTGGAGTCTGAATATGATACTGATCAAACACCAAGTACAACTAAACACTTGCAGACCACTGACATTGATAAAGTTTATGAAGAGGCTGAAGAAGGTGAAACTTGCATAAATTCTTGGAACACATATTTTGTTCCACCAAGTTTGATCGAAAGATGGGGAAGTGCCATGGGTATCCTCATAATTTTTGTCTCATTTATTATTAAACACTAGATTTACAAGGCATCTTGACTATTGATTATCTGAGTCAATTCTTTGACAATGGCCAGATATCGTCTTTCCAGAGTCTAAGCGTTGCTGTTGTTTTACCAAGAGTTATTTTCGTTATGTAAAGGGCACTGGGTCCTTATTGGCTACTTGTGGGGTATAATGCCCTCTTTCTCCCTTTTTTTGTCTGAATAATTGATAAATATTGTTCATTTTCTGACACTTACATTAATATTTGCTATCCGATGATCTTTCTCCTTATTCGTTTTAATAGCACACTAACTCATGGCTTGAAGCACTCTCCTTGAAAGAGCTTGGACTTCGTTATTTTACACCTCGAGAGGTAAGCATTTAGTACATAATTAGTTGACTAGTATCCATGCCAACTTCTGTGGTTTGAAAGTTTACAATCTATTTTAGGTTGCTAATTTTCATTCTTTTCCGCTGGATTTTCAATTTCCATCACATGTAAACTTGAGGCAAAGGTGAGTTTTTCCAAGGTCCTGTGTAGTAGTGACTTTATATTGCAGTAGTAGTATTAGATCAGACTGTAGTTTGCCAAGATTTATTTGTAAAATACATGAAATTCAAATGTACTTTTGGATAAACTGGATTTATAATAATTTATTTGTCACTTCTCATTCGCTATTGAACACTTAGGAGAATAGTAGGTGATGTGGGCATTTTGTTGTTGGATAGGTGGATCAAGTCTGGTTTTTCTCAAGGGTTTCCATTAGATCAATATGGTACAAGAATTTCTCAAGGGTTTCCATTAGATATTGGGTCATTGTTTCCGATACTGAGTTGATCTAATGGATTCAACCATTTTAGGTAAGAAATGAAAGTCATGCATAAAAATAAAAAAGATTTGGTTTCGTATGGATAGACTCTTGCTTACCATATTGAAATTGTATTTTCATTGCTTCTATGTTTTAGCTCCTACACTTCGTGATCGCATTTTTGTGGTTAAAAATATTTTCTATTCTCTAAGGAGTCTATTTTTCTGTAGAAAGCTGCAGTTGTCCTAATAGCAATGAAGACTACATACATGTATGGGCATCATAAAGTGTCTTACTGCAAGCTTATTTTTCTGCTTAATGTCGTGCAGGTATGCCTTGTTGGGAAACAGTATGAGTGTTGCTGTCGTAGCTCCATTACTCCAATATCTTTTCAGCGAACCTACATAATATGATGTGCACTTATCTAGCATTTATCCGCGCAAAAGATGAAAATCATGCTCCTTCCTGTATCCATCTTTTTATTCACACTTTTTAGGTCTTGTTCTAGGTTTATAAATTGAAGAGTCGGCCTGTTTGTTTTTAATTTTTTCAAATTCTTGTCGAGTTTTCTTTAGCTCCTTGCCCTTCTGTTCTATGTGAATGGGTATAGTAGGTGGAATTGCAGCTGCCAGCTAGCACTTTCTGATGTTCCTTCATCTACAAACAGTCAGTTTATGGTCTCCAGGAAATGCATCCTTTCAGAGAGACGCTATAAACTTGCAAAAATGGTGGGTTTTCATTATGTTTTTTTGCCCATTTGTTTGACTTTTGATCAGTTAACATATTTTTCTCAGTTATCTGACTTTCTAGTTTGCCTCTTCGAGTATAGTTTGTAGTAGATGATGTGAAAACAAATATATAATTTGGATTTAATTGTCATAAAAATATCAAAATGTAATTCACTAGCTACTATAGATCTCAAAAATGGTGCTTTACTAATGTGTATGAACAGAATTACGACAGGGAGAGGAGAGAAATTTTCAACGAGTTTTGTTGTATTTGAGATGTAGATCCGGAGTGGTTAGTGCATGGGAGTATTGTCTAAGAGGTCCTAGGTTCGAGTCGCGTAAGGCGCATTGGATTAAAATTCTGGGCGTTTGGTATATCAATTTTTAACCTAACTGTGCACTAATTATTCCGGAGATCGTGATTTATCTTTTTCGTGATAACTTTGGGATGGGTGTGGTGGGGGCGTTGAAGACGAGCGATTTTACCTTTTTGTCTGAGATGAAGAGCCCTTGAACCATAGTGAAGGATTTGAACTGCATGTTTAATTTAGATAAAAGGCCAAACCATGTTGGTAGTCGAGCAGTGATCACCAAGAAATGAATGTTTGAGCAAGAATTTCGTCAAATCTCCCACCTAAAATGATGGGAGAAAACATGCATTAACCTTTGTAAAAGAGGATGGCAAATCATCTATTTCTATGCGAGAATCAAATTATTAGTTGAATAATGATTGGGAGAGTGGAAATAGAAGAGCGAAAATCATAGTGAATGACGTGACATTTTACATGCACGATTTCTGACGGGTTCACCGTGTTCCCCAGGATATAGTTTGATTCGGGACGACGGTCGAAGGTCGCCGATGGTGCTCAAGCGATAATCGGACGTGTACATATAAAATATTACGCCATGTTATATCATTCACTATAATTTTTATTCTCTATCATTGCTCTTATTAGTAACATATAACAAAGTTTCAACTCAAAAAAAAAAGAGATAAAATTTGTTGATTTAAAATGAAAGCATAAGCTTGAATACTCATGAGACTGTAAGGGAACAAGACGAACCTCACAATCAATAGATATGGCAAATATTAATCTTTTGTTAATGTTTGGAAATAAAAAATGCCATCAAAGTTTTCATTTTATCGTCAAAATGTTCTCTCTCATTGAAGAAATGAGTTATTTAAGTAATTATTTAAAACCGAAATAAATATTTTAGTGTTTAAAAGGTAATGCTTTAATAATAAAATAAAATTTTTAAAAGAACTCTGTGACGAACTAATACGAGTCAGCCACTACTATCACAACAATTTTTGTAGGATTATTTTCTCGTCGTTTCTTTTAATTTGATGAACTAACGATTATATTTCTTTTTATTTCCTGAGAAATCTCGATAAAAAGTTTGAAACAGAACTAGTTTCGAAATGTAATTGACCTTTTTTAGAAACTATAATAATGAGTATTGATATGCAATGTGATAGTAAATATTTTAGTAAAAATTTTGATCATTAATCAGCGGTACGTCCGATGTCCGATCATTGATTGAACACTACCGGTGGCCTACAACCGTCATCCCAAACCAAACTATACCCTAGGATGTACGGTGAATCCGTCGGGATCAACGTAATTACGATCTCGTATTATTCACCATTGCCGGTGATCCTGACGGGTTCGCCGTTGTCGGCGATCATGACGGGTTCACCTTCCTTCCAAGGTATAATTTGATTCGGGACGGCGATCAAAGGTCGCCGGTAGTGTCGGATCGACGATCGGACATCGGACGTGCCGCCGAATGACGATCAAAGTTTTCACTAAGACATTCATTTTCACTGTACGTATTATTTCTCCTATAATAATATCGCAACAATTTTTTTTATTGTTTATTTTATTTTTTACAGATAACCGAAATCTAATTCGAAACGGATTGATTGGCTCATTCCTAAATTGGAGAAAATTAATTTCGAATTGAAAGTTTCCTAGTTCCCCCAGAATTTGCTGTAACCAGTCGAGATTCATCAGGAACGCGGAGACAGAAATTATTCTCCAAAACAAAATTTCCAGAAATTTCTATAAAACCTCAACTCAATTCGCTGTCCTTCCAAAATCTAATCTCCTGCCGTCATTCACAGCCATCGCCCACCGGCGGCGCTTCTAATCGCTCTCCCGATTCCTTCTTTGCGCGATGGCGTCGGGCCGTTGGGCGTTCACCGCCGCCCTGTTTCTGGCGGCTGGCGGCGGCGACCGTGTGCTACGCCGCGGACCCCCAAGCCCACTTCGATTGGAACGTCTCCTACATCACCGTCGCCCCTCTCGGCGTCCGTCAGAAGGTACGTACGTGCCATGCATGAAACATGCAGAGCAGACAAGGATCTAAACTAAACTTCTCTCTGCGCTCTTACGATCCTGAATCTTTGTCGTTCAAATCGGTCGTCAGGCGATCGCAGTGGCGGATCGGTTTCCCGGCCCGGTCATGAACTTGACCACCAACTGGATCGCAACCGTCAACGTGCACAACAACTTGGACGAGCCTCTTCTGTTCACTTGGAACGGCATACAACTACGCAGGGATAGCTGGGACGACGGCGTTTTGGGCACGAACTGCCCGATCCCGCCGGGGAGGAACTGGACCTACAACTTCCAAGTCAAGGACCAGATCGGAAGCTTCTTCTACTTCCCCTCGCTCCTCCTGCAGCGCGCCGCCGGCGGTTACGGCGGCATCATCGTCAACAACCGCGCCGTCATCCCGGTTCCTTTCGCGCAGCCACACGCCGACGTCCACCTTTTCATCGGCGATTGGTACACCAAGGACCACACTGTACTGCTCTTGCAACTCGACTCTCTTCTACTTGCATTTGCTATAACACTGCGGTAATTTTATTTCGACAGGCCTTGAGGATGATGCTCGATGAAGGGAAAGATCTCGGCGTTCCTGATGGCGTCTTGATGAACGGAAAGGGGCCGTATCGATACAACGCCACGCTTGTTCCTGGTGGCATCGAGCACGAGACCATCAATGTTGAGCCAGGTGATCAATTCCTTGTTCATGATCAAAAATCAGAATAGATGTTAATTCATGTTTCGGGATTTTAATCTATATAGGAAAAACATATCGATTTCGCGTCCACAATGTTGGCACATCCACCAGCTTGAACTTCAGGATTCAAAACCACAACTTGTGGCTCGTGGAAGCTGAGGGAACATACACAGTGCAACAGATCTACTCCAACCTCGACATACACGTCGGGCAATCTTACTCGTTCTTGGTCACCATGGATCAGAATGCGAGCAGCGATTTCTATATCGTGGCGAGTGCTAGATTCACGAATGGATCGCTTTGGGATAGAGTTATTGGTGTCGCAATTCTGCACTATTCCAATTCTAGAGGAAAGGCATCAGGCCCTCTCCCAGATGCTCCTAATGACTTCTATTACAAAGGTTTCTCTATGAACCAAGCCAAGTCTATCAGGTATGTTACTAGTTAGTGGTCTTAATTCTTGTAGATTCTGTTGTTGGTAATCTAACTTTGTTTTAAATTCATTTGTTCAAGGACAAATCTATCCACTGGAGCTGCACGCCCCAATCCTCAAGGGTCATACAAATATCGTACCATCAATGTGACTCATGTATACGTGCTGAAGAACGCACCACTTCAGATCATCAATGGAAAACTCAGAGCTACGATCAATGGTATTTCATACTTGCCGCCAGCGACACCGTTGCGCCTTGCTGATGAGTACAAGAAGACTGGAGTTTATACGCTTGATTTCCCCTCTGTCCCCGGAGATGAGCCGCCTCGGATCGGATCGTCTGTGATAAATGGAACATACAAGGGTTTCATAGAGATCATATTTCAGAATAATAATACCAGAATTCAGACTTACCACATGGATGGCCATGCATTCTATGTAGTAGGGTAAGTCCAATCACTTGGTTCACTATTCAGTTTCTTTTTTCTATTAACTAAACAATTATATCCTAATTGCAGAATGGGTTATGGAGATTGGACAAATAATTCTAGAGGATCATACAATATGTGGGATGCTGTTTCTCGCAGTTCAACTCAGGTGCTTACATTTCTTCCAGGACACCTCTTTCTTTGCCAGCATGATAACTAAACCGTGTCTTTGTTGCTCTAAATCTGAATTTGTTGGTTCTCCAGGTTTATCCTGGTGCATGGACTGCTGTGTTGGTCTCTTTGGACAACGTCGGAGTTTGGAACATCCGTGCACAAAATCTAGACACATGGTATCTTGGGCAGGAGGTCTATCTCAGAATCATCAACCATGAGCCTACCAACAGGACCGAACTGCCTATGCCTGATAATGTTCTCTATTGTGGTGTTCTTAAAGATTTTGTAAAGTATGTCATGCCTAAAGTTGAATAAATCCTTGCTTTTTCTTTCTTTCTGGGTTGATATTTTGTATTACTGGAGTCTCAATCTGGTTTTAACTTTGACTCTTGCAGCCCTCATCAGCACACAAGTGCAAACGCCTCTGCTTCTTCTCTTGTAAATGTGCGAGGCATGCTAATCAGATGGCTTATATTCTTATTTTCAGTTATTCTGTTATAATAAAACAAATTGATGAACTAGATAACATCCATGATAGAGAAAGGGCAGTTGTAACCCAAAGGTTGTGGTTGACTTTTTAAGCTCCCAATCTCTGTGATCAGAGTTAAATATCTCTTGTAGCTGTTTCAGATCCTTGTTTTTTTTGAAATTGTTGCAGTAAATTATCTGGCTGTTAATGAGTCTTTGATCAGTTCTAGTAGTTTATACAAACCATTTTTATTTACCTAGCCCTTTGTTATGGTGCGATATCTACATAGGGTGCTTGTTTTGTTACAATAGCAGTTTGTTATGGTACAGAGACTAAAAGTTCTGAACAAACTACACAATCACATTACATTCTTTAACCATTAATTTACATATACCTCATTTATTTTCGACTTAACTTGTTATTACAATATAATTGAAAGTTCTCCTGCACATCAAATATTCAACTTTACAACTACAATCTATAATTCTCTTTCCATATGATAAACAACTATTTTTTTCCTGTAAAAAAAGGAATTTAAAAGGTATTGATACTACAAACAAGCATACCACCAAAGTTTATTCTGTTTCTGAATGTCACCTTCTCAAAAAGTAAGTTCTCGTCTGATGGGTTCAAAGAATAATCTTTAGCATTATATGTTGATTCTTCTTTCACACCTTCAATGGATTTAGTCTTCTCCTCCAAGGTTTTAAAGTAGTTTCTGATTTCATGAGCTCCAACAGATCCCGCATGTTCATTTCTTATTTTATGAAGTCCAAAGGATCCGGTATGTTCATCTCCATGTTGGAAATAAGAGTTTCCCCTGCGGGGTGTATAGAACTCTGGTAGATCATCACCACCGTTATGATGAATCACATCATCCCCAAGAGCTCTATCAGTACAATCGTTGATAATTGTTGAGTCAGATACTGAAGAACTGTGTGAAGGCCTATTATCATTGTCCAAACCCTGTGAAGAAAACATGTTTCTTAGTGTGTTTTTTTCTGAACTAGACAAGATGTTGCTTTCTACATGGCAACAATCATAATGGCAATAATTTTATGTTGCTTTCTACATGGCATTCCTATCAAGAAAATGATTATTACTTGATCAAGCAATTGTTAACTTGAGTTGTAGTCATCATAGTAGCAACTAATATCTGAAGTAATAGCTAAGTACATCCTGCCAAAAGAAAAAAAAAGGGTCCGTGGATGGGTTTGGATCTGGCTGGTCCACCATAATAATCTCTATCCCAAGGAATGTAATCACCTTCTGTAATGTTTAGTTTTCTCCAATCAATAACCTAGTCTAGCTAATTTCATATGCTATACAAAGAAATCAATCACCACCGTGCATCTTATACCAATGAGGTAAGCTTAAAATCCACTCTATTGGAAACAAGACTCTGCTGTTTTGCCATTTGAATCTGTGTGAATCCAAAAGCTGAAATTGTCTGCAGAGATGAAGGCAGTGCAAGGACAGGAATATGTAATTTATTGTCTGTGGTCGGGTTTGAATCTGGCTGGTCCAACCCTAGTAATCTCGATTCCGAGGAATGTAACCACCTTCCGTTAGGCTTACTTTGCCCTAACCAATCAATGTGCAACTTAGTCCAGATAATTTCCTATGCTATACAACAAAATCAATCACCCTTGCATTTTGTAAGATGAGGTAGAGCCTAAAATCCGCTTAATCAGAAACTAGCCTCATCTGTTTTTGCCATTTGCATATGTGCAAATCCAAAAGCTAGAGTTGTCTGTAGAGATGAAGGCGTGCAAGACAAACGTGAGTATAAAATTTATTAATAATGAATTGTCTTCCATCCTACCAACAAGTGTGTTATTTACAGACTACTCCATGACCCTTCAACTGGGCTGCAATTGTTGTGCTTCATCCATTTGGTTTTAATCTGGGCCCTTGGATCGTGCCGATGATCCACCAACCAACACAACGGTTCACCTAACCTATCAGATGACACTGTTTGTACATATCCATGGACTCAAATCCATTTGACTGTATGGAGGCCCAACCTTGGTAGGATGATCAACATTAGGGGGTGTCTTACACAGTGCAAAGTGCACCAAGAACTGCTTTATGGCATGTGAACCTCACGCGGCACATTTATGTCTGATGAGAGTCATGTCTACACCCATAGACTAGCTTGTGCATGTTGACTGCACCACATGGTCCGCCAGTTCTCCAACTATTCAGGACTCTATACAAAAGCCTCTATATATATCTCCTTCTCTGGACTAAACATCACATGAAATCTCTTCTTACTCTCATATTCCCTGTGAAACCTTTTTGAAACCCCTTTGATTTTGAAAAACCTCCAACAGCATGTGTTAAAATTCAAGTAGACAAAAATCTTACACCAAAGCCATAGTAGATAAATCAGAAAAAAAAAACCCTCATTGTTTAAGCAGGAAATAGAGAAGCAATTTATGCAAAAGCCAACCAAATAATAAATCAGATGATCAAAAACAAACCTCATGATGTTCAAATTGAGTGATAGGGTAATCAGATGCAGCATAGCTTGAGCATCCATTTGTGAGAAACCTACTATTTCTTGTTGAAACGGCTCCAAGAGTAGAGTTTATCTGTTGATCCTCTTGTGAGGAGAAGTCGGAACCATCAAATGCTGACAGTGAAACGCATTCATCAAAATATGTCATTGCTTCTTCTGCTAGACACCTAGACATCTTGAGTCGTTCTATGCTTGCCTACAACCATGGTTTGAGAAATTAAGCAACACTATTGTAGTGAAAGAATATAATTAATGGTTTTCTTGCATTAGTCTCTTAGCTATTCCTGTTTTGGGCTCCAAAGATATTACATAAATTGCTACCACTTAAATTATCTTATGCTATGCAAATTAGAACCTTCCTCTAGTTCAGGGATGCTAAATTTAAGCTAACCTAACTGATGGAAAAATTTTGGTCCCATCAGTCTAACTCAAATTCAAGAAAAAATTTCCCAAGAAAATGAAAAAGGCAGCACTTGTAAGTTGTGACTGCATATTAAAAAGACAAACATCCAATAATATTCTACCATGATTGAGTTTCCTAGCATTATTAGTTCATTATTTTTTATCATATTAACTAAATGGACAAAAAAAAAGATGGAATGAATATAAGTCAAGGCACTATGTCTGTGAGGGAATAATTATAAAGAATACTATCAATTCATTGCTTGCTTTTGACAGGTCAAGCTTGCCTTTCTTTTCATCTTAGACTTGCATGTACTAGAGCTCTTTGGCTCAAGTACTATGTTGTTCAATATTCTGCTAAGCTCCTGCCGATGTTGCTCTTCAAAAGCCAAATCAACTTGTAGTTTCCTTATGCGTTCTCGTGACTGCATAGTTTAGAGGCTCAATACAATAAGAGGATAAAGAATCTAGATTAGAAAATAATGTGAATACCTGTTCAAGCATGAATGTATATTCCCTTTGGATGTCAGGAACTAATTCAATTTCATCCTGATTAATCAACTCAGGAGGGGCATTGCCAATACTGTCTACTGGGACCTTTCTCTTGATAATCTGATGTCCAAATATACAATGAGGGGCACAAGTTTATGAGAAATGCTTTGCACAGATAATTGTAAAGAATGAAAGCTTGGGATCCTCCATATTTTTCATAATGTCATTCACATGTTAATTTTAGTTATGGGAAGTAGAATTTTGAAGTGTTCAAAAATACTTTTGCACAGTATGATGTTGCTAAAATGCTAAATTGGAAGAAATTTCTAGCACTATCAGAAGAAAAGAATTTTAGGAGACGAGATATAGCAAAAACTTGGAAACAAGAATTTTATTGCTTAGAAGCATACTGTTTTCTATATGCAATCTTCAATTCATCAGCCAAAGATTTAACCAAAAAAAAACACTCAAATTTAAGCCATCTAATTAGTGATAATGTGGATACATATAATATATTTCTGCGCTCATGAGCAGCAACAAACTAACAAGGCTGTAATAAGGCAATGTTAACTTAAATTCTCCAGGTCAGTTGTGATTTCAGAAACTGCAGAGTGTACTTCAGATCGAACCATTTCATAAAGTCCACCACTTACAAGATCAGGTGGAAAATGCTCAATTCGATAATACTGAAAACAGTTAAATCATCAAGAAACATCAGACCATCAGGGATACAATCATTTAATCACCTAGGACAGAAACGACCGTGAAACATGTTTGCAGCCCAAATAGAAATTGAGAGATGAAATGCTAATGAAAGAAAATGGAGGATTATATATTGACCTACATTTCTCATAGATGACTCTGTTTCAGAAAAGTAGTCTGTAGAATTTCTTTCCTCCCAATGGCGGTCCTGTTGTTCATGAAAAAAAAATCCAATCATATTAACCATACCACATACGTAACACCTTCAAGCAATTAACCATATATATTGTTCACACACATGCCACATGCATCATAGAACGTCAGCTCACTGAATGTATCTGTTCCAACAATGAGAAGTATAACTTTTTTTATCCAGAAATTAAAGATACATTCTCTTGTCATTACAATTTGAGAAACAGCATGAAACAATCGAATTCTGAATAAGAAATTTGATCAAACCTCAGAAATATGAGATTTCCCCCTCGAAAGAGACCGAACTCGAGACTGCGTAACTATATCTCTGGATGAACTCCTTTCCCTCGTACTATATGTACTTTCGCTTCTGCAATTGGAGTTCTTCACCAAGGATCGCCCTCTTCTACAGTCCAAGAAATAATTTTTCATAGCTTCACTCAAGCACTCAGCTTCTGGCGATGACGGTGACGAACTTGTACAATCGAAAAGGGGATTATCCCTTGTGTTAGCATATTCTAAGAAATGTTTTGACGTTGAATTTTCATTGCTTCTGGGAGACGAAACGATGCTTCTTGACCTCCGAAGAGGGGTCTTCTTCCCTGAATCCTCTATCGGCCGATCCCTTGTTGATGAAGATGTGGTAGAAGGTGAAGCATAAGTGCCTCTCTTAGATGAAGATTTGAAGACCGAGACGGCCATTCTGTAAACAAAACCAATGAAGATCAATCACTTTGCCTGGCGGAGGAACCATTGCAATTTGCAAAGATGAAACAGACGTAAACCAGTATATAAATTTTACTTCTATCTTCGCATGCTGACTCGATCCAAACTCGAAAAGAAAGAAAATTCATAGAATGGGTTCAAACTACACACGACTACGCACCAATATCACTAAATCAACCCAAATGAAACAAGATTTGAGGATCGTTCAACAAACCTAGTGAATACCTTGGTCGACTGGAAGAAGAAGAAGATCCTGGAGCTTCGCTCCCTCCGTCAGTGCGAAAAGGGTGAGGGAGAAGTGCGAGGTGGGAGCCGTAATCCGAGCGAAGACCTTGTTTGATTGCTCGTCATCAAACGCGCCTTGGAAACTTGGGCGTTTGGGGAAGCAGGACTACGGTCTGATCCATAGTTAACGGTGGTTGATCATGCCTAGTACTTTGAACATTCGAATAGTAGGAATAAATGGACTAATTCAAGATTACGTGAACATTTTCAACTTAGGAGAGTTTGCAACAGTATGTTTATCTTAGACTAATACGAAAGAGATAAATTAGAGATCTAATAGCTCAAATGATATGATTAACACATGAAAAAGATAAACATACTGCTTTATCATATTTTAATTTTTAAATTTTAAAATAATAATATTCACATATTAATTATTAAATGATCTCGTGAGAACGAAGATGTTCAACTTATGAAACTTACATTGAATATTCTAATTTATGGAAAGAGTCAGACTTCAAATTATTTTTATCAGTAGAGAAGGATTCATGTGTGACTTTGTGGTAGGTTTGAATTTTGCATGGGCACTTTATTAAATCACACTTTTATTATTAGTAGTATTGCTTTTGATAGCTTAATCATATTTATTAACCAAATTGCATTCCAGTATTTAATTTTTACAAATCATGCCCCATCATTGGGTTTTTTTAATTGTCTAAATATTTCAGATTTAACGTCATAGCGATTATTTGTAGACTATTGAATTTCTTGATTCGTGTATGAATATCAAAAATAATATTTTAAAACCTATTAATTGAAAAAAAAACATCAGAAAATAAACTAAAATATTATTAATAAAAAAAACTTCCCCTTATATTAATTAACAGGATGATTATATAATCATAAATCATAAGACATAAAAAAAAAATCTTGATTCATTGACATTAATTCCAATCTTGTAAAGAAAAAAAATAATATTTCAAAAAAAAATTTCAGATAACTCATAACTTAAAAATACTAAAATTATCTTAAATATTATAAAAGCAAAAATTATCAAAAAAATAATAATAATAATTTATAAATCTCCAGCACCAATAGTCCCAAGTTGGAAAGACTATTTTCGAGTTTAAAGTAGTATTAGATGATAACCCTAGAGAAAGATCATTTGATACTGAGTCAATAAAATCTATTAGCCCTCGCGAGTATGACATGATTGGTAATGACTCACTTGGGTGATCCCTTACTTTTCGGGTTCGATTCCTCCCTGGTAGAACGCGCTGTATGCTGACGGAAGAAATCGCCAGGTTACTACGTGGTCGGGCCATCGGGTACCGATATTATCAATGGTGAAGCCGCCACGTGTCTCCACCCCGCGATTTACCCTCGTTGACCGGTGGAGACTATCATTGAAGGCTATGGGGCAGGGCCGGTCAGCCAAGCGGATTAGTCGGGCGCAAGCCTGGATACCCCTTGTAAATTAAAAAAAAAAATCTATTAACAACCATTGAACTGTCACTTCTTTAACCAAATTGGTTGAATCTTAATAATCCCCTATGGCAAGACAACAAGGTGAGTCGGCCACACAATGAGAAACAACCACATTCTCCATCTTACGGTAGCCAGCTTCAAGCTTTATCAGCAGAGCAAATATATTTTGATACTATTATGCATCTTTATACTTCAATGAAATAGGTTGCGGTTCATCATCATCGTCAGGCTTCTTAAGATCTTCTAAGAAGGCATCAGGGTCTGTCTTCCATAGCTCTTGAGGTTTGTTAATTTGTTGGAGCTTATTTGATGTGCTCTCAGTTCTTGTTCTGAAGGTACCTTAACAAGACATGGTATGAAACATCTATCATTAATGAGTGGATACCATTGACTAAGATCCCAATTCATGTCCTTTAATGCATTGGCATTCAAATAAGGGTTCTCTGCTAAAGTAGAACGAGGATACTTCTTTTGTAGCAAAAATAAATCTAAGACTATTCCCACAATCACAATTATAACATTCAAGAATAACCTCTTCTAGCGGATCCTTGTGGAGACAATATTTGTTGTGTTGTGCTCGCACTTGATGATTCACGATACGACAATCCGATGTATTCCAAATCTCTAGCATGCTATCACCAACATCATCGATAGTTTCTTCCATTTCATCATCGTCATAAATTAGCTTGCTAGTTGACTCGGTCTCATCTTTATCGAAAATTGGATCACCGACTATTTCGATCTTTTCATCCATATCTTTCTCAAGAAAATTTATCCACATTAAAATAAAAGAATTTATGATTTTTAAGATCTCGGACCACTAGACACTGGGATAATTGTCTTTGTAGATCTTCAAGTATCTTGTCTTGGGTACTACGATCACGGTGTAAGGCTTCCTCAATCGAAACCTGCTTGTCACGACCACGATCATGACCACGACGATCATTTATGGGATCTCGAGAGCTCTGATACCAACTGACGTCAGGCAAAATAGCGATTATCATGCGTGTTATTGAATCTGTTGAATCGCTCACAAATACTAGAAATAATCTTCTAAAACCTCTTGGGATCATACGGGTCGGCAAGAGGAGAGTGAATTTCTCTGGAAAAATAGACTCAATCTTTTGTTACTTAAACAAAGATAGCAGTTAGTAACACACAAATAACATACATAGATTACTAAAGCAATAGAAAGAAAAGAGACACAGAATAATTTACTTGGTTGCAACCAAGAAGGTTGCTAATCCAAGACAATAGAAAACTCAAATTCTAGATCTACACCTTATGGGCGAAGAAGCCTCTTACACAGTTGAAAACTTAGTGAAAGAATAAAAAGACTCTAGAAATCAATTAGAATTGAATTGATGAAATTAACTAAGTTTAGAGGTCTATTTATAACACCCGTGAAAGTTTATTGAAGTGCTGACATGGCGCTTCGAGGGCGCTCGAGTGCACACGGGCGCTTAACACGTGTTCAAGACTTATCCACGTCGCAATAGCCGTTAAATGGCTAGTTCTCGATAAGGTTTGGAGACACGAGCGCCCGAGTTAATTCGGGCACTCGGGAATACGGGCGCAAAAGTCTAACCGGGCGCCCCCATTCACGGGCACCCAAGTTTGACTAGTCAATAATTTGTTGACTAGCCTTCCAGCGAGTCTTCTGGGTGATCTCGAGCCTTCTAGAGTTGGGCTCATTCGAACCTTTCTTCGACCTTCTCCTCGAGCGTGCTTCCTCCTAGCTTCGCGTCCCTCAGACGTCGCACGCATCCTTCTTGCTGCACTAGCGTACTCTTCTGCAGACCTCGCGTCCCTCAAATACATCGAGCCCGCTGGCTCCCTTTCTGTGTCATCTTTCTCGACCGTTGTGTCTTCCATTCAAATTCTTGTGCTCCTATGTTCCTTCACATTTAGACACAGGTATCAAATATCATAGGACCTAACTTAAACTCAGTTGACAACATCAAAACTTACCCGGGGTACTTACAATCTCCTCTTTTTTGTTATGCATCAACCCGAGTTAAGTTAGAGTTAATCACAAACAAAAATATGAATAAGAAACAAGTGATAAAATTTATAATTTTAATAATCTTCCCTAAACATAAATCTTATCTCTCCCCCTTTGATTACATAAACAAAAATAAGTTTAAAAAATGACTTAGAGAATCGTAAAAAAACTTTTGAAAACTGTATATTCGAAAAAAAAAATTGTAGAAAATTATCCAGTCACTTAAAATTTCAAAAGGAAAATGATACACAACGTGAATAACGTGATACTCTAATTGCAGCGATTCTCGACGGGTTCATCATGCCCCCCAGGGTATAGTTTGGTTCGAGACGGCAGCCGAAGGACGCGAACGATGTCCGGACGACAATCGAACGTGTACACGAAAAATCTCACATCATTCATATTGAATTTCACGTTACAAATTCACATTGTGTATCATTGCTCTTTTCAAAAATTTATTAGAATATTCCAAAGTTAACGATCAGTCTTAAGAAAATTCGGTTGGTTAAAAATTGGTCGGAATGTATTTTTGAAATTTAAATTCTGATTTTGATAAAAAAAAATTGATCGTTTATTTAAAAAATATTCAAAATTTTATCCAAGTGAGAAAATTGACATATTCATTTGTCTAAAAATTTCTAAAGTAAAATAAATTTTCTAAGAAAATAATTTTATTTCAGACTTGATAATTATTCAAGAAATAATTTTTTTTTAATTAGGATTTCAACTCAGAAAAATTTGAAATTTTTTTCTCAAAGTTCATAAGATAGAGTACATATCCTTAAAAATTGGATTTGGCAAAAATTATTTAATTTTTTTTAAATTTAAAAATTGATTTTTAAACGAAAATTCACAAAAATTATTAGAAAAAAAGTCTAAAAAATTCTTATAGTTAGATGAAAGTGAAGTCTATCAGAGAAAAATTAAAACTCATTTAAAAAAAAAATGAATATTCGAAAAAATATTCAAAAGAATGACAAGTATTAATTAATAATTGACAAACAAGCATTAATATAAAAAATAACAATTTAGAATAGATTTTGAGATCCAATATTGGTTCCTACCAATAGGATTTATTAAATATTTCGTAGGAATATAAATTTTGGATATTTTTATAATTTAACCCCTGTGATTTTTAAGATATCAGTTAAGTCTTCCATGAAAATTTAATTTTTAAAATTTATTTGAACATGATGTATATTTCTTTACTAAAGTTTCTCTTTATTCTCTTAATTTCTAATTTTTAAGTTTTAACTTATCATATATATTATATATTGGGCATGCAAAAGCTAACTTTCTATTCAATTCTAGATTCTTAATTTTTAATTTACATAGAGACTTGGTCATTATTTTAATACCAGAGTAAAGTTGATCGGGTGGTAGAAGACATACCTCACTTACCATATCATGTTTGAAGTCCGAAGCTCCCCCTTCGTCGCTGCTTTTTTTTGCTGTGACTCCCCCTTCATCTATGCTTTCTTCTTGGTGAGTGACCATCAGTGCTATTCCGACCTGTTCTTTGAGTTCGGACTCATCTGATGAGGATTCGTGCTATTTGGCTTTTAGGTTTTTGTGTTTTGATTTGTTTTCCTTGAGCCTTTGGCAGTTCTCCTTGATGTGTCATTCTTCATCACAGTTGTAATATTGAATCTTCCTTTGTCTCTTACCCTGTGGTTTATTAAAATTTTTATCTTTAAAATATTTATTCAGCTTCCTTACTATATATGATGTTTCTTCTTCATTAGCTAATGATTCTTCCTAGTGCTGGATCTGCCTAGTACTTAGGGTGATGTTGTCTGTCTTATTCTTTCATGCGCACCAAGTCTCGTGTAGTTCTAAAGTTAAAAATAACTGTTCTAAGGTATTTATCTCAAGATCGTTAGAAATGTAGTACACTTCGATTATGGAAGTCGAGTCTGGGGTCCTCAGGAAGGTGTTTGAGGCATACCTTTGTACGTCGCGACTCGTTATCTTTTCTCCGAGGTTCTTAAATCCAGTGATCAACTCTTTGATTTTGGCGTGCAGTTAGGCAACTGATTCTCCTTCTTCTGTTTGGAGGTTGCTGAGTTGATTGTGGAGCATATCACGTTTCGCCAGTTTAGTTTAGAAGTACCTTCGTGGAGTTCTAGAAATTTTCCCCAAAGTTCCTTTGCTAATTTGTAGATTTCGATGCGGTTGACTTCTTACGTTGGTCGAACAATTAGCAGATAAAATTTTGCTTTCCCGTTTGCCACAAATTCCGCTTGCTCCTTCATCAACAGGTGTTCTTCTTTTTTCCTTGCCATCGTTATCTTTAGAAACTACAAAATCATTTTTCATTATTAATAATAATTCGAAATAAGTTGTAAAGAATACCTGTTGGGCCTTCGATGGCTAGAGAGAGGGGGTGTGAATAGCCAGACACACAAACTACTTGCTTCTTTGAAATCTTTCTTTCTGCGATTAGAGTTAGCAGCGGAAACAAAACACAGAAAGAAATAAACTGAAATAAACAGAGCAAACCAGTCGCTAACACGGAGAGTTTACAAGGTTTGGGGATAACTTGTCCCTACTCCGTGGCGTGCCCGTGAGGTGGGCGATCCCTTGATCGTCTGCAGATCAAGCCCCGGAACTCCGGATATAAATCTTCTCCTTCTCGGTGGAGTAACTTCTCCACAAGCGTCTCAATAGGATAATAGTTAAGTGCACGAGACAACAAGAAGGAAAGCTCACAAGGATGTAACAGAAGCACTCAAGCAAGAAGATACAGAGAGCTCAAACAACCCAGCAAAACCTTTTCTAGTTTTTTGTCTATTCTATTTGCTCCTCTGCTTCGCCAGCTCTTCTTAAGCGTCTGCTCATCCGGCGTGTCTGCAACCTCTGATCAGCTCCGTCATCACTGACCCACTGACCTCTACTGGGCTCAGTCCACTGAAACCACTTCAGCTGAGCCTTAGGTCAGTCGCCAGCTTCACCAGACAATTGCCAGCTCGCGCCAGAAGCCGTTGAAACCTGCGAAGGGAAAACGGACAAACCTGACCGAAGCGAAAGTTGTCACTTGACCCTCTTTCTTGGTTTGAGTCATCCCTGTCTCACCTGTACACTCATCAGATGATTAGCAAAGCATATCAAAAGGAAATCAGCAGGTATCAGAAGGATTCAGTGCGAGATCATAGCGTTATCAGAAGTCTGACAACGTTTTCAAATTAAAGTTTAGACACTGATCGGTCACTCAGTGAGGATCCTGATCAATCAGGCTCCTGCCTGATCGATCCAGTGACTTTGTGATCGGTTACACTGACCGATCAAGGATCAAGGATCGGTCACCAGACCGATCCACAAGCTTACTGGGATTTCTTCCAGTTCACTCCAGCCAAAGGCACCTGATCGGTCACCTGACCGATCAGGTCACTCCCTGACCGATCAGGAGCCATCCTGATCGGTCAGGGTGCGAACAGACCGATCCCTGATCGGTCAGACAGGCCGATCAGGTTTATCTTCTGAGATCTCTCTGATCGTTCACAAGAACGATCAGAAGTCAAACAGAAATCACACAGAGTGTTTCTGTTTTCTTTCTGATCGTTCACCAGACCAATCAGACTCTCTGGATCGGTCACCAGACTGATCTGTTCACAAGGGAACTCGTGCCAACTCCTGATCGGACTCCAGACCGATCAGGTCACCTAGCTTCACTCCCTAGGACCCAGCTTCATTCACCGGGGTTTTCGTCACCTGGCTTCACTCACCAGGACCCGACTTCACTCACCGGGGTTTCCGTCACCTAGCTTCACTCGCTAGGACCCGGCTTCACTCACTGGGATTTCAGTCACCTTGCTTCACTCACCAGGACCCGGCTTCACTCTTCGGGGTTTCCATCAACCGACTTCACTCACCGGGGTTTCCATTACCCAGCTTCACTCGCTAGGACCCGACTTCACTCACCGGGATTTCAGTCACCCGGCTTCACTCATTGGGATTTCAGTCACCCAGCTTCACTCACCGAGACCCGGCTTCACACACCGGGATTTAGTCGCCCGGCTTCACTCACCGGGACCCGGCTTCACTCACCGAGGTTTCCGTCACCTGGCTCTACTCACCAGGACCCGGCTTCACTCACCGGGATTTCCATCACCTGGCTTCACTCACCAGGACTCATGCCCAGTCCCCGACCAGGACTTAAGCCGAACTTATCCAACCAAACTTAAGTCGGTGTCAACACCAAAATAACAATCGGGTCAGAGTGCATCAACAATACCTGCATTCACTTTTTTCACATAATAAATTCCCCCTCAAATTTTGACGTGTAGATTGTTGGGACCGGGTGCATGTCGACAAGGATACGGGTTCGTAAAATTTTAAATTTTTACGTGCAGCGGAAGAATTAGCATAAAATAATTTCCTAAATTATTTTAACCACGTATCTAGCATGCAACCTTATGGTGTGTTGACATGATCATAAATTAAAACTTTGCGGAAAAAGTAAACTAATTTACTAAGTACCTCTCGTAACTCGAAGTAAGGGACGAGATCCAACCGTAGCGTCCCTTGGAAGCTCCGCCTCTATTCGCGTCCACGCCGAGTTCTCTTCGGGATGACTTCGCAAAGCCACGAGTTTTGTGCCGACGAGAACTACTGGATTCTCGGAAGGCACAACTAGAAGAACAAGAGAAAAAGATAGGAAACTAACCACCAAAAATCGGAATCCAAATTTCGGGAAGGAAGGAGAGGTGATCCGCTTCTTCTTCTTCTTGGTTGGCTTCTCCTTCTTCTTGATAGCTCACGGCAACCAACTCTAGGGAAGGAGATGCGCCGGCCCTAGGTGGATGAAGGGGCGCCGGCCCTAGATCCCAAGGAGGGCGCCGACCCTAGCTTGGAAAGGAGAAGGAGAGAAGAGAATAAGAGAGAGAGGGAGAGAGTTCTCAAGAGATTGCTCAATTGATTAGAATTAAGGGCTAGCCTTTGGTTCCTTTATATAGTAGCCTCTCCCTTGCTAAGTCTCCCTCTTAACAGAATTAACGGAATTAGTTATCATAAGAAATTTATCTTATAAATTTTCTTATGACTTATTCCGTTTAAACCAAGTTTTATTATAACTAACTTTATAATAAAAACTAATTATTTATCATAAGAAATTTATCCTATAAATTCTCTTATGAATTATTTCGTTTAAACCAAGTTTTATTATAACTAATTTTATAATAAAACTAATTAGTTATCATAACAAATTTATCCTATAAATTCTCTTATGAATTACCAAGTTTTATTATAACTAACTTTATAATAAAACTAATTAATCTCTCCTTTTATTATGGAATAAATTTTATAAGAAATTTATAAACTTTCTTATTATGGAAAAATCAATTCATAATTGATTTTATAAAATTAAAATAAGCCAATTCATGGATTATTTTAATTTCCATAAAAGGGAATAAATTTCTATAAATTTATTTATATAAATTTCTTTATACAAATTTATTTATACATAATTTATAAAATAAATCGCGCTAGATCTATTTTATTAATTAAACCAAATAAAATGGTTTTCTCCCTTTAATGTGGCCGGCCAAACCAAAGAGGGTGGGCACCCTCTTTGGCCGGCCACTTCAAGCCCCACCAATCGCGAATTAAACTCATTTAATTCGCCCAATAAGTCTTCAAAAGACTTAGTCATTTTTAGCTTCCATTGCGTCTCTGATTAACTCAGATTCGACTTATTTCTCTTGATTGGAAAATCCAATTTTCAACTCGTTTTAAATCCCTCTGATTACTCGTAGTGCGTGTGACTAAATAGGCTTTCGATTTATATTGGCCGTCTATAATCAACTAATTATAGAACGATCATGAGTGGCACCTAGTAGTACATCATGATCCCCAATTAATCGAAAGATCAACGGTTGACCTCAGAAGTAATTCTGAAACCCTTCAGCAGCTCTAATGAATCGTGCCCCATTCCCTTCACCATCCTATACCCACTTGGTTCAGGACACGGTCTATTTGTGTCAGTCCCCACTAGGCTGACTACGTCACACCTAGCCCAAGTAATGTCTTTCTCGTCCTTTGGATTTCTAATTACTCTCATGTATTTTAGAGACTCGCACTCCAAACATAATATACTCTGGCCAGAGGTTTTGAGTAACAATCCGACGATAGGCCTGGGTATACATCTCCTCGCAAGGAGTGGTGAATCCTTTGTAGGCTGTTCAAACATCTTCGGGCACTTCGGCTTATACCCAATCATCCTGGGTCCACACCTCCTTGGAGATGCTTGCTTAAGATGTTAAAGTATAAGTCTCCATGACCAAGATGACTTGAACACCGCAAGTCAAAGGAACATCGCACTTAAGCCGCAGTAAGAACTTCATTGACATATCTATATAGATAACCATATGAAGTCTTACAGCTAGTCACTCCAATGAACTAGTTCCCTTAACTAGCATCCATGTTTATCTCCGGACATCCCAATGTCACCAGCCAGTGAGAATCAGCTGATTAGAGAATAACCTATGCTAGTCTCAACAGAATTGATAGTGTCCGTATTTATCAATTCATCGACTAGGGATATTTTCAATACTTCACATTTGCACATTTAGAGATAATCACTAGTTGTGATCCCATCACAAATTCTCTTATGCTGTGAGTTATATTGCGGACATTCAGTAGATGAGTTTAAGATCTCAATCAAATACAAACATGTATACTCAAATAGTAAATTATCATTTATTAAAATAAATGTTTACAATCATAAGACGATTGCCTTAGGACACTTCTCTCATATCACTAACATAGATGACTGGTCTGACCATTTTGTCATTGCTTTAGATAACGGTTAGTCATTTTGGAGCGTCATTGCTATAATATCACTTGTTGGAATCATACGGGTCGACAAGAGAGGGGTAAATTGTCCCTGAAAAATAAATTCAATCTTTTGTCTACTTAAACAAAGATAGCAGTTAGTAATACACAAATAACATAAATAAATTAATAAAGCAATAGAATGAAAAGAGACATAGAATGATTTACTTGGTTGCAACCATGAAGGTTGCTAATCCAAGACAATAGAAATCTCAAACTCTAGATTTACACCTTGTGGGCGGAGAAGCCTCTTACACAGTTGAGAACTCAGAGAAAAAATGAAAATACTCTAGAAATCATTTTCAATCAAATTGATGAAATGAACTGAGTTCAGAGGTCTATTTATAGCCCCTATGAAAGCTTATCGAAGTGCTGACATAGTGCTTCTCGGGCGCCCGAGTGCACACGAGCGCCTGACACGTGGTCAAAGCTTATCCATGTCGCAATAGTCGTTAAACGGCTAATTCTCGATAAGGTTTGGATACACAGGCGCCCGAGTCAATTCAGGCGCCTGGGAATACGAGAGCCCGAGTCCAACCGGCTGCCCCCATTCATGGGAGCCCGAGTTTGTCTAGCCTTCCAGCGAGTCTTCTGGGTGATCTTGGGCCTTCCAAAGTTGGGCTCACCTGAATCCTTCTCCGACCTTCTCCTCGAGCGTGCTTCCTTCCGGCTTCTCATCCCTCGGACGTCGCACACATCCTTCTTGCTACATCGGCGTACTCTTCCGTAGATCTCGGGTCCCTTGGATGCACTGAGCCCATCGGCTCCCTTCCCGTGTCATCCTTCTCGACTGCTGCGTCTTCCGCTCAACTTCCTATTTTTCTTGCTCCATCGACGTACTCTTCCGCAGATCTTGGGTCCCTCGGATGCACTGAGCCCATTGACTCTCTTCCCGTATCATCCTTCTCGACTGCTGCGTCTTCCACTCGACTTTCTATTTTTCTTGCTCCACCGGCGTACTCTTCTGTAGATCTCGGGTCCCTCGGATGCACTGAATCCATCGGCTCCCTTCCCATGTTATCCTTCTCGACTGCTGCGTCTTTCGCTCGACTTCTTATTTTTCTAGCCTTAAGCGAGTCTTCTGGGTGATCGTGGGCCTTCCAAAGTTGGGCTCACCTGAATCCTTCTCCGACCTTCTTCTCGAGCGTGCTTCCTTCTGGCTTCTCATCCCTCGGACGCCGCACACGTCCTTCTTGCTCCACCGACGTACTCTTCTGTAGATCTCGAGTCCCTCGGATGCACTTAGCCCATCGGCTCCCTTCTCGTGTCATCCTTCTCGACTGCTGCGTCTTCCGCTCGATTTTTTATTTTTCTAAGTTCATGCATACTTAGACACAAGAATCAAATACCACAGGATCTAAGTTAGACTCAATTAACCACACTAAAACTTATCCGGAGTACTACAAAAAAAAAAAAAAAAAAAAAAAAAAAAAAAAAAAAAAAAAAAAAAAAAAAAAAAAAAAAAAAAAAAAAAAAAAAAAAAAAAAAAAAAAAAAAAAAAAAAAAAAAAAAAAAAAAAAAAAAAAAAAAAAAAAAAAAAAAAAAAAAAAAAAAAAAAAAAAAAAAAAAAAAAAAAAAAAAAAAAAAAAAAAAAAAAAAAAAAAAAAAAAAAAAAATCTTACAAACTGTTTTATTTAACATAAAAAAATAAACAGTTGAATCAATAATCACAAAAATTTCGGAATATACAAACCTGTTGATTCAAATAAAAAAATCAGGAAATAAGAAAATAAATGGTATTGCTGAAAATATTATTAATAAAAATATTTACCTCTTATATCAACTAACAATAAGCTTATATAGATCTCCTAAGACCTAAGACATAAGAAAGAAAAGAAATCTTAATATATAAACATAAATTTCAATCTTGTATAGAGATAAAATAGATCTTTTCATAAAAGAAAATCTATCACGGAAATTGAAATTAATAAAGTATGATGCTAATATAGATAACTCGTAACCAAAAATATCAAAATTATCTTAAATACCATAAAAGAAAAAAAATTATCAAAAAAACAATAATAATAATCTATAAATTCTCCTACATCAACATTATGTTTGAATTTTACAAATCACAATTTGATATACGTTTTTACTACAGTTTCACATCTCATAGCAACAAAAATAATTATTCTTTTACAAATCACACTTTATAGAGAATTATTAAAGTGGTAAATGAATGTAATATTGATGAATAAATTTGATATTGAATTGGATAAAAATTTATTTATATTTGTTTAATACATATAAGATTAATTAAATAAACTTAAATAACTAATTAAATAAATAAATAAGTTTATCACACATCACTTAGCTTATTAATATTCATATTTTATTCATTAATAAAATTTTTATCAACCTACTAAATAAAAAATAAATAAATAAATTTTAACTATCAAACTCAATAATCAATCAAATAAATTTGAATTGAGAGTTAAACGAATCAAGTTTAAGTCAAATTTAAATTACGAGCTCAATAATATTATCTAAACAAATTAAACTCAAGTTCAAACATAAAAAAAATAAATCAAGTCAAGATTGAACAATCATTTCAAAATTTTAATTACGTTAAACTTGTTTACCGCTCTAAAAATTACACACTTCAAATTCATCTTGGTAGCTTAGCACACATAGTCATGTGTGTGTCAGTGTTTAAATACTTAGACTACTGTAGGGATGTAGGCTCACAATAATTAAGCTTCTTAAACCGAAAGGCAATTCCGGAAGAAGCAGGTAGAAAGATTTTTGACAAAGAACGCTATTTGTGGATGGATATTCCTTTAGATACAGGCCAACTCACATATCTAACACCACCAAACCCTATTAGCTACCACCCGATAGCAACATTTCCAAGTTCATAGACATCCTGGGGTGATAGAACTTAGTTTTCTCTTTCGGTTTGTTTGGGAGGAGATGAGAAAAGTGTACGTAATGGAAAGTTAATTTTTACCCTTGTTTGAGAAGGAAGTGAAGGAAAGGGGTGAGGAAAGGGAAATGTTTATCCTCTCTTACCCCTCAAATGATTTATTTTCTTATACCTCGATTTGGGATGTAAGGAAGTTCCTCTTACTTCTCCTCCCTTTCCTTCTCTTCCCTTTCCATTAGTGAACCTTCGCTCACCTTATTTAAACAAAGAAAAAAAAAAAAAAAAAAAAAAAAAAAAAAAAAACAATAACGAAAATAATAAAAAAAACTAAAAGACAAGAAATCTGATTAAAAAGTCATCCTTATCGTTAACGTTATAAAGAAAGAAGATCTTTCAAGGGACTTATAGTTGATGGTGTCAAAAAATTTTAGGTCAATGGGGAACCAAGAGCTCTGTTAAGGTTATCCTAAACTCTTTGGGACCTCTCCTTTACATAATAATCCAATCCCAATAAATATATTGAATCCATATTTAATAACTTAAATCCCAATAAATATAAGTTAGATTATATATTTTAAAAGGCTCAGATTATATTCACACCTATAACTTATAAATAAACTCATCCAATAAAAATCATAATATCTAACACTCCTTGTGTATCAGATAGTCACAAGCAATTCATTAGCTTTAAATATTTAATTAGATCAACAAAATTGAGTATACTTTAAAAAATGTATCCCCTGACACCCAAGTTGTGAAATGCAAAAGATATTTTTCGATTGCGCAACCAAAAAGTGGGCAACTAAGATACGATGAGGTGAAGGGATGGAGACGTCCATTAGCCACAATTAGTCTTTCATAGGTTAATCCAACATTATTACTCTAATCCACCATCTAATAGGATATCTTATCAAGAATCAACCTTGTAAAGGTAGGCTGCCCCTTGGATAGGTAACATGATCGACAACGTTTGTTTTATAACTAGCTAGTTTCGAATTGCGTGGACGGATTAAGAACACTCCACCAACAAAAAGTGCACAAATGTATAAGTTATTAATGATATAATTACCCTCTCCATTATAATTTATAAGCATGCGCAGTTTAAAATACTTGAATGTTAAAATGATTAATTAACGAGGTTGGGTTATCGGGATTCATAAACTCTAATACTTATTTTGGAGGTCTAGAGTTCGAATTCTGAGGATAGTAAAAAATCCACTAATCAGGGGTGGGAAGTCCTAGTGAGTAACGACACGGTCGACGGTCGACGACCAAAAGGGTCAGGTTGTTGGGCCGCCAAAAATGGAATTTGACCGCCCAAGGGGTTGAGGGGTCGGGTCGACGGGCCAAGCCGTTATACTAAAAAGACGTCTTTTTATGTAGCGATCTCGGCCTCTCTGGTCTTTGCAGGCAACCCTCTAGGCCCGAGACCCTACACGTCTTCCCACCCCTGACAGTGGGTTTTTGTCTTCCCCAGGATTCGAACTCTAGACCTCCAGGCTAAGTACTAAAGTTCCTGAATCCTGGTAACCAAGCGGCTGACTTGGTTACCAGGATTCAGAAACTTTAGTACTTAGCCTGGAGGTCTAGAGTTCAAATTCTGAGAACGTAAAAATTCACTGTTAGGGGTGGGAAGACCCATAGGATCTCGAGCCTAGAAGGTTGCCTACGGAGACTAGAAAGACCGAGATCGTTACATGCATATTCAGTGTTTTACCATTATTATTATTTTTTTTTTGGTAATTTAAACATCTAGAATAGATGTAATCAATCAATGATAATCAAAAAAAAGATGGATTTTCTTCCCTTCGGAAATTTCGATTACATCTTTGAGAAATACTACTAAAAAAGAGGGGAAAATATGACACTAGAACTGTTCTTGCAACCAACTGTCTTCAACGCTCCATAGACTCTCCGTCCACATGCTCTGGTCTAAGTCCGGCAACGCCAGGTCGTCGTAAACCGACTCCGACCAACTGCGGTTGTTCTCTGCACCCTTCGCCGCCGGCCCGCCATCGGAAACCGGCTGCGGCGAGAGCTGCATCCCGAACGAGTCCGAGGGGCTACTACTCATCTGCGCCTTGGCGACGCGAGGGCGGGTCCCTCCGCCCACCCCGGAACAGAGGCGCCGCCGGCGGCGGCGCGGATGCGCTCGACGAGGCGGGGCACCCACAGGTATCGCATGACGTCCTTGAACTGCTTGCTGTCGACGTCGCACTTGAGCTGCTTCGCGTGCTTCTGCACGCGCGTCCTCCAGTAGTTCTTGATCTCGTTGTCGGTCCGCCCCGGCAGGTGCTGCGCGATCTTCGACCACCGGTTTCCCCAGCGCGAGTGGAGCTCGAGGATGAGGAGTTGCTCCTCCGGCGTGATGTTCCCCCGCCGGACGTCGGGGCGGAGATAGTTCAGCCATCGGAGCCGGCAGCTCTTTCCCGTTCGCCTCAGCCCTGTAATTAAGAATCAGTCAACAAATCCATCAGAATCCATCGATCAACGCTTATATATAGCGACGAAGTCAATTAAATTACCGGCGCAACGAGCCAAGGAATTCCACCGGCCTTCGCCGTGAGCAGTGATATAATTCATTAGAACGAGGTCTTCCTCCACCGTCCACGGCCCCCTCCTCAAGTCGATCTCCTCGGCTTGTACCTCTGCGAAGGAGCTACAATTGATCCCCTCTTGGAACTCCATGAAGTACTGGATGTGAATAGGAGAATTTGAGTTTGGATCGGAGATCGATCGGAGTGATTTGGTAGCAAGGTGGGCGGGGAATTAGCTTATATATATATTAGTTGCAAGGCCAAGGGAGCATTGAGATTATTACTCCGAGTTCTTTAAAAAAAAAACTCAAGTGGTGGCCTAGCTACCTTTCTATTTCAAAAACCTTACAGCCTATCAGTTCTTTGACTTGTTCACTGTTCATTTCTCTTTCAGTTCTAGAAGCGACTTTCGGGAGGATGAATCATCAAAGCGCAGTCCACGACGACGGTGATGAAGAGAGGATGTTCGTGTCTTGCGAGATTAACACAAGCGTTAAAGGGAACACACCGGAAAATTTTCTGATGGAGTCAAGTCAGAAATCTTATCTTTTACGGAGGACAACGAGGAATCAAGTCTATTCTCTGTTCGGAAAGTTTACCTCCTTTTTACCTGGATGCCGAGATATCTTATATATCTGCGATATTTACCACACGTGTCTCACGTTCTCCTCACGCCTTTAATCATTGGTCACTCGATAGATATCATATTTTTTGGTAATGGTCGCTACGATGATTAAAGCCTTAATTACCGTGCGTTGCGGACAGTAATAATCCGATCACTTTCCTGTTATGGAAGGAGGAACGAATATTTGAAGTCGGGTTTTCTGACTCCTATGTTGATCTTGGGGTCCCTCTTCCGAGTCAGTCTCGGAGTCTAATCTCCGAGCTAACCTCGGACCTTCATTCATTTTTCCGAGATAGTCTCGGGAGCCCGATTCTGGTCTGACCTCAGGGCCTTCTTACATTCTCCCGAGGTAGTCTTAGAAGTCTGATTCTCGGTCTGACCTTGGAACTCTAGTTCGGTGAATCCTGCCACATAGCTTTTCCGTCCCACGTGTCCACTTCGGGTCATCCCTATCACTTTCTTAGATTGTTTTTTAAGATCATCAGAGGGGAGAAAAAAAAACTCTAGTTCATCAACGGATTTACTGTTCTTCAAGGTCATCGATCCAAAAACCTGGGAACTGTAAGATCCACTGGCGAGTAGGTGTTACAGTCTTTCTCTGCCCCTGTGCTCTGTTTTCGCTGTAGATTTTGCCTGTCTAATCATAAGCCACGGATGTCAAAGGTTAGAGAGGGGGATTTCTAACGTAGGTCGGTTGCGACGCCTAAAACTGAGAAAGATGTGCCTCCCAAGTTGGAATATGATCGAGCAAATCAATCAAATTGATAAGAAAAATTAAGCACCCTGCCAGCCGGCTGTACTCGTGAATTGAGATACTTGTAAAACTAATTGACCTTTAATTGATTATGGAGCTGCAAAGATTTATGAATATTTTAAACATAGGAAGAAAGAGACGAGGAACGAGGCAGACAAGAGGATAAGAAATCAATCAAGGATGAAAATAAATGAATCAAATAGTCTTTTGGTTCACATTTCTGAGACTGCTGTATTCATTCGAGTATGTTACATGATAGCCTTGTGAATTGATGTAGTGAGGGCAGATCCTCTCTCTCAAAAAATCCCCTGTCCAGTCTGTCCCGCTCCCCGACGACGATCGTCGAGTAGTTCGATCGCCGATCGGACACCACCGGCGACCTTCGACCGCTGCCCTGAACAAAATTATATCCTAGAGGATACGGGAATCCGTCGGGATCGCCGCAATTACGATCTCACCGGATTCACTGTCGAATCCGACGGGATTACAATTGCAATGATTCCGACCGGTTTACCGTTTGTCTAGGATATCATTTGATTCGGTACGACAATCAAAATCCATCGGTAGTGTCCGATCGGCGATCGGATGACTCAACTGCCGTCGTCGGGGGTGCGGAACAGGCGGAACAGGGGTTTTTTGGGACAGAGGATCCGAAGTGTGATGTAGTTGGTATATTTATTATAATAGAGGTTAGGGTCAATTTATAATGAAAGATAAATACGTCTAGTTGGGTGTTTAAATTTTTTTTAATATAAAACGATGCTCCGCTAGAGCAAAATGTCTCATATGATTCATATTTTTTAGAATGTGTGAGGTCGTCCTGAAGGGGCCAATATCGTGGACAAAGCCACCAATTAATGAATAATCTGACGCGCCCGTTATCCAAAGGTCGCCAATAAGGAGGATGAGGTGGACCTGTTCACCTGACACACACACTTCAATAGAGGGTTAGATTGGTGCTTGGGAGTCTCAACTGATGCTCAAGTTAGAATTTACTTAGGTATTATAATGAAGAATTATAAGATCGAGAAAGAGGGTATGACTATGGTCAATAGTGGCGTAGCCACGTTAGTAGCAGGGGGTGCAGCCGCACCCTCGGGCTGTCTGACACTTTATATATATATATATATATATATATATATATATATATATATATATATATATATATAATATATATATATATATATATATATATATATATAACATTTTAATTGATTAATTTATCATCGTGTTTGAAAATCAAAATTGATTATATATTTGGAAAGTTTAAGACCTAAACTATTCATTGGTATAATTTTTACGAAGAAATATCTTGATTTAGAATGTTAAGTATTGAATTTTAAAAATAAAATATATAATAATAAACGAACGAACTAAATAATAGAACATGAAGTGAAAATGCTAAATTAAAATTGGATCGAGTTTGAAATAAATCTAACAGGTAGGTGCAAAGATAAGGATTACATTGGTTCAAATCGAGATTGATTTGAAGTCAATTTGGTCAAATTATGATCGAATAAAATTTATATAAGTATTCCGGATAGTTTTTGACGTTGATCAATCGAATTAAGTTAGACCCTGTGTATATTTGATGCCTTGTATCTAAGAATTATATTGATTAAAACCGGGATTGATTTGGAGTTGATTTGATTAAATTATGGTCGAATCAAATTTATATAAGTATCTCGGATAGTTTTGATGTCGATCAACTGAGTCAGGTTAGGTCCTATGTATATTTGATACCTCGTGTCTAAGTTTTGATGTTGATCAATTTACACTAAAATTTGAAATTTTCGAAAATTATTTCTCTTAGTGGAAAATCGCCCCTCCTAATCGATAATCCTGGCTACGCCACTGATGGTTGAACTTAAAGAAGGGGAAAAACAAAAGAAGCCAATGAGAGGACTAGATCCAGGGGGTTTAAAGGAGTATATTTAGGAGATCGGATGTGATAACTGTCAAGATCGAAGAGATTTTGGTATCTCTATAATGATATAATATTGTCCATTTTAGGCCTAAGCCCGCATGATTTTGCTCTTGGGCTCTACCCAAAAGGACTCATACCAATAGAAATATCTTTCTCTTATAAGTCCATGATCATTTGCATGTGGACCTTATTTGCAACAATTGCAACCCAATAATCCTCTCTTAAATGAAAGACCACAGGACCCTCTCAAACAGAAAGTCTATCTGTTTAATGTCCGATCATCGACCCACCAAGTCTTCGTGCCCCTCAATCCAACCGACCTACTAGGTCTTCCTGCTTGGTGTCTGATCCTCTTAATCCTGACAAGGGAGCTCCTACTTTGTTTGAGGTTAATATTCTACTCACATAGTCCGATTAAACCATAACTCTTGTGCACAGTCAGCGGTTAGACATTTTGGCAGTCCGAATTCTGATACCAATTGTTAGGACCGAAGAGATTTAGATATCTTCATAATAATATGATATTGTCTAATTTGGACTTAACTCTTTATAGTTTTGCTCTTTGGTTCTACTTAAAGGCTTCATACTAATATAGATATTTTTTCCTTATAAATTTATTATCCTTTCTATGTGTTTTTAATGTAAGATTTTATTTGCAACCATTGTGATCAAACAATAACCTCTGCCTTTCCATTCACCTAGCACTATGTGTTCTAGAATATTCATCATCATTGTGTTCATCTTCTGGGCAAACACAACCTCATCAGTGAGGGTTTAGTGTGGATCTGATCCGGATAGATAAGGAAATAATGTCGATATTGAGTGACCTTAAAAATAAACGAAGTTAGTAACTAAAGTAGAGACAGGAGGTTGTCGGAATGTGGGGGGCGAGAAGTGGAGGATGTCGACATTGAGGCTGAGATAGAATGTCAAGATCTGAACGCGAGACATAATGTTAAGATATGGGGTCGAGATAGGACGTCGGGATCTGGGGCCGAAACATGAGGAGGCTGAGATAGAATACTGTGATATGGGGACAAGTCGGGATATTGGGATATGAGGCCTAGATATGATGTTAGGATCTGGGGCCGAAACAAAAGGAGGTTGCGATCTACGGCTAAGACATGATATCGAAATCTAGGGCCGAGACAAGATGCCAAAATCTAGGACCCAAGATGTCAAGATTTGAAGCCAAGATAGAATGCTGGGATCTAAGGGCGCCGAGACATGAGAAGGGCGAGATAGGATGCCAAAATATGGAACCTAAACAGGATGTAAGGATCTGAGACCGAGACACGAGGAAACTAAAACAGACACGAGGGGACCAAGATAAAATCCCAAGATTTGGAACCGAGACAAGAGGGTGTCGACCATTGAGACTGAGACTAGAGGGTGTCGGTCATCGAAGCCGTGACAGATAAATTCTATTCCTCAAGACAGATCTCTAAGTTCAGATAAAATCCAAATCTCATCTGAACTGGATTCTAGTCTTTTTAGGTCACATCTGATTCACTTTGATTTAGACCGACAATTCACATGACTTTTGCGGCCGCAGCCAACTACGAACTCGCGAACTCCATTCCATCGAATTCCTTGTTAAACAAAATGACCCATCAAATCATGGAGAAATTATCATGGACTACACTCGATCGGCGATATCGATTGCATCAAAGTCACTAATCCAGCATGCTTCTTAGTTAGCTGAGATAAAAACTACATAATCGACCCTGAGACGCGTGAGCTTTCACAAAAGTTTAAGAATGGTTTATAATTAGGAGGATAAGGCGTACAAAAGAGAAGGTGATGATGATGTTTTTAGTCCTTTTGTATAATGGTGGTGGTGGTGGAAGATGAATAGGCCGGTGAGTGTCTTTCTCCTTTTCCGCGTTCCATCTCCAAACAGAGTTGACAGAAAGGAAGCTGAGCAAGGTCAACTACGATTTGGCCGTCAACGATACAGAAACCCAATTTATATATAGACATAAAGCGACGATCAGCAAAATTAATGCTTTCGATAGAAAATTGTTCTTTCAACAACTAATTAAACATGTTCTTCATGTTACAATTAATCCGGCGCAGCCATGCGGATGTCTTTTTGTTTCCGACTGCAGGCTACACAATAAATTAAGTAAAGTTCACATATGTGATTCAACAATCTGATAATGAGCTGAAATGAGATCGAAGCCTAGTGACCAAGTGGCTAACGTTTGCACAGCAATAGTGGAGGGCTAAAAGCCAACGACAGTGATCTGTGTATTAATTGACATATTGGATAGAGTTCCACAAAGTGCGTGGCATATTAGAAATCGAGCATTACGGCAAACCTCTGTCTCTATCTCTCTGATCATGATCATTTAATCCTTATTGATTCAGTCCTTGATCAATAATGTGTCATGAATATGGACTTATCAAAGACTCGAAGCTAACTAAGATGATCATCAAAAAATTCCTACAAAAAAAATTAAAAGAGATCAGAAGCAAAGTCGGGGGATCTCCGGCACAGACACTCCGATGCTTAAGTCAAACAATATCAAAGTGGAAAAGTAGAAGAAGGGATTGTAACATACCTACACCGTAGAGGAGAGACTTTTATATATATTTATATATTTGGTGACCCTTCATCGTCAAGGTGTCACATCTGCATGTAATAGACAAATGACATCAAGGATTGACTGAGCAGGTCAGTGTTTAGGTCATTGGGCTATTGAGCAGCTACGTATTGGGCCTGGAAACTCAGTGAGCACTAATCCTATCAAGGAAGCATGTTAGTTTTTAAGGAAGTGGCAGGGAAGTGATAAGATGATGTCATCCTGATCTTAATCGAGATGACAAACATGATGATTTCCTGAAGACCTAATAAAGAATCCCCAAGTAAGAAGCCCAATTTGGCATAATAGGATGGCTGGGTTAAGGACCAGCGGAGAGGATTAATTAGGCTCCAATTGTAAAGTGATCCACGAAAGAAATGTGTCAGTCGATCAATAGTCATGTATATGGGAGTTGTGTCGACCGACCATGTGGGATGGTAGGCCAAGCGGCCATATAAGGTTGTTGGCCGATCAGTCGGATGGAATCGTTGGTCGATTGACTGTATAGGGCTATGGGCAAAGTAGTCGAATGAAGTTGTTGGCCGATCGGTCGAATAGAGTCGTTGGCTATTGGCCCTGAATGGGTCTATTGGTCGATAGGCCGATCAGTTGTATAACCTTTTATGAACATTTTACCACCTAACAGGTTCATGTTAGCCTTTTGATCAAGATTTATCCTATAGATGAGATCTCGGAACTCAAGTATCACTTATAATTAATTTCTGACTGTATATTAATTGCACCGACAGGTGTATGTGAATTTATAAATGTGTGTATTGCCAGGCTGCCTACCATGCATTAGTCTCTACACATGGCTAGCTCTACGGTCAAACCCGGGACAATTGCAAGTTGTTAAATACTGTCCATATCCAGGGCGTGTATGCATATGGTTGTCACTGATGTTATGTACTTGCGTTGAAAAGGAAGGTACATGGAGGCTTCTGGGGACCGGTGGCAGGGAGCTCGTGTAGTCAGGTCAACGCATTATGGATTGTCAACTGCAAGAGTGCAAGTTGTAATCTGGAGGAGAATCTATGGATGGATTGGTCAAGCCTCTTGCACTCAGATTTGCTTCAGATTGTGTTGAGGCATCCCGATGGATTGGATTAATATTAGTGTGTGTTTTGATAATCCAAGAGTTCATGTCAGTAAGACTGAGAATTGAAAACTGCTGTAGCATGCATATGTCGTAATTAAATCAAATGTTTGAGTTTTTTTAATAGTTTATATGAGTAATTAATCTTGTAATGGTTTCAGATGAGAATTCGATGGCTACCCGATGACTTTTTGTCATCCACAAAATGTAAAGAAAGGAAAATACCCAAAAATAATAATAATAATAATATCTTACCACAGGTAGTGGCTTGTCTTAAATGTTAATTTCTAACTTTTTTTCATTTCTTATTTTCAATAAATATTTATATATGTTTTGCTTGAGGTGACTTGTTAATAAACTTACATTTTTAATTATGACTATTTGATTATTTTGAAGAAACAAAATACTTAAGTCAACCACCTTTTATGGTGCCAAAAAAAAAATCAAGGTATTTGCTCAAATAAATTTTAAAGTCAATTTATATTATCTTGTTGTATGTCTATTCTCCCATATAAAGGACCACTAAACTAGGATAAACGACTCTTTATAATTTATTTATCTATATTTTATCGTAAAATTGACGATATTGAAATGAACTATACCACCTTTTATTCTAATATAATTTTTTTTCATGTTCATTCTCCCTGCTGCTTTAAGTAAAAAAAATCTATTTATTTAAAATGGGAAAACCTTAGTGAACCATTCCAATATCTAAGTAGACCTTCACAGATACAAGAATTGACAATGATGGGCCAAGTAGAGGATGAATTGATAAGATGCTATTGCCATTTGAATAGATTGGAGAGGTTCAAGCTCCAAAGTGACAATAACAAGATCTCAACCAAAGCCATACGAATAAGAACAATTTAGTTTAGGAATACAGAGCTAAAAACTTGAATGTTATAGGAGATGGCCAAATGAATTGATGGCCAAGCTTTTTAATGTGAAAGAGATAATTTTCAGTCAAAAATACAAACTGAAATACATTGTCTGATCAATAAAGGACACATTAGAGTCCCTAAACTCAAGAAGAGAAAAAGTGGCACATGGTTCTTGCTTAAGGTCAATGCGTGTGAGACGCAAGGAGAAATGAAGATAGAAACTAACAAACATGAGCTTCTTTTATTGACAATGAACAAAAAGAGCGAGGAAAAGTCAGAAGGAAGAGAAAAATATTGGAGGCCAGGAGGTAGTGGAGGAGAAGGTAATTAATTACCTTTTTATTTCCATATCATGTCTTTCTCATTTACTTTTTAAAAATACAGGGAGAGTTTTCTTAGCGATGTCAATGTTTTCATAACTGAAACAATCAAATAATTGAGACTATAATTTCAGATGAGTTGTGGACTTTAAAGACACAACTTTGAAAAGCAAACCAAAAGCAATGTTAATGTGAAGGTGACTGGTGACCTTGGTAGTCGCCCTTGTGAAAAAGTAGCGAATAGAAGAAGAGCATGTGGTGGTTTGCAGCTAATCAGCTCACTTCATTTAACTATTTGTTCAAACTCATTGAAAGTAACTTCAGAAAAGGCTAAGATCTTACATTGCCACCAAGATGTTCGAATCAGTCTGTCTCCTAACAAAATCTTTCCATTGTAAGATGTGTATGAGTGAAACTGCAAGGGTAAATTGAAGAGCATTCAGATCCGAAAATCCTGAAATATATCATTATTATTTACTAGCACAGTAGTTGTTACAAGAAATTACCAACGGGGAGTATCACTGAATAATAAATAAAGATCTCAGGCCCTCACTTCGTATTCTCCAGATCGAGTGAGTGCTCGAAAGCCTTTATAAGGTTCACTTGGTGTATTCTTAACATCTAGTTTGTATATTTGCAGGCCTGAGAATGCAACCCCCATGATCCTGAAGCCAACTCTAAAAACAGGGAACACATGCAATTTGTCCAGACCTACCTCAAGAACTAAATTGCCTGAGAGAGACGGGGATTTGTCTTTTGGTACTTGTCCAATTGACCAGCAGCAAGTCTGCAAGAAAGAAAGGCAGGCACCATGATGAGCTAGTGTCGTGTATCCAAGGAAAAAGTTAAGCAATAATGGATGGCATTCCACTAAAGGTACCGACTTCATCCATTGTTCCAACTAATCAGACCAGACTGATCATTCACTTTGAGCATTCGCATTCGAACATGTACTCACCTTGTCTGCTAGAAAGTTCACTGTGCCATGATTTGGGGTTAAGTTTGCTGATGCAACACAAAGTGGCAGCTGAAATTGCACTGTTATGGAATCAATTGCTTTTCCAGGATCGTTGCGTATCCCTACCAAAACATTAACACGGCAATTTCCAGCATCGGAAGTCAACTGTGGCTTCACATAGATTGGCGTGTTCTTTAGTTTTTTAACTCTGACCAAAAACAAAGCACTAGAATTGATATACAAAACTAACAAGGGAGAGGAGAAGTTTATTTAATGCATCCCCACAAAAGCAAAAAATAAGAACCTGTAACTCATCAGCCTAAATTCCCCATCAGGCGGCACAAAAGAAAGGATTTGATCTGATTCCCAAGGGCGAAAACGGACACATGGATGGAATCTTACGTCATATAAGATCGAAGGGTTTGAAAATGACAAAGTCAAATCAGGGAGACCTGGAAGATGAGAATTTACTTGAACTTCACCGTATATCTCACATTTCACCAGAATCCCATCCCTGAAGATGCAATTGGAACAATTAAAATTTGCTCACTGTTATCATAATCTGGAATGAAGACTTCAAACTTTTAATTACAAATTTCTAAGATGGAATATCACTTGCAAGGTTGCTGAGGTGTATAAAACCTATGCAGTAACAATGATTTTGTAAACATTGTTACTAGAACGTGCAAATATAATACTGTGTCATGGATATGGAGAGTTTATGAACATGTCAAGTAAAACACAGACAAATGTCAGTGTCCACTTAGTGCAAAGACCACTTTAGTGTCTAATAAAGGAGATGAACCAAAAGACTTTCAGAAAGATTAACAATTTGAGAATCTCCAAGAATTTAAAAAATATAAATTCTCCTGCAAATAGAAAATTTCAATAACTAATAGTTCAGAGTTGCTATTGAGCTTGTCTCATATACCAAACAAGCTACTAGATTCTAGAATGAAATAGTTGTTAGCCTATGGTGCAGAATAATGAAGAACAGTAGGGAGATGAATTCTGCATAAGAACCTGTTAAAGACTGCATCCATCTCCTCAACAAGGTTGACATAGACTTCATTACTAGAGTGCTTCGGGTTAGTTTTCCTCCACGGGATACAAGATGCTGTAGCATCAGGAAGTTTAGTGCTGACATTGGAATTTTTACCAGTCATAATGCTCAACATTTTGCTAACAATATTTGGTGGGTTTATCATCTCCCTCAGGATATTCGGTTCTGTCGTTAGAGGAATACCATTATCCATCATTTCATCCAGAATCTGAAATAATAGCAAATACCTCATTATTTTATCTCAACCAATGAAGATTATTTTGTTCAATAAGTTTAAAAGTAGCTTTTGGTTGCAGAACAAATTAATGCTAAAGTGCAACATTCTGTTGCATTATTTAAACTGATGCCCTTGATTAGATGTTACATGTTCAAAAACCAAATGAAGTATGCAATTGGAAATTTGATCATATGTAGTAGCAAAATTATACTTGACAAAAAAATTAGGAAAACCAACTTGAAAGCAGATTTATCTTCAAAAATGTTATTAAAAAATTCGAGCTTGGCCTGAAAATTGAAGCTATGATAAAATGTATGCGGATATCTGGTAGTCTACTATCAAATTCCGCAATCAAAGGATTTAACATACACTTTTTTTCATTAATGAAAGTTAAATCCAAATTCTGTTTTAAGGATTTTATTTTTGCTAGGATTTCAGACAAGCCAATTTTATTAGTTGTACAGTGTATAATTTGTTAGTGTGTTACTGTGTTGGCACTCAAAGTATCCGATGTCCTTGTTCACATTTATGTCTTACCTCCTAAATGTTCCCCACCTAGATCATGCAGGGAGCAATACGATAACTGAGTCCAGACCCATCCAAAAACTGAATCAGTCACGAAATAAGTCACTACTTCTCACAGGTTATCTACCAGTGAATGCATAACACTTGGTTTATCACTGGTTTATCTACCAGTGAAAACAATTCAAGAGAGAACAAGTAATAATGCATACAATTTTCTTTAATGATTGGGGTGCTTGAATTCCTAAATAAATAGCTCAATGTTAACTTCTAATGATAATCAAACAAGACAAGCAAGCTTAATGTATGAATGATGTAATGGTTTTGTATCTAAGATTACTTTAAAAAAAAAACTTTGGAAAGTAGGCTTAATGAAGATATATTGTCTCTTGACAATACAATGTCTTATGGAAGCAAGAACTCAAGAAAACAATTCAAGGAAGTATGTAGAATGAAAAATTCAAGTATAAACTAAAATAGACTTTAAGAATATCTATTACTTTGATCCAAGGTATCTAAAAGTTTTGGAAGCAGGTTTCCATGGTCTTCAGAGAGTTTACATATGTATGTATCCATTTATCCATGGGAGCACAAAACCAAGCAAAAAACACTTTTATTTGCTTTGTGCAATGATTAGTTTCAACTTCTAGTCGACCCTTAACCTGATTAGTTTCAGTTAACCGTAAATTGGTTAACTGAAATTTGCATAAAACTTGCGAAGGTTATCTTACTATTTTGAACCATAGAAGAGTCTTTTGCTATATGAAGAGAAGCTATAATGAAATATGGAACTGGCACCATAGTTGTCTATGGAAGGAACTCAGGCAACATACCTCATATACAATTACAAAATTATCCTTAATCACATCCTCATTTAATCCTCCTAGATAATCAGTCAAAACATCGGCCACTCGGCAAAGGAACTGCAAAAGTGAAACAAAAGGTTACCACAACAGATGTTCTTAAATAGAGCATCATACTTAGTACACAATATGAAGCACTGTAAAAAAAAAACCGAGATATTTAATATGAATATACAACAAGAATTAAAGTCATTCATCTAGCAAGCATACAAGAACTATCTTTTCGAGATTAAAAGCTCATGTAGAAGATTTTTGATGTCTGTGATTAAAATACAATTCCTAATTTTTTTTCCTTTATGAATATTCTACAAATATCCAATTTGCCCATGGAAGCTCATTTTAATTGACAAGATCTCAAAAGACAATGTGGCACATAAAATTAACATGCAGCTGGGCCATAGGTTCACATGAAGTGAAATAAATAGTTCTTAGGCTAGAAAAAACAACCTTAAAATCAAAATGCACTGAGAGTCAAAATTCCAAACAAAGTACCACCTTCATCAACTCTTGCAATCATGAAACATATGCAGATTTTCTTACTTTGGGATTATACCATTTTATAGGCATAAAAAGGTCTTGAACTTTCTCTTTTCAGAAATATATCTCTTTCAACGAGAGCAATGCCTTAACTCATTCAAGTCGATACCTGCCTAACTTATATGAAGATTGACATATAGGTCAAAAGAGGGAAATAACCCTTATGAAATTTGTAAGAATCTGAATTAGAAGCACGTAAAATTTAATCTGCCTTTATGTGATACAAAGGGTGACTCATCTAGGTGAAAGAGATACGCACCTCGATACCCATTAGTGGAGGCATTTCAACCTGAGTACACGCCAAAAAGATGATCCCATCTCGAAAGAGTTGAAAGAGGTAATGTGTTGGAGATGCAATCACGGGCAGAATCTAGTTCATCACGGAACAATATGTACATGACCAACAAGGAAATCGTAAGGAAAACATAAGAAAAAAAAATGTTTTGAATTGCAGTAACCAAAGAGCTTAATTCAAACTTAAAACCAGTTGGAAGCCAATGCAACGTTAAACATTTTTTGGCCGGTCTTTATTATGGTTCAGGTTTTGTTTTACCATCGAAGGATCGCCGCCTTGGGAGAGGACGTAATCCCAGAACCAAGCGCAAATGGAACGATCCACGCGGTGCCCGGCCATCTGCTTCTCGAGCATGACCTCCCTGCAACGATCCAACTGCGCGAAATCAGTCTCCAACTCAAGGTCAAGTGGAAATTGGGATCACGGACGAGTAGCGACTAGGCAAAAACATAGCTAGGGCATCTTAATCAGAGGTCGACAGCAGAGATAAGGGGAAGATTACCCGGTGTCCGAAAGGAAAAATATACACTGAAGCATCTTCAATCTACAATCCTGATCTCCAAAACTCGAGATGAAACAGATTCACAGCAGCGCTACAGCGACGACGCCTGGGAGAAGAAATTTATGCGTCGTTTTGAGTTTTAACGGGCCGACAAGTCCGATCGGGTGCGTCTGTCCCAGTTATATATATTTAATTTAAAAAAAAATAATTTGTACAGTACAAATGAATGCCCAAGAAAAAATTTGACCATCAATAAGCAGCGCATCCGACGTCAGATCGTCAATCGGACACTACCGACGACCTTCAATCGTCATCCCGAATCAAATAATACATTGGGAGACGATGAACCCATCGGAATCACCGACAACGGTAAATCCGTCGAGATCGACGGTGAATGATGCGAAATCGCAATTACAGCTATCCCAGATGGATTCACCGTGCCCCCAGGGTATAGTTTGGTTCGGGATAGCGGTCGGAGGCTACTGATGGTGTCCGATCGACGATCAGACGTCGGGCATGTCACCGATTGACGATCAAATTTTTCACTGAGAGATTCATTTTTACCGTGCGTATCATACTCCTTAATTTTATTATTTGAGAGAGATAAATATATATTCGATGGATTTGGCCCATAATTAATCCTTAACTTCAAAGATACTTTTTGGTTTAAATTGTTGGGACCTTGTCGTTTGCTAGAGGGAGGTGAATAACAAACCTTCGATTCTTCTCTCTACAAATTGTTAGTGTGCAACCGGAATAACAAAAACTAACAACTAAGAAGACAAACTAATTTACATGGTTCAGAGATGAAGCTCCTACTCCGCGGCTGTCCGTAAGGTGGACGATCCCGATCCGTCAGTGGATGACTCCCCGGAAGACCTCCAGCTAGCTCGTGTAGCTCTTTGTGAGTGGAGAAACTTCGCCACAACCTGCAACACCTTTCTGAGCTCTTAGACTACTAATTGGCCTTTAACCAAAGTTAATTTTGTCAAAAACTCTCAGCCAAAATTAAGCCCCTTTAAATAGTGCTCTAGGCTGAAATGACCGTTACCAGTCGACTGGTCCCACTCAGATTCGAACGTTACAGCCTAACGTTTGAATTTGAGTTGCCATCAGTCGACTGGTCCCTGACCAATCGACTGTGGACCTCATCAGTCGACTGATCAAGCATCAGTCGACTAGTCCACCCCTATACCTAAGGTTTCCCTTCCTCGAGTACATTTCACTCAGCCCCGAACCCCTAGGACTTTCTTCCCGAGTACAATTCCCTCAGCACTTGACCCATCACGACTCAATTGACTCTTTATTCAGCAGTCTCGACCTATTACCTTCAAGCCCTCTTCGACTTTGGCTCTCGTCCCTCGGATGGATGCACGCTCGCGGCTTGTCTCCCATGCCACCCTTCACTTATGCCTCGAAGTCCGCTTTCTTCAGCTCATCATCCCTGCTCCAGCAACCTCGATCTGTCGCCCCCAAATCCTCTTCGACTTTGGCTCTCGTCCCTCAGATGCATGCAAACCCACAGCTTGTTTCCCACGTCATCCTTCACGTATGCCTCGAAGTTCGCTTCTCTTTGCTCATCATCCCTGCTTTGCCCACGGTCCCTCGGATGCATGCAAACCCTCAGATTGTCTCACATGTCATCCTTTACCGGCCCCGAAAATGTCCAACTAAGTCCATGTGTATCCTGCAAAACATGCACACTCAAATACATATATCAAACATAAGGGTGAACCTAACTTAAACTCTTGTCCAAACATGGTCACTCCGGACCATAAATTACCCCAACAATCTCACTTTTTTTGATGTTTGACAATATGTTTAAGTTAGGGGAAACAAATAGCAAATACAATGCTAATACCATCAAATAGCAAATATGCATATATCCTATCACAAGGCATCCCAACACCTAACCTCCCCAAGAGCCTAGGACTTTTACCAAAACGGGATTTTTAAGAACCTCTCCAAGGCTCCCCCTATATTGGACTTACAAAGGCTTTTTAAGAACCTCTCTAAGATTCCCCTTACGCCACCAATTGAGCAACAATGCTCCCTCTTTACCTAAGCTCTCCTAGACCTAGGATTCCTTGCAAATACTTGTTTGATTTCCCACTTAAACCCAACATAAATTATCAAATATATTCTATTATTTGATTATTTAAAATGAAAAATATTATTTAGTTTAATTTAGATAATTAAATAAAATTTTATTTATTTAAAAATAATAATATATAATATTTTATCTTATTTTTCTTTAAGAAAAATTTAATCTTAAATACGATGATATTATATATTTGTCTAAATTTAAAAAATAATATTATATACTCATTCATACCTCAATAAGTAAAAAAAATATATGAGTCAATTATATTTATTTTAATTTTTAAAAATTAAAATATCAATATATATATTATAATAAATATATAAACAATAAAATTAAATTATTTTTTTATACTTTATTTAGAAAATTTTATTAAATTTTAAATTAAGTTTATTTGATTTTTCACCATTATAATATATTTAATCTAGTAAAGTTTTACTTCAAATATTAAATTAAAAAAATATTCATTGGCCGCATGCGTCGATCGACAATTGCTAGTGTCGGAGCTGACCGTTGACCGTCGACATCGATCGCCGACACCGACTACCGATAATACCCTCGGAATTTAATAAATTGTGAAGGTTTTATTTTTCTTAAAGGTAAATATTGAAAGATAATTTTGGGGGAAAAAATTCATAACATCGGAATCAAGAAAAACCTTACTTTTTCAAGATTTTTCAATTCTGTGTTACATTCCCCTTTTGCTGACGTGTCGGACATGGATCATTACTTGGGAATCGTTATTTATATAAACGAAATACGTTTTTTTGTTGATGACCTTGGATGGATAACCAAGGTTATCAAAGATAATTCCCAACCAAACAATGTGTATTGATTTGGTTGGGGATTATCCTTGATAACTTTAATTATCCATCCAAGATTATCAATAAAAATCTTATTTTGTTTATTAACAAAAGAGACATGCAGCTCGGAATCGAAAAACTTTAAAAAAGTGTGGCTATTCTTAATTTCGAAGTTATAAAACTTTTCTTTTCAAAATTATTCTCCAATATTTATCTTTAAAAACAAAAATAACTCTCATAATTTATTAAATTTTGGGGACATCACCGTCGGTCATCGTCGATGGTCAACTGTCGACGCTGGCGATCGACGGTCGGGGCCAACGTTGACGGTTGGCATCGACATCGACATCGACAGTCGACGTCGACATCAATATCGTCGCTGGTTGCCGAATGTTTTTTTAATTTAATATTTTAATTAAAAGTCTTAATAAATTAAATAATGTTTTTTAATTTAATATTTTAATTAAAAGTTTTAATAAATTAAATAGATTATAATTAAGAAAAATAATTAAACTTAATTTAAAATTTAATAAAATTATCTAATTAAATCTTTTAAAATAAAAAAATAATTCAATTTTATTTATACATATATTATTATTATATATATTTTGATATTTTAATTTTAAAAAATTAAAATAAATATAATCATCAATCCGACTGATATAATTTTTTTACTTATTTAGATGCGTACAAATATATAATATTATTTTTTATTTTAATTTTAAACAAGTATATAATATCATCATATTTAATATTAAATTAAATAATAATATAGAAAAATATTATATTATATTATCTACTATTACATTCAAACAAATAATATTCTATTTAATTATCTAAATTGAACTAAATAATATCATTTTATCTTTCATTGCTCATAATTTTAATTATGTGATTACTAAATAATCATATAATTAAGATTATATATAATAACTTAAATCGAATTGCACAGTTCAAGACTATTACTATTTACCGATCAAAACCGTACATTTATAATTTGATTTAAATTTCATGACAATTTAAGATTATTATAATTTTTAAAAAATATATATTTGAAAATTATAAAATTATTTAAAAAATCAACGTTCGAAATTAGGCCGTTGAATTATATATATATATATATTTTAAATTAATTATAATTTTTATTATATATTATTTTATTGTTAAATAAGTTATTTTTTTAATAAAGTTATTATCCAAATTAGATAGTTGTTATGATAAATTTAATATAAATAAAATAAAATAAATAAGATCATTGATAAATACAAAGCGTTAACTAAGATTAATACATGTAATAAATTAAAGATGATCTCATATTAAAAAAATCAAGACAAATAGTTATAAAAGTATCTTTAATATAAAATTAGAATAGTTTTATATAAAAAAGTAAGATAAATAAGTTAAAAAATAATTTAAATGGAAAAGTAGAATAATTTCAAATTAAAAAATTCAAAATAAATACATTAAAAATTAATTTAAATAAAAAGTTAGAATAGGTTAATTAATACTTAATATTAGGAATAAAAAAAATGGACGATAAAGATGAACGCACTTATTGATTTGTTTTTTTAGAATATACAAATTAGGGATACGTACTTAATGGTCCAATTAGTTGAGATAATTAATTTAGAGGAATATTTGGAAGTATCATTAGCTGGAAAGCCAGCGAAAGGAAGCAAAAAAAAACCCACCACGTCACATGTTGACAACGACACGCTCCGACGGCCTCATCTCATCTAATCTCATCTCGGCGTCCCTTTGATCGCTTCCCCAATCCCTAGGCGCTCTTCCTCCTCGAAGACGTCTCCCGCCTCTCCTCGGCTTCCTCCCATACTTTCCCTTCTACCGCAGCGGTTCCTGTTCGTCAGGGGGAGCTTAGATTGTACAAGCAATCAAATTCATTCCTTTTGTGTTCTTTCGGTCAAAGGTGAGGACTTTAGTTCAGTGGTTCAGTGATTGATCATCGGCGGTCAAAGTTGGGAAGGTTGATGCTATGTCTTTGTTCTAGACTCGTGTTCTGTGATACCCTAATTTCTTTATGGCCTTTGATGATTACTTTGTCATGTCGTCCTTCTGTACTCTGAGTTTATGACTCTTTATCATTTTTTTTGAATGGAAACTTCTCATCAGTTCTTTTGGTGCGAATCACCTCTTCTTTCTTATTTGGTTGGTTTCATAGGTATGTAAATAGTTGACAAGCGCGAATTCTTATATTGTATTAGCAATAGCATATAAAACTATGAGCGGGTTGATTATGAGAGGGAAGATAGAAGCACAATCGTTTTTTTCCCCCTCTTCTCTCTTTCTTTCACCATACGTCTGTTCCTCATTATATATCGGATGCCTCTTGCTAGCAAGCTTCTCTCTCTTGATAGCCAGATATCCGTTTTTCTATAGTTTTTCTCGGTTCTTCTACCCCCCTCCCAGTTTCCATAAGACGATGTTCTCATGACATATAATTAAAGATACTTCTCAATTCTACTTCAATTTTTTTTCATGATTTCTTATGCTTCCCTTCTGCTTTATTATCATGGCTAGTAAATTTCTCTGAAGAAAGTTGTTAGGATTTTGTTTCTAGATTTGTAGACTGTAGAAGAAGTGTGTTAAATCAAAGTGAAATGCAAATGCTATTTGGTTTACTTCATCTAGTTTGATCTTGTAGGTAGTTAATCCCTGCAATCAAGTATTTTCATCTACCAGCAGAAGATAAAGACATCATTAATCAACCTTAACCAAGAGATTACTGGAAATGGGTTCTGAAGGGCCGTCGGTAGTAGTTGTTCACGTCACTGGATTTAAGAAATTTCATGGTGTGTCTGAGAATCCCACTGAAACTATTATCAGAAACCTGAATGGGTTTATGCAAAAGAAAGGATTGCCTGAAGGTCTTGTTCTTCGTAGTTGTAATGTTCTTGAAACAGCAGGAGAGGGCGCGCTGCCTGAACTTCTGGATTTTTTTCAGCATGCTGTGTCTTGTAAAGTTAATGAAAGTGTGAATAGGGAGCAAACCATCTTGGTAAATTATATTCTCCTTTTTTTTTAGAGAAATTTAAGGCAGAATGATTTTTCATACTTGTTTGTTATTTCTTAAACTGAAGTAGTAGTGTTGTTATTCCAAAATGAGTTTTTCAATGCTTTTAGTAGATATATATATCTGGTTAAGGAATATAATATGCATGTTATGTTTTCTTGGATTCAAAATTTTTAACAAACAGAGACAAAGTTATCCATCTTTCTTATGCACGTTACTGAATGCCTATTTTTTAATTGTACGCTACTAAAATTATCAAAGTATCCACTTGTACATTTGTATTTTATTGAATTGACAGTCTGGGGAATTCCACTTGGAATCCAATGATATGACGGATGGTCACTTTTAGCACCAGTTAGCTATGAAGCATGACCTCTTTTAGTATTGGATCAGTTAATTTAATATTTTTTTAGCTTCGCAAACAATTTGGGTTAGTAGGATAGCTAAGTACAGGTTGCTTGTTCTCTATCCTTGGGTTATACGCTTACACATTTAAATTAGCATGTATTTTATGATAAAAGCCATGATCTTGACAAGATAACCAAGATCTAACTTTGATCCTTTAAGAAATATAACTGTATATATATATATATATATTTATTTGATAATTCATGTAATTTTTATTGGCTTATTAGTAACCCAAAACTTTCTGATTTTCGCACAAAGGAACTGAGGTTGTTCAATACATATGTACAACTCAAGTAAGATATGGAACCTAATTTTTTTCTCCTACATTAAAAAGTTGACCTGGATGCAAAAGGAGATTCACTTCTTTTTCAACTAACTCTCTCTTTTCCACAAGTTAATATGTATACGGAATGTAGTTATATGTTGTGAAGCAAACCAACTAAAAGACGACTTGAAACATAGAACTTTGCTACTAAATTACATTGTTGAGCACTTGAGCTAGATGAAATTGAGCTCACTTTTGTTATTCAGATAAATCAGATAAGTCTTATCTCTCTCACACACACACTCTACATTTAATATGTCCACCTTTATGATTTGGCATCAGTTTTCAGTATGCCTTCTGAAATGCATTATTATTTGCATCAGCTGCATCTTGGAGTAAATAGTGGTGCTACGAGGTTCGCTATTGAGAATCAAGCAGTAAATGAAGCTACTTTTCGCTGTCAAGATGAGAAGGGATGGAAACCGCAGGTTATATGTGCCATACCCTTTTCATGATTATCATTTATTTGTTATTATACTTTTAAATCTCTTCCATAAAGAGAAAGAATGGCCTTTTAACATTAACTTTGCAGAGAGTCCCAGTTGCACCTTCTGATGGAAGCATCTCAACAGTCCGAGAGGTATTCAATGACTATAGTTCTAAGTATGATTACTTTTGGCTAACTGTTTTAGTTAAGTGTTTGTTTTAAAATTTACATTTTCTCTTTTTTTTTAAAAAAAAGAAATATTATTAGATCATACTGATGTTTGAAGCGCCTCTAATAATTTAAAAAAACATTATTTTATTGTGTGAATCCATCATCAATGTGAATGTACCTACATCAATATGTGTGATGTCTTATTTTATTGATTTTGGCATTATGTATGAACAATTTGGTTGATTAATTTGATGGGCCCTTTTGAATGAGTCAAGTGGGGATAATTATTTGCATTATTCCCCTAGGTAGGTATACTATCTTATCTATTTGCCTATGTACAAAGAAGTCTTTGACACCTGAAGCTGATTTAAAATCCAATCTTATTGCAAATATATTCAACTCTATTACTTTTTAAGGACCTAGTAAATCTATGAATAATCATTGTAAAAACGTGCAAATGGTGTTAATCTCTTTGTATTTCAGCATCTTCTTGAGAAACTGATTATTGATGCTTTTGTGAAATACTAAGTTGAATCCATGTACCCTTGACCTAGTCACTAGAATTTCCTAGATGTCAATTTACCTTTCAAAAGAATATAATAGCTCTCCTATATATGAGAGAACTTTCCCAATATATATCTATGTGCCATATAAACTGAAGATGGTCAAAATCACAATATAATAAATCCCTTCATAGAGCAGCCTTGAGGTACTATAGAATCTTTATATCTTCCACTTAAAGGTTATTATAGTAATGTATTTTAGCTTTCCAGCTAATCTTCGGTACTTTCCTGATTCATAATATCCTTGCATTAGTCAGGAATTTGGTCTGTGGGAGGTGTCAACTGACTTACCTCATGACATACCGAATGGGTGTCAACCAATCTTTATCATGTAAATTTTCAGCATGTACAAGTAGGATGTTGTTGGGACTTTTTCATAAGATTATAGCTATACTATTTTATATCTAGCTTTTGGCATCGCAGCTCGTGTAGTATAAAACTCGAAGATTGGTTTGGGTTGTAAAGAAAAGCAAGGAGAGGAACAAAAATATGCTGAAATAGAAAACAACTTAAGACAGGAAATTAAAGGACTATGCTAAGTTTGTGGTTAACTCAATGAATTGATTTTTTTTTTTTTACAATGTTGAGAAAATTTGAGGGAAACATTAAAGATGAATGGACAAAAAAATTGTGAGTTTAGAACGATGGCTTTATCAGCAGGATAAGATTTTTAAAGAATCTAAGAATGATTAAATGTACATGAGCTTCTAAGGCTTATTTATTTATTTGTGATTGCTATGCACGTGTAGTTGTTAGACCAATTATCCTGTAGAGATTATGGTGTTGCTTTTATGGACTATCAAACTTTTTGGGTAATATGACTTAGCATGTGCAGTTACTTGGTGTAGTAAGCATAGAATAGGATTGTTAAGAAAGAAAAAGCAATAATTATATTAGCAAGCGATAGTCTATTGTAGATTTGGTAGATAGAAGAGAAAATAATCTAAGAGCTTGAAGTCGACTTCAAAGAAGAGCTACAGGTGTTCTAGTTAGGATAATTGAATCAATTAGAATGCAATTGGATATTGTTAAAGAAAAAGAAGAATAAAATTTAAATGGATGCAGTATAATTACAGATATGAGCACTGCACTTGGTTGAATGGACAAGAAAAATTCATGTAGTCAGCAAGGATTTCAGACTCAACTTTCTATTTCCCGATTTCCTTGCCTGCACAGTGCACAGTATAGCTCCCAACTTTTTCCTTTTATTGAGTTAAATTCAGATTACAATTCTCACTAATTATCCAGATAGTCTTAACTTCTTGAGAAAACAAAGGTGTCAGCTAGCTTACTGGTAAGGTGCCAGTCCTGCCTTCACCATGGTGGTTATGCACAAAAAATAAGAATTACTAAAAATGCCATACTTTCATTTTACTGATATTTGGGCTTACATTGAAGTTAGGATGGTTACTTATAATAAATGATTCACCGACTCTAAGTGTGACCTGCATTTTGTATCTGATTTTTTAACTTTGTACTCAACATTTGATTCTGTAGTAATTTTGCAAGAGATTATTTATTTTTCTAATTGGTGAGCTTGAATATAAGTTATCTCAGCTTTGAAACTGTGCTTTGTAATCCATCTTAGCAACCAAATAAAGAACCGATTTTAATTAAACAATAGTGGGTCAAAACTTTATCTATTAACAAACATTCATGATTTCATAGATAATTAACTGAGAGCTTCCTTTTCCTTGAGTTCTTCACATTCTTCTTTTTGATCATGTCTTCCCCTGTGATTGTTGCAGACTACTCTTCCCGTCAATGAAATAGTCAAGGCCTTGTCAAACATGGGATATGACGTTATGCCTTCCGACGATGCTGGTCGATTCGTATGCAATTTCGTTTACTATCAGTCTCTCAAGTTTGCAGAACAAAATAGAATGAAGTCACTGTTTGTCCATGTTCCTCTCTTCTTGGCAATCGATGAGGAAACCCAGATGGAGTTTGTTGCTTCCCTCTTGAAAGTGCTTGCCTCGCTGAACTAGCAGTGTCACTACTATTTGAAACCTTTTGGCATGTCAAAGTGATTTGATCAGTTATCTCAAATGGCCGTGCCAAATAAATAAGATAAATCCTAGGGGCTTGAATTGTTTGGTGGCTTTGTTCTGTGCGTATGCAAATATCGTATGAAATCCATGAACGCTCAAAAGATGTGTAAGGTTATAGCCGAGTTCATGGTATGATCTTGCTGTTAAGACATGAAGCATGTGTTCCTTGCAATAAATCTTAAAGAGTTTGCCAAACGGTAGACAATTCTCTTTCTGACTTTATTCCTCATCTAGTTTTTTTTTAACTCTTTCAAACTGAAACGAAGGACGATTCTTCTTTGTTTGAAGCTGGTGGGGGAAAAGAAGAATCCAATTTGACATTAGGGCGAGCCAAACTTAAACCTTGTTTTGTCGAAACAAATGCTTAAAAATAGCAAACTTGCAAAACTCAGCCTATCAACCATAAATGACAGACTATAGAACGACCAATTGACCAAATCAATATTGATCAATTTGTAACACCTAACAATTAAAGAATTTGGATTGAAACAACTCAAGTATAATTATACAGGACTCAAGGTTACAACTTTTAAACTACAAAATCTAACACAACAAATTAAAAAACAGAGTACCACGCAATCCGAACTCCAGTTGCATGCAGCCCCGTCGATCAAATGACACTTCATCAATTAGAAATGTAAATTCATCATGTCAAGTTTCCATCCCATACAATGGCCGTCTCCGATCCTCATGTCAAATAACTCCTGATGAATCCTTAATTCAGATGCTAGCCAATTCACCAACCTCGGTGGAGCACATTTTAGATCTAAACAAGTGGATGCGGCTTTGAACTGGTCTGTCAAGCAAAATTATAATAATCCCGCGAATGCACTTTGCTTCCTAGCATGTTCTGGTATCAACTTCGCTGCTACCTCTAATGGTACGTCCTTTAATTCTAATTAACAAGAAAAAGCATGTTAATATCTGTTGTAACTAAGGGATTGGTGTTCATAGAGAATTAGCAAAAACTCACCATGAGGCTTGAAGTTAAAGAGGGGAGGGAGAAAACGGCCATTCAGCAAGCGAGCATTTGGTTCCCGGAGCTCGTCAAAGAATGGATGAACTAGTGCTTCTAACTGTACCAAAGTAAAGAACTTAGCAGATGCACAAGCTGTAGCATCTAGTGCAAATAAAGGCAATGGCTAAACTCACAGCAGTGCATCTCAGGTTTGGAGAGTACTGTAGAAGTCTAGATACAAGATCGACAGCTTCAGGAGGCATTCGTTTATGGAAGATCTGATTAAAGATAATGCGTTTAGAATAGGAAAATAAGACAGAAATGTTAGGTAAACGGGGAATCCAATGTGAAAATATGCGGGAAGAGATTGTTGTCACCTTGTGCCAAGGGTGTGCTTTTATCTGCGGGAATCTGAACTCTGTGTAATTAGGATTCATGCATCTAATTTCTTCTCTTGTTGGGGTACCTAAAACCTGGAGAACAATTAAATACAAATATTGAACAGAAGGATAGTAGTATACTACAAAAGTAAGGCTAGAAACTAATTATGCACCTTAATTATTTCAACCAGCTGGTCAACTCCGTTTTCACCAGGGAATATAGGCTGTTTGGATGATAATCAATTCATTTAATAACTGTACAGACAAGGGGAAACTAGAATGACAAGGTATGCATTATTCATATGAATACTATCATAAATACCTGTCCTAGCAATAGTTCAGCAAGAACACAACCAGCAGACCAGATGTCAATTGCTGTAGAATACTCAGTTGCCCCAAAAATAAGCTCTGGAGCTCTGTAGTACCGAGAACAGATGTATGATATGTTTGGTTCCCCTTTCACCTATGAGGAGTGCATGATAAAATCAGTGTTCAAGTTACTAAAATATGAAGAATCTGCAATACAATTATAGCCACGAAACAATTACCAGGACTTTTGCACTACCAAAGTCACATAGTTTCAGCTGATGAGTATGGGGATTGACCTGATTCAGAATGAGTAGCATAGATTAATAAAGAGCATCACTTCTAAGTAATGATGGTTCAAATATTTTATACTGATAACAGATATTTAGTTAAAAGAAACAAAAAAAAAATTGTAGCCAGTTAATGTATCCATTTGAAAGGGAAAAAAAACCTTTCACAAATATTCATAAAAAAAATTGAAATTAAAAGAAAAGAAGCCTGGTATTGTTTTCATGTATTTAAGTGGTTAAAGTGGTTATGAATGACAACAAAAAGGCAGAGAACAAAACATGGATTACAGGATTAGTACACACCAGAAGATTTTGAGGTTTAATGTCTCTGTGGCACACCCCAATACTACCATGAATGTATGCCAGTGCTCTACACATCTGTAAAACAGATTAAAGAAAAACGAGATTATATCACCAGATGTTCAGCACCTAAAACTAGATATGATGGCAATACTTTCTGCAATCGTTGATTTCTACTGTATCAAATATCAATCAAACAGTAAAAACACGTCCTATCAGTTCCAGCTTACCTGGTACATATAGAGCTTCACATATATTAGTGGCATACGTTGATTCATCTTGTTGTAGTGTTTAATGACCCTATGAAGTGTCTCCGGTACATATTCAAGTACCAAATTGAGATACAGTTCATCCTTCTCAGTTGTTGAAAAGAAGCAATGCTTCAAAGAGATAACATTTGGATGATCAAGAAGGCGCATAGTCTGTAGCTCCCGATTTTTGTACCTCTTATCTTGGAGAACCTTTTTTATAGCTACAGTTTCACCTGTCTCCAAGCATTTGGCCTAAGTGAATGGGAAAAAAACCAAAGATTAGAAAAGCTCATAATTCTTAGAATGACCAAGAAAGCCAGAGGTACACGGGTAATGTTAGGTTTAAGAAGCACTAACTTGAAAAACAACTCCAAATGAGCCATGACCCACAACACGCTCAGCCATGTAACTAATTTTCTGCAATAAAATTTTGACGTTAGTGGAATGTGTAAATAGTTCAAAAAGAACGAGATTACCATTTTAAAACTTGGAAAAAATGGAAAACAGATATGGACAAAGAGACTTCAAAACATCAAATTCCTTCTATTGCATCCAGGCCCCCTTCTATAAGACTAAATATAGAATTGGAACTTTAAAAGAGAGAAATTCCAATATATATATATATATATATCACCACTAATTTTTGTGTTCATATTTTACCTGCTTCGGATTACCATCTTTCCCATTGATAGAAGTGACAATTATATGACCTGCTTCTGTCCCATTTCCATCAACAACTGTAGCTTCTGCTTCCTGGAAAAATATCAAAATTAAGATTAGGCATGATACCTCTTGTTTACTGTCTTAATATTGAAAAGGTAATTTCTATTAACATAAGTGTGATGAAAATAAATAGCATAAATTACCACAGCACGTTACGAATCAAATACCTTCTCATCCCTTATTTTCATATCCTTCATCTCCTCTGGGAGACTATCAACACCAACATTAGAGCCCTTTGATTTTTCCAAACCGGAAGATGGAACCATGTTCATAGAAGCCATCTACCCACAAGCATCCGATGACTCTAATCACAATGTATCTAAAAGACTTCTTTTTCAGAATCAAGTGAAAGCTTACCTGTTGGAAAACATATGAAGAATCTCAGAAAAGCCATACAAACAGGAATAACTGAATATTTGATCACAATATATCTACATCATTGCGTCTAATTGCTCTAAAGGAATACTGAGAAATATTTCTACCAAATAAAGTTTAGAAAAAGCATCGAATGAAAAAGATTAAGTGCAGGTTAAGAAATCCAAGATGGCGTCTAATGGAGTCCAAGATGCTAAGATACTTCGGAGAACATGTTTGGGATGTAAGCATACTTAAGAAATATATTACCTACCAATGGCAAACTAAATTGAAATTTTACCTCCCAATTTTTCCCTCTCTACCTCCTTTTCATGTGCTTTTTAACATCCATCTCAGAAGCATTATCCCAAATTTTACTTTAGTCGTTGTATTATGGTATATATAGGCACGAGGAAAACAGACACTTAGCTGTCTCGATAAACCAAGAAGGCTTTCATATGAACCCATTGATTAATATGAACGCTGTTATGTAAAAAAAACAGAAAAAAAAAACAGACAAGTAATGCTCCACAAGGAATGTTAGCTCAACTCCCTAACATACGGAGCTTAAGCGAAAACTAAAACCTCCTAAGGCATGGAATCCTTCCAAGCAGGGATAAAAGTAACCCTCAACTATTATCCTTTCAGGAAAGGATAGGCATCGACCGCTTTGTTTGCTTAGAGTAAACCAAAAACAGAATAATGACTGGAAAACCTTTAGATTCAAAGTCTCACAAACTTCAAGTAAATAAAGGACGCGTTTTTCCATACCTAACATATCCAAAGATCCACACTCGATTTGTTTCATGCGACAAAGCCCAAAGAACACCAATTTCCTCTCCGTTTCTTAAAATCTCTCATACAAAACCACTCTAATCGCAAGAGAAGATAAACTATGAAAAGGGTCTACAACACCGTGATGAGAACACAACTAGCACATACCAAACCAGCCGGAGAACGAAGCCACAGGCACAATTTCAAACGAAAAGAGGCAAATGGAAACCAAAGTCCAGATTCACTCCACTCCAGACAATCTCCTCCTCCTCCTCCTTCCTTCTGGCGCTATTTCCTCCCACAGACCAGACCAGATCACGGACGGAGGGCTTTATTTAATCTCTCCTTCTCTTCCCCCGATGGCAGTCAAAGGCAAAGACAGCCTCTTCTTTGACCGTTCAAACTCAATTCCAACCCACCTCATACTTTAATTTTTTTATCATATAAATTAATTGTTACGCTTGCTTTTCCTCAACATTGACCGGTAAAACAACCGCTCCGTAACCCTGGAATATTCCATCCGGACCGGAATCGATCGCGTAAAACTACCAAATTACCCTCACTTTCTTCGCGAATTCACAAGCCCGAACCCCGAAAACATTAAAGCAGGGTTATAATCGTAATATCCGATCGACAGGACGAAATGATTGGCTTCGACTCGCCAACAACTTGTCGCTCGCCGGACGTCGTTGCATTATTGCGCCTCTGACAGCAGTGCCGGACACGATTTACTCGAGTTGATACCTAAACTTTTATTCATCACCCTCATGGCCGACGTGATTGTTGAGGAGGTGAGGATTGCGGGTAGATTTAAGTTGGGTCGTTGTAATATTTGCCTAACAGATCTTGGAGATAAGCTCGGAAGAATTTTTCGTTTTAAATTCACGGGAAATTAGCGCCGGCTCGATCGGACCGGTTCAAATCCAGTCATGGAACACGATGGCTCGACCGAGTCGCTCTGGGGCTGTGGGGGATGGGGGGTGGGCGATGCAACGGCCTGCAAGCTATTTTGATAAAATATCAAACCTTTACGATTGGTCAAACAAGGCACGTTCGCCCATCAATTGAGAAATTTAGTCATAAGAATCTAATAAAAAAAATTAATAAAAACCATGCTGGATCATAGTGGCTTAATTGACCATCACCGTTTCGTTCCGATTATGATTTTTTTTTCCCCTCCCAAATTTTTTTCGATTTTTTTTCGAATTTTCAGAATATTTTTATTTTTCTGACAGGTTTTTAAGGTAGTTTTGTGTTTTGATTTTGTATTGGAATATTCTAAATCTGAAGGTTAGTTTTGTCCAAATTATTTCACCAGTGAGCATCACCTAGTAAGACGTCTCAGTTCTGTAGACTTATGTTATGCTTTGCCCGACAATATTTCAGGTCTTATGTCTGTCCTTTAGCATGTGACCTTATTTCTGTCAGCATAGGTCTTACAGAGAATAATATAAACAGAATAATCTTCATCTTTAACTAGTTATTGTTCTATCAGCTGATATATTGAGATAAAGACTGAAGATTTCCGGTCGGGTAGTTTTTGGAGGAGAATCGGAGGCCCGGTCGGGTTCGATTGAGAATAACCCGGATCGGGAGAGACTAAACAGGGTCAGTCACCCGAGGTCGGCCACTCGGGGTCAGTCATCCGAGGTCGGCCACTCGGGGTCAGTCACCCGAGGTCTGCCACTCCTGGTCAGTCACCCGAGGTCGGCCACTCGGGGTCAGTCACCCGAGGTCTGCCACTCCGGGTCAGTCACCCGAGATTGGCCACTCGGGGTCAGTCACCCGAGGTCTGCCACTCAGGGTCAGTTGCCCGAGATCGACCACTCGGGGTCAGCCACCCAAGGCTGTCACTCAAGGTCAGTTGCCCGAGGTCGGCCACTCGGGGTCAGCCACCCGAGGTCGATCACTGGGCTCGATTGTCTCTAGTCGAGCGCCCCGAGTTCGCCCCACGCGTAGAGACTTATGACCCGAACTATGGTTTAGGGCGAGCCGACTAAGTAATAAAGGGACCCCCTCTGCAATAATAAGGTAGCAGACTGTTGACATAATCATCACCTGACACAACCGCCTAACATTAAGGAGAATTAGAAGAGACAGTCCCGACAGGGTGTCAGGCGGCTGTGTCAGCCTCATGAAGCCACCAAAGCTGCCAGTTATACAGTCTGACAAATGACCAATCCTTAATGAGACAGGACATCTCTGACATGGCTGAGGGCTTTCTTGCCCCCTATATAAACCCCCCTTTGGGGCTCCAAAAAGGTTTTGCTGCCATTTGCAACCTCAACTCCCCTTTGTGAGCCCCATTTCGGTCCGAGCCGAGTGACTTGAATTCTCTCCCTATTTGAACCCGACCCCGACCTCCGAGTCATAGCAGACTGGGTCGTCTTGGTCAGACCGAGTCAGCCGAGCAAGAACCGATCTTCGCTTGTCGACAGATCACTTATGTTATGCTTTGCCCGACAATATTTCAGGTCTTATGTTGTCCTTTAGGCATGTGACCTTATTTCTGTCAGCATAGGTCTTACAGAGAATAATATAAACAGAATAATCTTCATCTTTAACTAGTTATTGTTCTATCAGCTGATATATTGAGATAAAGACTGAAGATTTTTTATAAAAGAAGCAAAACCAAAATCTTCTAGGCTTAGACACAAACTTACGCTATTATAAGCATGATAACAAAAGATAAGGTTACAAGCTGAAATACAGCTTAGCATAAGCATATAACAAGCTGAAATACAAGCGTAGAACTTAAGTAGAATACTTACAAACACACACTGGGAAGACTACACACTTGCTAAAGAAAGAGAGAAGAGTGGTTGCTCTGGGCTTTCGTTGCCTTAAGCTTACATGAAAGGGGGATTTTATAGAGGAGAAGTCGTTGGATAGCCTTGCAGCAGATAAGTGAAATCTTTCTTGTGGAGGCTGAGTCAGGAGATTAGAAGCATCTGCTTTATTAGTGCTAGCTGACATCATGACTGACAATAAGTAAGTAGCTTACGTCCTTGCTTATGCTTGTTTTAGGATTCTATCATGTTGATAATGTTGGCTTCTTCAATTGAATCTATCGATGGTAAAGTTGTATTAGACAGTCTGGGAGAAGAGTGCTGGAAAGTTTATTTATCTTGCCATTTTTTGATTTTCTTTTGGTAAAACTGGCAAAGTGTTTCATGTTGGGTTGTATAGGAAAAAGGGAAAAATTCAATTCCAAGTTCCTTAGGTCAATAGATTTTTTCTGTAAATATTTCTCCAGCCAGAAGATAAGTTGTTGAATCCTCATAAGGTTCCCAAAACAAGGAGCCTCCTTGGACTGAGGCTCTCCAATGTTTTAACTGTTCATCTATGAGTTTTGGAGAAGCCCATTCCTTATCAGCTGCTGATGGGTAATCTTCAAAAGCATGGAGTTAGACATTTACTCCTTGTACATCTATTTTGAATAGTTGTCTAGCTAGTTCTATCTTGAGATTGATCTATTCTGGTGGAGAACTATCAATAGTATAGGAGACAAAAGTCTCTTTTTCTTCCAGAATATACTGAAGAATAACTCGTAATTTATATGAAAAATACTACAGCGAGTCTAAATTGTGTATCCATAATTGTTGAAGTAGTCCAAAATCCAGTAGTATTAAGGGAGTAATAAGTCGCCCTCTAAAGTTCTTTTGTTCAAAATTTTCAAAGTGAATACTGTCTCGTCTGAAAGAGTATAATAATTGACACATGCAACCCACATCTAATAATTCTGGTGTAGCACATTGAGGAAAAGCCTTTTGACATTTAAGTTTATACGAATATTCTTCTCCATAGAGTATAGTAATTCCAGGAGTTGGGTGAATATGAAATCAAGGGCTTCATTTAGTTCCACAAAGTGTTGTATTGTAGAAGTAAAATCTCCAATCAATCTAATAATAAGTGAGTATATCTGTTGGTAAGTTTTTGTATCCAGAAAAAGTTCGGTCTTCTTTCTTTTCACTTTTTGCTTGTAAAATTTCAAGGGATTGGTAATTCATGGGTCGAAGTGAAGTAGAAGTACCAAGTTGTAAGGTAGCAGAATAAATTTTTCCTTCTTCAGCTGGTACTCCATGTACTAGTGGACTAATAAAAAAATTTGGTCAAAGTTTAGTGAGGAGAATATCATAAGCTTCAGTAATTGAGTAATATCCTTTGTAAGGAGGTTTGTTGGACTCTGGAAGTAGGTTTTTTACTTCTTCCCAAGTTGAATAAAGTCTTGCCTGTGGGCTTATTAAAATAGCATAACAAGAATATTTCTTTCCCAAAGGTTTTTGTATTGTGGTTAAGAAGTAGTTGGAGAGTGCATTAATAATTATGATTTTATGGTTGGTTACTCCAAGGGGGAGTAGGGATATTCTAAATGTTATCAATAAGACAAAGTTGAACTAGATCCAGCTGAGTACGAAGTTCATACTGAACAATATCCTCTTGTTTGGAGTATTGTAGAAGTTCTTGATTGCCAAATTTCATGGTTTGTTGACCATAAGTCCATACTTTTCTTTATCTATCCATGATCATCCTACAAACAAATGATTAGTGAAGTAGTCAAGATAAAGTATCAGCTAAGGAATTATTAAGGCATTTAATATGTTCCCAGGTAATGCTAAGTCCTTTATTGATAATTGTGTCTTGGAACTTAATCCATCTTTTAGCACCTAAGCATTTTCTAGTTCTTTTTGTTTGCTGACTATATCTTACAATATCCTCACAATCTATTCTTATAGTAATTTCCTTTTTACTGTATATGAAAAGCATAAAAGCATCAAGACAGTAAATAACAACTAACAGTTCATAATCTAAAGAAGTTAAGTATCCTTTTTCTTTATATTTTCCTGAAGCATAACGACAAAGGTTTTCAGATGTTTTTGGATCATATTTAGAAAGTTTTCAAAATAAAGCTCCTCCCCATCCAGTTTCGAATCCGTTTGTTTCAATTACTAAGTAATCAGAATCCAAGGGTAGAGTTAAAAGGGCAGGTTTTGTACCAGTTATTTAATTTGTTGTACTAAGTTAATATCTTGTTGATTAAAATACCTTTATCCTATTTGAGAAGTTTTATTATATAAAGGGTCACTTATCTTGCCAATATCTTTTAAATATGGTCTAGCATAATTTAATAAGCCTAAAAAAGAACGCAATGTCTTAATATTTTCCATTTTATCTGGATAAGCCAGTATTTTTGTGGTTATATGGGCTTGTAATGCTATTTTTCCTTATCCTATGGTGCTTTCTAAAAAGTCAATATATGGTACTGCTAATTGCATTTTCTTTCGGGAGATAATTAAGCTATGTTTTTCAAAGAGAGTAAAAATCAATGTAGGTGAACAAAATGTTCATCTTTTGTTTTAGAAAATACTAACACATCATCAATATAGACACAAGTAAATGTAGTAACACTGCGAAAAACATTGTCCATTTTTCGTTGAAAAATTTGAGGTGCTACTTTTAAACCAAAAGGCATAACTAACCATTTAAAATGCCCTTCTGGACATGAAAAGGTTGTCCAAGATATGGAGTCAGGGTGCATCATTACTTGCCAGAAACCAGATTTCATATCAAATTTAGAATACCATTTGGAATTTTAGATTTTATTTAGTAATTGTTCTTTATCTGGTATTTTATATCTATTTTCATGACAGTTATCATTTCGTCTTTTATAATTGAATACCATTCGGGATTGTCCTCATTTTTGTTCTGCTCCTTTATTTACAATAAAAGTTGGACTGCGATGTCTAGAGTCAGAGCGTTGTATAGCTTTGAGTGATAATAATTGGGTAATATGCATAGAACATTCTTCTCTTTCCCAATTAGTATATCTAAGATCTTGGGCTTTAATGGTTAAATCTGGATTGATGATGTTTAACTTGCAATAGACCTTATCTTGTTCTCAATATTTAGTAGGATTTTCACCAATAATTTTAAGTTTCTCTAATCTGGAGATAACAATATCTATGGAGTCTTGAGTTCTGAGTAAGGTACATAAATAGGTTGGGTTTAGATAATCCTTAGGATAGAGATCTATGTCTAGGTTTATGTCTTCATACTCAACTTCTTCTGGGCTTAGTATGCCAAGTATGTTTAGTTTCCCTGATCCTGAGATTGTTTACAAGCATTTTTGATAGGACAAGAACACTGCTTGGTTTTATGGCAAGTAATTGGATTTTCTGCAATCGGAGGAGGTTTGGGGGCATCACCAATAAATATTAAAATTTAGAAATCAAAATCTAACAAAATCAATGTGCTAGTTGTTTTTACTCGCTAACCATAATATCCGAGCTAATAGCTTCTATGATTTGCTTGTTCCATGTTGACCATGAGATAGGTTTGCAGGGGTGCGGGAGCGAGCGAATCGCCTTTTATCACCGATTATGACGTATTTTTAAGATTTTTTTTTTCAAAAGAGACGAATAATAATAAAAGAAGATGAAGGATATCAATCGTCTATCGTGAATACTTTCTTATTTATTCTAACGATCGATGAGAAATTTTTATAGGACTGAGCTAGTCGTCTCAAATTCAGTGTTATTTAGTTTATCATTTTTGTCCAAGGCTACAGAGTAGTGGAAGGATTTTAAATTATTATTCAAATAATCGCGGTTCTATTCTTAGTTGTTGTAAGTACTCCAGGTTGTTTTGATGTGATCAACCAAGTCAAGTTAGATTTTTGTTAATTTGATCCTTGTGTCTAAGTGTACAGAAACTTAGAAATACAAAAAGTTGAACGGAAGATGCAACAAGCGAGAAGGATGACACGACACATTCGAGGGAACAGAAGCTGCGGAAGAGTACACTGATGGACGAGAAGGGTTTGCACAACGTCCTAGGGACGAGAAGTCGAGGAGTAAGTTTGCTCGAGGAGAAGGTCAAATGGAAGACGCAACAAGCGAAAAAGATGGCGCATGCATCCGAGGGACGAAAAGCTGTGGAAGAGTATACCGGTGGACAAGAAGGACTTGTGCGACGTCCGAGGGACGAGAAGTTGGGGAGGAAGCCCGTTCAAGGAGAAGGTTGGAGACGGGTTTGAGTGAGTGCAACTTCGGATGATCAAAAATCATCCAAAAGGTTCGGAAGACTAGTGAACTGAAAGTTGACCAGAACAATACTGAAGCTACTGATCATGGGCGCCCGAATGGAATAAGGTACTCGGGTAAATAGGCGCTTGAGTCAATTCAACGCCTGAGAATGCAAGCGTCCAAATGGATTTAGGCGTCTTAGAATATATATAGACGCCGATGTTGACTCAGACACCTGACAAGTCCTATAGTCATTTTATGATTGTTGCAACGTAAATAAGCGCGGACCTGAATCAGGCCCCCGTGTTGTACTCGGGCACCCGGGATGTACCACATTAACACATCAATAAGTTTTCCCAAGCGCCCTTTAGCTCAGATTTTTTAATGAATTCAATTATAATCTTTTCTCTAATTTTACACTCAAGTGTTCTGTGCTTTCAACAAGTGTATGAGACTTCTATGCATAAAAAAGAAATAATTTAATTGAGTTTTTCATTGTCTTGGAGCAACCATTTAGGTCGTAAACGAAGTAAAATTTTGATATCTTCTCAATTTTATATTATTATTTTTTATATTTTTTGATCAATTAACTTCTTAATTCTATGTTTGTTAAGAATTAACAAAACGTCAAATATAACTTTTCAATAAAAGAGAATCCAAGAAACGTGGTCATAAATAGGAGAGTAATGGCCATTGAATTTTGAAGGTGCATGATGGTCTAAAATAATATTGTTGTATTTCGAATTACGTTTAATTATTTCAAGTAGACACCGAGCTGTGCCGGGCATTGCACGGCCATATTTTGCGGGCCTACGCCAGTTTGGTATTGAGTCAATAGGTAGGTCCGGCCTGAGCAGAAATCTTAATCAGTGGCCATGTGGCGCGTGGCATTGCTAATTTTGGCTCGAGCCACGTCCAACTCCGGTCCATTGGCAGCTGCTCTGTTTCGAGTGGCCATCTCGAGGGGATCAAACCAGTGATTGGGCTTCCAATTGGTTGGAAAATTATCTAAATTCCCTGCATATAATTTTAATTTTCTCCTCAGTCCCTGCGCCAGAAAAAATTTATTTCCACTCTTACATGCAATGTTTCATGTATTTCAACTGCAGATTTATCGAATTATCCCTCAATTTTTTTAGGTACAAAAGTATGAAATCAAGTATAATTCTTTCTAAATTCAGCATCATTTAACTAAAATTCAGTATATTTTATATCAAATTAAGTATGGTCTAATCAATTCATCATACGCTAATCAATTGGTATGAACTCCTAATCAATTGGTCCGATGGAAAAAGAATTGTGCTCAATTTGATAGAACATATATTAAATTCTAATTGAAATATACTGAATTTAGGAAAAATTATACTTCTTCCTGAACTTTTTATACGTATAAAAAGTGTGGTACTTAATTTGATAGAAAATATACTAGATTTTAGTTATATGATACTGAATTTAGAAAGAACTATACCTCAATTTAGACTTTTTTACCTAACAATAATAAGGATAATTAGGTATGAACTCCTAATCAATAGGTCCGGTGGAAAAAAAATTGTGCTCAATTTGATAGAACATATACTAAATTCTAATTAAAATATACTGAATTTAGAAAGAATTATACTTCTTCCTGGACTTTTTATACGTATAAAAAGTGTGATACTTAATTTGATAGAAAATATACTAGATTTTAATTATATGATACTGAATTTAGGAGGAACAATACCTCATTTTGGACTTTTTGTACCTAAAAATAATAAGGGCAATTAGGTAAAATAATATTTATTAGAGAGTTAAAACAAATGAAACTTTACATGTAGGGAGTGGAAATAAACTTTTTCTGACTTAGGGACTGAGGATAAAGTTTAAGATTTAATTAGGGATTTAAAGACAATTTACAATTTTTTTAATATATTATATCAATTTGACATTTGACTTAAAATCGACTTATAGACCTAAAAAATTCGAAATTACATGAAACTAAATTGCACGTGTTCATATAGATCTCTTGATTATATCCATACTCTCAAATATCAATTTAACATAATATATTAAGAATAATAATTTTTTTAATATAAATTAAAATTTTCAAATATTTTCGTATTTAAAAAATCATTACTCTTCATATATTATACCAAATTAATATTTGAGGATACGTATATAGTTAGAAAAATTAAATAAATACATAAAATCTGATTTTATGATCATTCCAAACTTCTACTAATTATATGAAATGAAATAGTTGAAATTAGCTAATGGACTTAGAAAGTTCAAAATGACATGAAATGAAATCGTATATGTTCATTTAATTCTCCTAATTATACTCATGCTCTTCAATATCAATATAACACAACACATGACGTGAATACATTTTTTTAAAAACCTATTTCTTAAAAAAAAAATTACACCAGCCAGACAGGTATAAATAAGAGGGTAAAATAGATATAAGTAATGATTCGAAGATTTTGAAAATTAAATACGTGATTTAAATATTTAGAAAACTTAATGGTTAGATAAAAAACCGCATTGAATAAACATTGAATCCATAAAATTAAAAAAAATTAACCTTTCGTATAATCACTAATTTTTTTTTTTTTGCCACCACTAATTTTAATTTTCTGATTTATTTTCTCCTATTAAGGTAGAACCATTGCTGAGACAATAAAAACCGCCCGGAGAAAAATCCAAAAATTTTGTCGGATCTAAAGTCAAACAGGGTTGACAATATCTGCGGACCAAGTTGATTGCTTGGCAGACCAGTTACCTAATCGATTAACCACCATCGATATCGAAACCATCGTTGACTGCTTCGATTTAGTACAGAAGGTGAAGTAGCGAAAAAAAAACACACACACAGTCGTTAGCTAATCCCATTTAATAACGGATTAGCGAGGAAAGAAACGTCGTCGATTCGAATATTTAGCGATGGATAAAAATGGTTCCGTCACAAATATATAGAGACGGATATAAAACTATGTTCCATCACAGATATATAGAGACAGAGTTTTTCTCCGTCGCTAATTACATGAAAATCCTAAAGCTGATCTTTATTCTAACATAGCAATGATGAAACTTCAATTATCTATTGCTATTAATGATGAATAAGTCAAATAGCCGTCGATAATAGCGACGGATAAATCTATTATCAATCGCAAATAATAACAGATATTTGACTTATCTGTCATTACTATCGACGGATATTTAACTTATTTGTCATTGAATCGTGGACAACAAATCCTTAATTATTTTACTTTGCATCGATGACAGAAAATGATTTCCATCGCTAATACCGATGAACAAGTCGAATAACTATTATCATTAGCAACAAATATTTAACTTATCTGTCACTATTAGCGTTAGATAACTCAATTATCCGTCGCAACTAGTGATGGATGATCCTGTCACGAAGCGAGAAGGCGGTCCAAAGGGGAAGACGGTCCTTCGAGGAGTGCGAGATCGCTGAGGACGGCTGGGAGGCTGGCTCGCTCCTGTCCTGCAAGACAGAGATCGTTAGAACCCGCAGAGAAAGATCCACGGCCAGACACTTCGACGGTCAAGTCAGTACTCGACGGTGGCAAGCGAATGGAAAGCAATAGAATAGTAAACAATGTACTATTACCCGTACCTGAGAGATGCGGAGTGAAGAGGCTTATATAGTCGGGGAAGCTGACAGCTCCCGGCCCACCTACCACCTATTGCCGTATAGTGAGGACAAGGTGGTGCATGCCCAGAGGTGGCAGGATAAAGTAGTGCATACTGGGTTAAGGAAAGGGTCACTGTTAACTTAATGGCTAACACCATTTGGCCCCGCTCGGTCTGACACCAGTGTATATGGTCGTAGTACGGGGGGACAGGGTGTAGCAGGAAGATCAAGCCATCAGCGGGATATCCGTCGTTTGGGCCAAGGTGGCACCAATCCTGCTCCGTACTATTTCGGGTAGTCCGATGTTAGGGAGTGGTTGTTCGGCATGCTAGGGCATGCTAGGGCCGACTGAGGACCCTTAGAAGGAGAATGCTGACTGGGGGGCACAGAGTAACGAAGCTAACTGAGGGCCAAGGATAAAGGTGCCGACTGGGGGCACTGAGTAATGAGGTCAACTGAGGGTCAGGGATGAAGGTACTGACTGGGGGCACTGAGTAATGATGCCAACTGAGGGCCAGTGATGAAGGTGCCGACTGGGGACACTGAGTAATGAGGCCAACTGAGGACCTTTAGTGATGTATTGGTTGAAGTTCCCTCGAGCTCGGGCTTTTCCCAGGAGCGTGGGCCGCCACGCGTCGACTGGGAGCCAAATCTAGAGAGGTAAGAGATTGAGTTAAGTAATATCTGAATGCTGAGGATCCCGGAAGGCATGGGACGCCACGCATCCAACTGGGAATCCCGCAGAGTAGCGCGGGGGCGTGCCCGCGCGAGAGAGTCTAGACGATAACCTGGGCCTACCTTTTACATTCTCGAGAGAACTAGGCCAGGTCGCCTGTTTGAGCCTTCCATCCCATGGGCTGCCAAAGTACGCGGGTCTATCCTCTGCCGCCGAGACGCCAGGCTTCGGGCCAGGCTATACCTAAGCTGGCCCTGGATCAACGGATTTGAAAATAATCCATCGCCATTTACGATACTATTTTTCCAAAACGTACGCATGAGGAGAAAGGCGGCCGCGGGACCCAAACCCTAATATCCCGACTATAGCGACGGACAAATTCAATCCATTGCCATGAGGGAACCCAAAACTTAATATTCCAACTATAGCGATGAACAATTTTAATCTGTCGCTATTAATAACCGGATTCAATTTGTCCGTCGCTAATTACGACATATTTAACTTGTCCATTGTTATTACCAGCGAATTTTAACTTATAGCCATAGATATATAACGCTGTTAGCCGGAATTTTTTTTTGTGACGGATATTAATTATTAATAGCGGATACTAAACATCCCTCGTTAATTTTGTGATGGATAATCATATACCCGTCGCTATTATCCAGTTTAGATTCCTCGCATGGATTATGGATAAAATACAGAGTCCACACTCAATATGTAAATTAGGCAGCAGGTACGTTTCAGTCAAAGACGGTACATATACATCGACGTAGATATTGCACACTAAGCCATACCATTTCCAGTAGCATGCAGCAGCAAAATCAGAGATGACTTATATATAGATCGACCCATGATCAAGTGGCAGTGGTTTGGATTTGAGTGAAGCGTAGGTAGCCTTTCTTGGATGGCAGTTCCTTGACCTCGAAGCCCTGCGGGAACATGCGCTTGGCCTCCTCGTCGGAGACGCCGGGCGAGATGACGACCGGGTCCCCGGGCTTCCAGTTCACGGGCGTGGCCACCGCGTACTTGGCCGCCAGCTGCAGCGACCGCACCACCCGCACCACTTCCTCCATGTTCCGCCCCGTCGACGCCGGGTACAGCATGCTGGCCTTCACCTTCTTGTCCGGCCCCACTATATGCAGCGCCCGCGACGGCAGCAGCTTCCCCTCCGGGTCCTTCTCCTCCGGGTCCACCATGTTCAGCTGCTTGATCGCCTCCCGCTTCGGGTCCGCCGCGATCGGATACCGTACGTGGCTTCCCGGCTAAATTTACATAGTCGTCGTCGAGTACTTTTTCATTCAAAGCATGCAATTAAACTTAAGAGTAATGATACGCACAATAAAAATGAATGTCTCAATGAAAATTTTAACAATCAATCGACAACACATCTGACGTTCGATGATCTAACACTACAAGCGGACGGAGTAAAAACCCCGATCAAACTATACCCTGAAAGGCACGGTGAACCCGTCGGGGATCGTTACAATTGCGATCTCGCATCATTCTCCATCGATTTTGATGGTTCACCGTTATCGGCGATTCTGACGGGTTCACCGTCCTCCCAAGGTATAATTTGATTCAGGATGACGATCAAAGACCGTTGATAGTGTCCGATCGGCGATCAAACGTCGGACGTGTCATCGAATGACGATCAAAATTTTCATTGAGACATTCACTTTTACTGTGCGTATCATTTCTCTAAGCTTAATTATCGAAAAAGAATTATATTATGTAATAAATTAAGCACCGTGAAGGCCTCGACGTCCTTGATCCATTCCTTGTGGGACTCGACGTCGTCGCATGAGAAGCCAAGCAGCTTCACGCCGCTCTTCTGGAACTCCGGCATGCACTTCGCCATCCCACCCAGCTCCGTCGTGCACACCGGCGTGAAGTCAGCTGATCAATATATATATGGATGTGCGAAACTTAACAAAAAAGACAAAGTTTTGTATAACGATATGTCAATAGGAACAGTGCTGATTAATCACCAGGGTGCGAGAAGATGATGCAGAAGTTGTCTCCGACGTAGTCATGGATTTTGATTTTGCCATGGGTTGTCTCGAGCTCCAAGTCCGGAACGGTGTCGCCGATGGTGAGCCCCGGCATCGTTGATATGGAGGGTAGGGGTAGGTGAGCATGCAGCTGCGATCATCGGTTTAAGAAGACCAAGGAATCGGCCGCATGCAGACCACGTGGAGATGGATTCGGTGACCGCGCTAGCGACGTGTCGATGAGCTTCACCTCGTAAGGTTTCGTAGTTGAATTTGAGAGAATGATTAATTTGATTTCATCAAAATTCTTAATTGATCATTCAGAAAAATTAATAAGTATTTGTAGTACATTGTCTAGAAAAATTCATGTCCTATTTAAAAAAAAAAATTAAAAAAATACGTTCATAAATTTAGTTATATTAACAAATATGTTCAAATTTCATATAATTTATATTTCTTAATTATATTTTAAATTAAATCGAGCTGAATAATAATCATATGTTCAAATTTTCATGTAGTGATGGTTTACGACTATTTAGATTAAGTTTAAGGTGTTAGCTCACCCGCTTATTTTGGTATATAACTTTAAAAAATAATTGAAATTATACGTCATTAAAATTCTATAAAAATATATGATTTCTTCATTAAAAAATTTTAAAAATAAATCCGACAGAATTATCGATGGAATTTAAATTCCGTCGGTAATTTTCGTCGGAATCTCAGTTTCCGACGGTAATTCCCGATTTAGCCACGTGGCCAAGCAAATTTCCGACGGAATTAGATTTCCGTCGAAAATTATTTATGATGGAAGCTTAATTCTGTCGAAAATTTAAGTTGCGACCATGTAGCCATTCCGTCGGAACCTTGCGAAAAAAATTACGACTGAACCCTAATTTTTCTCCTCGCGTGTGAGCTCTCCTCTAGTTGATGTTGCTGCTTCCTCCGGCTTCCTCCTCATCCGGTTGTTGCTCTCGTTCTCTGGTGAGTTTATATTTTAGTTATTTTCCCTATCGTAAGGGTCGACCAACCATTTCTTGGCGCCTACTCACGGTCGGGCTGTGATTGGCGGACCAGATCTGGCCGCCTGGCCGCGGGCGGGCCACGATCGAGACTCGCCAGCCAGATCTAACCGCTTGGTGACGGGTGGGCCTCGACCGACTTGATCTGGCTGCTGTGGTGCTGCTGTCAACCCCTTGCACGCCGTTGCCGGGCGGTGTTTGCCGCTACGGGTGCTGCCGGGCACTGTCGGTCGCTGTCCGGGCACTGTGGCAATTGTCCGGGCGTTGGTGGCCGCATTCGGCCCCTTCTGGCCACGTCTTTAACTGCGAAATGATGTCATATGAATAAATAACACTTGAGTAACTACATCAAATCAAAACTAAAAGTAATTTAGCATCTCCCTTGTCTCTTGTATTCAGGGCACAAATGATTTTTGCTATAGGTAATTGATAATTATGCATACTATCATATATTTTTCTTTTCTAAATTGATCGAATAGTAAGATTTTCTAGACTAGATGAAGTAAATTTAAAGAACGATTATACAAACTACAACATTGAAGTATGTAGATCAAGAAATTAAAATATTTTAATATAACAAATTTGTAGTTAGTAAAATCAATATATATTTGATTTTTATAATATATTCACTCATTACTATGCTAAATTTTTAATTAATTTATAATTGCAGAAAAGATATATATGGGAGGAGGACCGGAGGAATTTTTTAAAGCAACATGGAGCATGTATTGTGGTAAGCTTTACAAAGACTACCTCTATTATGTCAGACAAAAGGGCATAAAATCGACGTATGTTTCTGAGGAGATATGGAGTGTATGGACTGGCACCTGGGCTGAATAGAGATGAAAACAAAATGCTGATAAGGCTCGAGCAAATAGAAACACCGAGCCAGGTGGCCGAAGTATCAAAACTGCTCGACATACGTCTGGTTCAAAATCTATGATTCACCATGTTCTTGATTTGATGAGTTTAATTTAAAGTTGATACAAAGTACAATTTTCATTTATTACCATACTTATATGATATTTGCCTAATATATATTTGTATACAGGAATGAGAGCTAGCTCGACTGTCCACCAGTATGGAGGTCTTTGAGTAGACCCAAAAAAAATGGCACATTCGTTGATTCTCGTTCTGTGGCCATCCACGTAAGAACATAACTTAGTTTTTATTTTGCTTACCTTTAGTACTTTTATTGAATTAATTTTTAATCATGTTATATTTTACAATACAGGCGGAAATCACTGAGAGAGTCGCTCAGGCATCTCAGCCTACAGTAGAGGGGGAGAGTCACAATCTCTATCCACCGACGCACTTAATGACATATATTATGATGTTGTCGATAAACGGACAAAGAACTCCACCCTCTACGGGCTTGGCTTTCAGGCGAAAGTTGTATTTGATAATCGCTTGAGGATTCCGAGGGGTCATTCTAGCTACCATTCATCTTATTCTAGTGAAATGCACAAGATATTTGAAAAAAAAAAATCGAGACTGCGCACTCAAGTTCAATCAATGCGAGGAGAGATGGCGAATGGATGACTGCTGAGAAAGAGAGGAGGGGCGCTGATGAAGTGACAAGGGCCGTTGATAATGCAAGGAGAGATGAGGCGCATCAGAAATCTGTGGCAGAAAATAGAGAACTCATGAGTCATATGCGATCCCTCTTAGCTTCTTTACCTCGTCCACCATCACAGGACGACACTCCAGGGCCCTCTCATCACCATGATTAACTTTTGTTTAAGGTATGTTCAATTACATATTAATGTACGGATGGATATGTGTTTTTTATTTTTCATATATTAAAAATTATAAAATATATTTATTCTGTTTATATAGACTAATATGTTGATTTAGTTTTTGTTTCAGGACTCTTATGTGATATGTTATTTATCTCCAACCTTATCTGATATTTTATTCAGGTATTTTTTTATTACAGTTAAAATAGTTATACAGTCCATGTAAAATATATAATTATATGTAATTCTATCATAATATATTTTATTTAACTTTTTATAGGTTTTTTTATCAATCTTATTATCGAGGATAGTGTTAGACATCTATATTCATTTGTAAGTTTTTTTATATAGTTGAATTCATATTTAGATACTTTAGTACTTTAGTTTGTGTTTAGATACTTTAATTTATGTATTTAGATATTTAGATACTTTAGTTTGTGTTTAGATATTTTAGTTTACTTTTTCATAGATTATTATTTGAGTTTATGTGTGTTTTGATATGTGTGTGGATGTTTGGATGTTTTGGCTATGTTTGGATGTGTTTAGATATTTTTGAATGTGTTTGAATATGTTTTGTATCTGTTTGGATACGTTTGCATATGTTTTGGATGTAATTAGATATGTTTATATGTTGTGATTGTTTGGATATATAAATTGTATATATGGTGATTCTAAATACAAATAAATCATGTGATTTATTTTTTAAATACCAACCGATTTCCGACGGAAATGCATTTCTGTCGGAAAATATCGAAACAGAATTTCCGACGAAAAACCTATTTCCGTCGAAATTTCTAATGGAAAACCTGATTCCGTCGGAAATTTTTGACTGAATCTGCGTTTCTGTCAGAAATTTCCGACGGAATGTGTTATTTCAGTCAAAAGTTTTCCAACGGAATAACTAATTCCGTCGGAAATTTCTGACGAAATCGTAGATTCCGTCGGAATTTCCGACAGAAAATATGCTCTTTCTATCGGCTCTAACTTCCAACGGAATTTTATTTCCGTCGGAATATTCTGACGGATTATTATTCCATCGATAAATGTACCGACAGTACGAAATTTCTGTCGATAATTTGTTACCGATGGATTTTACTCCAACGGAGTAAATTCTAGATAAGACGTGACTATACGCGTGGCACCCACTCCAATCGATTGGCGCCTCCAACTCGGCACTCGTCTCCCGGCTGCTCGCCCATTGACGGCAGCCTCTACCCTGACCCAAACTATAACCTAAAAGGAAAAGATAAATCCTAGGAGACCACGGCTGAATTCTGACCATGACATTAACGCTTCGAATCGATTCAAGACATCTCATTGCAATTGAGGCGTTTATCGCGCACGTCGCGTATGAGATGGTCGCGTAGGATATATATATAATTTTTGATAATTTAATTGAAATTATCATAATTAAAATTTAAATCTGATATTTATTAAAATAAAAATAATCAAACCGTGTCTGAGTTCATATAGAAGAATAAATAAAAACCTAGCATTAGTTTTAAATTTCTTCATTAAATTATTTCTAAAGTGATCATTAATATTTTTATAAATTGTTTTAACAAATGGATAAATATGATTTTAGAATAATCTTATCTATATTATAGATAATGTTATGTAAATAAGAAATTTTAATGAATGTTTTGTTTGACCCTCGTTACAATTAAGCCTTTATGTTTAAGAAAGATTAGATCAACCTCCGGTGTGAACAATAAAATTGTTTTTATTTTTCTTTTAAATTTCTCTAGTATTTTCAATATTAATAAGGGGGTTAGCTCTAGTTGTATTTTGGGGTGGAGAAGCGGATAAATCTTTACAGAATGTTGCATTCTCATCTAAAACCAAAAAAAAAAAAAATCTAATCCGATCGAGATTTTCTAATTTCCAACCAGAAGACATCGACTGAGTTTGTCGTGACTAGTAACTCAGGCAGTATTTTTTTTTTTCCTTATATTTTCATCTTAGATTAAGGTAATGCAATAGTTAACAAGCAATGTTAACCAACTTTATCGCTCAAAGGTGATCAGTATTACCTGAATGAACACAAAGCAGAAAAGAGAAGGCACAAACATTAAAAGTATAAACTGGAAAAAAAAATGGGACTACTTTATCCCAAAGTTGTGGTGGATACAGCCTGACGGTGAATATATACCCGATAGGAGTATCAGAAGGCCGTCAATCTATTATAAAAAAAAATTACAATTACAGGAAAGATAATACCCTGAACTAATTTAGAATTCAATTGGATTCTCAACTATGTAGGTGCAAATGGTTGAAAATATTGCATCCAAATAATTCGAGAAGTATTCACATCCACTGCAGGAATGATCCAACATTGTACTCACAAGGCTAAGCAATCACAATACGACAGCATTACAAGAGTGCAAAGGTGTCAGAAAATCTGCTACAGGTGGCAAATGGCAGATTACCTCTCTATATATCACCAATCTAGGAAACATATTTATGATCCAAAAAACATAACGCAGGCATCATATACAGGAGAAAAAGAATTACTACAAAGCATTCATGACACTTCGAGTTTCCACCACAGAAGATACCCACAGAAAATTAGGCGGATAGTAATTTCCTTCCGGTTGGAGCTGGAGGTGCTAATCCAGGTATATCTGGAATACTCTTGTTGTTCGGATGCACAACCTATCAATTCCATAACAAAACAAGTAAAAGATTAGTGAACTGTTTAATAAATAAATCAGGAGTGTCGATCAAAATGTTGGGAATTATTTGGGTGCAAACTAGCACAGTAGGTGAGGAGTTTGAAAGTTGTTCCAAGGTCTCAGGTTCAAAGTCTATAGTCTTCCATAATATGTGACATGGTTTGATGCTGACAAAATTAATGTGGTAAATGTTCACATCAACTCTGTAAGCAGATATGCAATGCTTCACAAAATCTTAACTGTTTAGTTTAAAAGATGCAATCATCTAGTTTAATTGTAATCATAATTTTCTGTGAAGTTTTATTATTAACTAATATGCTTAAAAGAGAAAAGATCTAGTCACTAGATAATGGAACTATGGTTCAGATGATGCTTGAGATTGCTATGAGTAAAGGTGAGATGGTAGTACCTTTACAATGATTACTGCAATTACACCACAAACTATAAGAAATAGGAAGAGCATGATGCACTTATCAGTAGCAACCTGAAAATAGAAGAATTTTCAATCAAGATAGAATCTGAATTACATGGAAACTAGTGTTAAGAAAAAACAAACAGGGCTGGCCATTATAATAGGCAAGAAGAAAATATATGAAAGACAAGGGGAAAAGCAAGTGCAAGGAAACTTAAGAGACAAACCTGTCTACCAATCTCTTTCACCAACTGAGAAGCCTTCTTGATTGAGAATTGGATAGTGTCCAGCTCATTAACAATTCGACCCATTTGTTCTGTCTAAAAATAACAGGGTTAAATGTACAACATACAAGATAAAAAGAAGATTTCAACATGCTCCAACTTTTAAATCCTATGCTGTCAAAGTCCTTAGAGATTAAGATCCAACCTAAGATTCACTTGCTTGTGTTTAAAGCCATATCCTGTACTCACCTTCATGATCACCACATATAAAACCGTGGGGAAAATTATCCATCAGTAGAAAGTGCAATCACAGGCAGAGACAAGTTCATTAATTAAGACAATTACATTGGTCTTTCAGAACTTAAATCTATCTATGCAGAAGTACCAAGCTGTATTTCACCCAAAACAGCTTCCAAGAAACTATTTTCTGCATAACTTTGATGTTTGGAATTTTTGTTATTTGGTAGACAAAAAGGCATCAGTGAACTGGAAATACTTGGTAAATTCATTTTTCAATTATGCTTCGAGAAAAGATTGTGATTTTACAAGGTCAAGAGACATAACTATTTGCAAATATTTTGTAATTAACTATTGATTTGTTTTTCCCAATAGGTTCTCCATTACTTTAAATCAACCAATCTAACTCAATGTCGACATTGTTATGATATCCTAAATATAAGAAAACATTTTAAAGCGTAAATGAAAATAATTCAAAACATATAAACATTAGAAAAAAATACTTCAAACTCAATAATTGTAGTATATTTAAATTAAGAATACAAAAAAAGAAACAGACTCAAATTGACCATGAGTAATATTAGTTAATGATAGGTAACTTACTTGGCCCTTAATATTTGCAGCAGTTTGGGTACCTACTTCAATAGTTTGCTCAACAACCTGTGGGAACAAATTACGCATCAAAAAGGATTGCAAAGTTAAAAAAAGTTTAATGAAGGTTAGTGTTTCACCATCTTTGAACGTTCAATAGCTTGATCAGTCTCATCCATCTGCTTCCTTCCAGCATATATGAGTTCTTGATTAGACATATCTGTAAGAACCAATATATCACATAATAGGAAAAAAAAAGCTCATCAAACCATAGCACAGGAATTTACAATATTTGAGAAAACCATTCAAGTAATGTTATTTTAACAATCCCTATTAGTGGTGAATTTGAAATTAAAAAAAGAAGGCAATTTCATTTTTCAACAAAGATTAAAATACAGTCTCCGCTAGAGGAATCAATGGGCATTCATCTTCCATTTCCTTGTTCCTCAAATCTCAGCCAACCTCTGTTCTCTTTTCTATGGGAATTTGTGTTCATTTCATTCTTCTTCAAATCTCAATCAGCCTTTATTCTGTTGTTGCCTTATTTTCCCTCTTCTTCCTTACTCTTATATTTCTGTGTGGCTGATGAACCGCGCCAACAATAGGAACCACATCGAGTGGTTGTTTTCTCTTTTCTTTATTCTATCACATTCCACTGGTGTGCTGCAAGGAGGAAGCCCACTCAAAAAATTTTAACCTGTGTTCTCATCCTATTATATCCTATTTGCATGTTGCATGACCTATGCAGAGAATATCTTGTTCTCATCTTACTAAAGTCAAAAAAAGGATCAAGCAATGTACATTGCCCTAAAGCCAGCGGAGACTGAACAGAAAAGATATTCTGTTCTTATCTAGCTAATGTCAAGCAAAGACCAAGCTATGTTTTCCTCTTTCATTACTCCAAGACTCTCAAGGGCATTTCTTTTCTCTCGAGCCTTTTTATTTTTCTCTCAGTTATTGTGTATTGCTGTAATCATTGCTTCAGATAGAAGCATACTTGTGAGATTAGTTGACAAGATCTCTTTTCATCATTTTTCTCTTTCTCCTTCTTTATCAATGTGTTAAGGTCAAGGACAGTTGTGCATTGGTTTGAAGTTGAAGGAATTGATCATTAGCTATATGCTCTATTAACTACATTTGTTTGTTTCACCTACCAGCAATAATGATGGGATCAGTGATAACAAAACTGGATCATATAGAATTTGATGACACTAACAAAAACATTATAGCAATATAATGTTGATGTACCCTTGATGCTTCACAGGAAGAAAATGAATACCTGATGCCATCTTAACATTTTCATCCGCCACAGGATCACTGGATCCAGCACCCATATCAAAAAGTTCAACTCTTTTATTACCAAGGCTACTTTGGTACCTAAAAATTCATAACAAAGAGAAATCAAATCAAGAAATAATGGAAACAATTAGTCACTCAAGAGATGTTTTACTGATTAGTGATTACATGTAATATTTTATTACATTGAGTTTACATATGTCTCAAAGATCGATTTATTCTCATTTCTTCTCAACATCAAAATCTCTGGTCAAATTAAAACTCAATCATCTCATGTCAAAGCCTTTGTGAAATTTCTCTAGTTGTCATTTCATTGCTTCATGTTCAATTTCAGAAATGCCCTGCCCAAAACAACCATTAAATTTCTCATGCACGTCCAATAATTGTTTCTAGTATATCTATGTCCTTATGCCAAAGGCTTCTTTATTCATTATTTACATCACTAATGCAGCTACAACTACAACACCATCCATATTGTGACACTGAATAAAAATCAAGTAGTAACATCCTTGACATCAAACAAGGTGAGACTATTTATTCTATTTAAACTAAACCAGCAACACGATTGATGCAACGGATAACTATCGGCTCCATTGATTCGTGCATGAATATGGAAGTGATCTTCAACAACCTAATTCGAAGGGGAATACTAGGGAAAACACCACGTTACAAGAAGGAGACGGCGGCTAGAAATAACAATAATCAAAACTGTCTCAAAATATTAAACAGGGCAATTATATAGATCCAATACCCTAATTGCAAGACAAAAATATCAAAAATACCCTAAATACCAAAAATACAAAAATTACCAAAAATAGATATTCGGATCCTCCGAAAAGGAACTAAACGAAGTTTTTCAAATCCAAAATTTGGGAGTTATGGTTCCACCCTGTAACAAATCTAGGCCTAATGCCAAAGGCTTCTTTATTTATTATTTACATCACTAATGCAGTTACAACTACAACACCGTCCATATTGTGACACTGAATAAAAATCAAGCAGTAACATCCTTGACATCAAACAAGGTGTGACTATTTATTCTATTTAAACTAAACCAACAATGCGATTGACGCAATGGATAACTATCTGCTCATTTGATTCACGTACGAATACCGAAAGCAATCTTCAACAACCTAATATGAAGGGAAATACCAGGAAAACACCACGTTCCAAAAAGGAGACGACGGCTAGAAATAACAATAATCAAAACTGTCTCAAAACATTAAACAAGACACTTATATAGATCCAATACCCTAATTGGAAGACAAAAATACCCTAAATACCAAAAATACGAAAATTACCAAAAATAGTAAAAATGATATTTGGATCCTCCGTAAAGGCACTAAACGATGTTTTTCATATTCGAAATTTGGGAGTTATGATTCCACCCAGTAACAAATCTAGGTCTCTGAATCAGCTTCGTTTCAAGACAAATAACGTCTCGTTTTGATATCCGAGTCAAAAGTTATGACCTTCAAAAGTTTACAGTGTCGAATCCTCATCGACAATATATATTTTTTCTCGAAGCAATAAACTTGAGAGGAAATTAAAGAAATGGGGTTAGGAAGAACAAAAAAACTGAACTAGAAAAGCCTTAAAAAACATACGTTTTCCTCAAGGCCACATATGAGTTGAGTTCCTTGATCTGGAATAAACAGGCACAATTAGTTACAATTAGAAAAAAGAACATAAACAGAAAATGCAAAACAAGAAGTATATTACTGACCATGGTCTGCTTCTTCTCATTGAGTTTTTTATTAACTTCTGTAGGATTCCGATTCTCTTGATCCTTAAGTTCTTGATCAAATTCTTTAATTAACCTGCAAAAATTAATATGTTAAATTCTAAAAAGACTATTGGTGATAAAAACAGAATATAAGAGTAAGTCATGAACATGACAAGATATAGGGCATTAACATTAAACAACATATATATGGTGAGATCTTAAAATCGAAACAAGGTAAGTCCCTACCGCTTGCATTCCTTCATCTTCCCAGTAAGCTCCTCCAATTGTTTAGACTGTCTATTAGGATCTTTAATCTTATCCAATTTCTGGAATCCATTCCTGCAAAAAAAACAAGAGGAAAATAAATCGTTTACGCCGATCATTTCTCAAAAGGACCTTCCCATATTATGTCTATAGTATGGATAAGCTATATGCACCAAATGAAGTGAGCTTAAAGAAGCTACAAAGAAAATGTAGGTAAAAGTGTAGGTCTAGATTATAAACATATTGAAGTATGGAAGAGTTTAGGAAATCAAGATATAATTTGAGAAACTAAGTTATTCAATAAAAGTTCGAGAATTAAGAATTCAAAGCATGAAGGAAACTTTTTCTAGTACTTATCAATGAGAATAAAAAGGTAATATATAATGTCACTCCAATTAGAGTGGTGTCAAGTTCATGAGGCATACTATGAAACTTTGAAAAAGAGTTACCGGAGGATAATAAGAGATGAGAAAATTATTTCAAAAAATCAATGAGGTTTCATGTCTACAAGATCGACCATAGGTATTATTTATTTAATAAGACAATTAGAGGAAAAAGTACAGAGAAAAGAAGATTAATTTGCATATTATTTTTGTTGATTTTGGGAAAAAAAGCTTACAATATAGTTTCCAGCCAGCTATTGCAATGAGTTTTTGAAGGAGAAAAGAATATCCAATAATGTTGTTATAGTGTTAGAGTTACTTTCAAGTGCAATAAATAAATTTTCACTGTAGGTTTACATTAAGGGTTCGCTTTATATCCATATCTTTTCGTATTAATACTAGATGAACTAATGAATCATATTCAAAACAAACACGCTAAATATAAGTTATTTACAGACAACAAAAGTGTGATTAGATTAAATTCAAAACTTGAATTGTAGAGAAAACTTAAAAAATTAGAGGTTTTAAAAAAAATAGAATAAAAGCTATGTGAAATGCAGCTTCAATAGCAACAAAAGAATTGATGGAATTGTTAAGATAAATAGAAATAAAATCCCTATAAATAAGAGTTTTTAGGAATCTGATAAATAAAAAATAAGAAAAATAAGTTAAGATGGTTTAGATATATTTAACAAAAATAAACAAATTCTATAGTTCAAAGAGTTAAATCTATTCAAGTGGAAAGTGTAAAGGTAGAGGAGGACCAGACAAATACTCATCAATGTAATTAAAAACAATTTAATTAATTTGAACACTAATGATATAACCTTGCATAGAGCTTAGTGAGGAATGCGAGTCATATAGAAAATCTTAACAACCATACCATAGCTATGAAAAGTGCACGCCTGGCTGCGTCTAGGTGCAAGGCGCAGCCAGGTGCACCTGGGCAGTGACCAGTAATTGAATGAAGCACGCTTAAGCATGCGCCTTTTGAGAAGTTAAGGCACGCTTAAGGCATGATTTTCCTCGCTTTATTGAAGTTTAAATTTTTTTTAAAAGTCCAGTCCATACCTTTAAATTCCCTTTAAATTAATTAGGTTGCATTAACTTGCATGCATGCGCCACATTTTTTTTGCTTGACTCTTCCTCTCCCCTAGAAAATGAACATCAACCTTCCTTAGTCCCTTGTAAACTTATTTAATGATTTTCTCTTGCATGACTCTTCCTCTCCCCTAAAAAATCAGCATCAACCTCCCCTCCACTCTCTTCTCAAACATGAACTCTTCTCTCACCTACAACATCAAGATCGGTCTTCTAGATTTGGCTATACTTTCTTGCTTTTCTCCTTTTATTTTGTCATAACGGTATGTTTTTTCCCTCATAGATTTAAATTCATAAATTTTCTTATTGGTTTTATTTTTTTCTCTCATAGAATCAAATTGTAAATTAGTTTAGAATTTACATTCTAATGATTCTGTTATTCTGTTCCTCACAAATTCAAATTGTAAATTAGTTTAGAATTTTCATTCTAGTGATTTTGATTTTTCTTTAATTTGAAGTTTGATTTTGATTATGAAGATAAACTATTTCAATATTTGAATGTTAGTGAATTTTATATTTACATTATTCTTTAATAGTTTGTGAAATATTTGAATTTTATTAGTGAAATATTTTGCAGAAATTCTCTATATATATTTGAATTGTAAAAATTTATACCCAAAGTGGCTTACTTCGGTAAGGCATGCGCCTCACATTGCGCCTAGCACCTCAGGCCTCACAACACCTATACGTTTTTGGATGTCTCATGCCTCAAATAACTATAAGTCAGACAAACACAAATAAATGATAATAATAACAATGACTTCAATATAATCCTTACATTGAATTAACATGAAATGGAAAGGAGTTCCATGGGAAAGGGAATGGGGATTATTCCAACCTCAATCAATTAAAATCTCAAAGCGAGAACCTAAAAATATGGGGAAGGCCAAAGAAAATAAGTGCACCCCTATGAACAAGATAAATCGTAGATGAAAAGAATATTATACAAATATTAAGTGTTAAAGTTAATTGACTAACCAAATTTATTTATATCCTTAGCAGTTAGAACTCCTAGTTAGCATATGGGTGGGTTTAATTCTATCAAATAGTCCTACCACAACACATGAACTAATAGTTGTTTCTTTTCGGCATAGGTAAGTTTTAAACTTTAAACCTCCTACTCTAATAACATTGCTCCTTTACCAAATTTTGAACCTAACCACTAATCCTAAAAACTTAATTCTTGGGAAAGGAATCAATTACATTTATATTTGTAATATTAAACATGAAAAATAATGCAGACAAATGAGAATACAAGATGATTTAAAGATATCTATATCTGAAATTAACATTCAAAAGCAGGAAGCTATTATTGGGTATCAAGCTTAACTTAAGACTAGCATATATATGATAGCAGTTTACAAAGTAATGGCATAGATTTTATCCAATACCATCAGCATCACTTTTCAAACAAACTTTTTCACCGAGAAAAGGTTTCTTCCTGTGTATGATCTGATTTGAGATGTACATAGACAAAAGCTGTAGGCAGCTTTCGAACCTTTCTAAACATATTGCTATAAGACCGGAGATTTTTTTCCCACAATCTACAAGAATTTTTTTAGATAATTATACATTAAAATGTCAAGCGCTATAATGAAAAAACAAGAAAAAAATCAAATAAACAAGGGAAGTTCACGTCCTCCAACAATTTTAAAAGGGGAAAAAATCCTACATATCAGAACTACCTCAATGTTAAAGTTCATCATGAAATTATAAGGGAAAATATATTGGCACACTTACTGTTTTTTCAGGATTAATATACACGTGTTGAACACATAAACTATAATCATTGAATCAAATGTTTATAAAGAACAGCTACTTCTGGTAGAACCACAATTTGGAACCAAAGGGGTAAAACTTGAAAGATTAATATCTCAGGCATAAGTTTGAGCCTGTTTCTGCACAAAACTACTTAGGCATGCCCCATACCCAAAGGGTAATTGGGTTGGGTACGTGGTTATATGTATAAGTGGGTGTAAATATAAGTGGATGATAATGATGTCTATAAATTGGGAGGAAAGCACTGGGTTTGGTTCATCTCTTGTCTCCCTCTTCCCTTCGTCTCCTACTTTTCCATATCTTCTTCCACTTGGGAGAACAAAAATCTTGATATTATCATGTATATCGCTGTTTTTGAAGAAGGTTCAGTTGGTGATAGGAGGGCTATCACTAGATATTTCAACTTTGTTGGGGCGAAATAGTAAGGTGGAAGAGTAAGAAGCATATAACAGTAGCAACAGTAGAAGTGAAGTAAAGGATCATGTTATAGATCATACTGTCCGTGAGTTTATGTGGTTACATTCTCTTACACACGGTCTACTCTTCTCCTCAATTGATCCTACGCAATTTTACTGCGAGTAATATGAAAGAATAATCATAGTGAGGTGGATTATGATTTTATTTGACTATGTTTGACATGCATCACAAATGGAAAAGTTCCTACCTTAAATGTAACTAACCCATCTTGTGGCAAACTTAAGTTTGAAGATATCTATGCTCCCCATCTTGTGCAGGAACTGTTAGTTAAGACTAGTTATGTAAATTTGAGACTATTTATCTAGAAAATTGGTTAGGAGGAACCAGAATTCTCCACTAGGATATAAATATAAGTAGATATAAATGGTGTGTATAAAATATCAACTTGGGAGTAAACTCTAGGTTTAACACGCCTCTTATATTCCACTTCCCATCTGCCTCCCATTCCTCTCCATCACTTGCCCTTTCTATGTTATAAATGGCATTCTATGATAGACAACTTTATGATTAAGTTTGTGCATATACTTCTTTATTGAACTTTCTGTAAGAAGATTTGTGTCACATTATATTCTCAACAACATTGAGACATTGTTTGTTTTAATTGTCATCCTATACTATTGGCCCTAATTTTGAATCATAATGAAATCTGTCTCCAAGGTGAGGAGCTTCTCAAGAAATCACCCATTCTAAAATTGTTGCACACTGAGTGCGCTTAACTATGGAGTTCATGTGGAAAATCAAGCCCGCTCTATCAAAAGGTGTCTCATTATTGAGCGTACATACTTAATTCATTTAAGATAAGTTACAGCTATGTCCCAACCATACTTTCCTCGTTTCAGTGTGTGTTTCAGTTATTTTTACTCCGTGCATCCTAAAAGTCAGCAAGAAGATGCACCTTGTCCGTGTTGTTTGCTCACTCCCTGCCCACCTCAAACCGAGTTGCTATAGTTCCACTAGCTTTTATTGGTATATCCTTAAACCATACGCTTACTAGCTTTTGTTGGTATGTTTCATGGTGAAATTTGACTCCAAGGGGAGGCTCGTCATCCATCTGAAAATTGCTTCATTCGGAACATGATTAACTAAGGTTTGTTACAAGAATTGGACTGATTCCACCAAAAGAAGTCATGTTATTGAGAGTATATATATTTATCCATTTAAGGCAAGTAACACATATGACCCAATTATACTTCTCTGCTTCAATTTGAATTTCAATTCATTCTTGCCCATACATCTTAGAAGCTTGATAGAAGTTGCACCTCCTGGTGCTCCTGTGCTCCTCAGACAATGGCATTACAAGATTTTAGCCAATTTTGATATTTGTACGAATGAATGCAAACTTAATTTGAAGTTTCTCAAAGAAGTTTCTAAGATATGATATTATGTTTGTTTTGGAATTTTAAGGAGACAATTTCTTCCCTTGGGTTTGATGAACACATTATCAGAATAAGGAAAATCCTGAATTGAAGAGAATGAGGTTCATTCCTTTACAATGACCACTTGCATATAATTTCCTGTGAAGAGTGCAACAAATAGGCTGATCATGAAATATAACTTACATATGCTTGTTATCTGTTTACTTATATGTTGACCTTGCTGGCACCATATTGTTTGACTCTATCTGCAAAACTTTCTAAACTATCTCAATTAAATCCGCTGCGGCTGCACTAACAGTAAGTCCCCTCCATACAAATTCTAGTTTGCTTACTGTGTGTTAGATATATAACATTTTATATAACAAGATTCATTTAACTTCCACAAACTTTTACTATACCGTGAACATATTTTAACGCCAACCAAATTTAGGTTATTTGTCAAATGAAATATCATTATGCTTTTCTTTGTTAAGTCATTAGGTTTTGCCTATTACATAGTTTGAATTATGATGTTCTTTCATAGTTCTAGTAGTAATATGGAAGAACCTGTGATGGAACTTTACCCCAATTCCCAAAATATTGTCTATGCCAATCTCTGTTGTAGAACCAGCAAGCTATACACTCACTCCTGATTTTAGATCTCAGTACCCCTATATAAAACTAAAGTCTGCAGAGGATCAGAAACAGATCATCGTCCATCCAGATAAAACTAATTCCTCAATGTGCCTTAAATTCTAACCAACATAAGTTATGAACAACCAGAGATCTTTCTCAATTATAAGAGAGAAGAAGATTCCCACGTGATATAATCTCATCCATTGGCATGGCATCAGCAGTTCAAAGATGGAGCAAAATAAGAAAAGCGAATCAACATATGAACACGAAGGAACTCCAAGGTAATCAAATCTTACTGGAGTGCTCGGAATAAATCTTGGATTTTGCCATCGACCTCCTCAAGCTCTGGACTCATCGGTAGATCGCTCGTCATTACTCTCCACCAGTAATCAAAATCCCAGTGGCGAAGAGTTGTTCAAGATCCCAACTCCTCGGACCTGACTCGAGAGATCTCTTCCTCAGATCCAAACCGCCTCCAACAAAAAACGAGAAGAGCTTCAATTTCAAACAACAGACGAAGATCACCAATCCGAGAGAGAGAGACGAGGAGGAAGAGGAGAGGGTTGCTAGGGCTCGCTCACTTCCTAGTTCCCTGAAACTCCGACTCGAATCCGATGCATTCGTGGCACGAATGCGGAAAGAGTGAGTGCTACGTAGACTTTGTTTTCTTATTTGCCTCTTTAATTGCAGCTACCTTAATGTGAAATAGAGTAATGATACTTATAAAAAAAATAAAAAAAGAAATTTTAAAAAGTGATGTCATAATTAATAGATACATATTTAATTGTCGAGTATTATTAGCAGTAAAGATGGAAATAGATTAGGCCACCTGTCAGGGCGGTCTGGCCTGTATTTAGCCTGACTTATTTAAAAATAAAATAATATTCAGGCCCATTTGAAAATCTATTTGTCTTATCAGGTCAGACTCAGACTCAATATCAAGAGTATCCTAGACTCAATATCAAGAGTATCAGGCCTGACAAATCGGCCTGGACTTGTTAAAATTATAGTATATAAATTGTCAAAATGGCTTAATGAAAAATTCGAACCTTAGTCCGAAGACCTTATCTACCACCTTACTTGCCAGTACACTATAAATCTCTTTTAATTAAAATATACATATTTTATATATTTATGATATCTTTAGCTAATTTGTTAAATTAGTATTTTGGATAACCGAATTGAATTGTTATATTTTATATATTAAAAGTATTTTGGATAACCGAATTAAATTACAGACTTTGTAAATAGGTCGCAGACCAGGCCAGACTATCGAACAGGTCAGGCTTAAGCTAGGGATGGCAATGGGCGGGTTGGGGACGAGTTTGTCGTCCCCATCCCCGTCCCCGAAGTAAATCTCCATTTCGGTCCCCGCCTCCACTTAATCGGGGAATCCCCGTCCCCGAACCCACGGGGATTAAACTCCATCCTCATCCCCGCCACAGAGATATCTCTAATAATAATAAATTATTAATAATTATTAATTTAGAATTCGTATTAGATTTTCTTAAATCTTTAACATTATTGAAATTATTTTAATAATTATTATTAATTTATTATTATTAGAGATATCGGGACGGGTTCGAGGATAGGGATAACATCCTCATATCCGCCCCAGTTTGTTTCGAGGATTTTAAAAAATCCCAAATCTGAATTCAAATCCGATAATACCTCTCCAAACCCACCCCATTTCGGATTTTCCCCGCGGACATTCAAATCCGTAGGAAAAATTGTCATCACTAGCTTAAGCTAATAACAAAGTCTATAACAGGCTACAGGCTAGGCTCAGACCAATTTGTTATTATATAGGTCTGATCTATTAAAATAAAAGTCTAACCCGACCTGACTTATTTTCATCCTTAATTAATATTTTTTAATCATCATCCCGAATTAAATTATAGGACACGATCAGATATCTCTATAATTATGTTATCACATCATTTTTTTAATGATTTTTTTTGAATTTTTTTTATTATTTTTCTGTGAAATATTCGCATAATCATCGTGAGGCCAGTACGGGGAGAATGAATAATACTAAACTCGGAATCATGTGGCGGGGGGCGGCGTCCGGTTGACAGGGTGGATTAGGTGGGCGTGAGCTGTTTCGTGGGGCCCGTCCGATCGCACTTAGATGAGCAACCGCTAGGAGACCGGATCCTCTATATCGAGATCTTTCCTGCACCCATGTACCAACTCGTCGGCGATCGTCGGCGAGTTATCCGATCGACGATCAGACACCACCAATAATTTTTTATCATCGTTCCGAATAAGATGATATCCTCGGAGAACGGTGAACCCATCGGGTATCGCCGCAATTGTGATGTTACCGTATTCACCGTCGAATTCGACGAGACGTCTGATACGACGATACCCGACGGGTTCATCGTTCTCCGAGGATATCATCTTATTCGGAACGACGATCAAAAATTATTAGTGGTGTCCGATCGTCGATCGGACGACTCGTCGGTGATCGCCGACGAATTGGTATATGAGTACAGGGGAGATCCTGATACAGAGAATCCGGTCTACCTAGTGATTGGCCCTCCTTGGAAAAGGACTCCCCCACTAGAGTCGTTTAACGTGGAAAATGTATGGTGCGACTATGGATCCGCTATGTTTTTTTCTGCAGGGGAAAGAGACTTGCATCAATGTAACGGTTTGAATTATGATTGTGATAAATAATTTTTTTGATTTAGGAGATCATTCAATATTTGATTTTTTTTTAATTTTTAATAACAAATTCAATTTCCTATTTACTTTTTAGTGAAACAAAAAATTTATTCCCTTTTTCGATTCAATTCCTTTCAACTCTCTAATATAAACCGATTTACTTAATTATATATAAAAATCTAAAAAGAGATATAATTCTTCTTAAATTTAACATATTTAAATTAAAATTTAATATATTTATTATCAAATTAAGTATAATTTTTTTTCGTTTATGGTAAGAGAACAAAAGCTTTTATTAGGGCATCTTCAAGGAGCTTTTTACAAGCTTTTTTCAAACTTCTTTACTCTTTTCTTTCATATGTACCATTGAAAATTAAGAAGCCGAATTTGATTTTTCAAATCCAACTTCTTATTCTCTTTCTTCTTTATTGGCGGGGAAAAACTAAAAATCTTTTTCAGTGTTGGAGATGCCTTTATTTTTTATAAGTAAAAAAAAATCAAATTGAAGTATAATTCCTCATAAATTTAGCATCATTTAACTATAATCGAGTATATTTTCTATCCAATTGAGCTGACTCTTTTTCTCCTAACCATTCGATTTGAAACTCATATCGATCGATTGACTTAGGTTGAATCGTTTAGTTGATTCTAATTAAATAGTGCTGAATTTAGAATAATTATATTTTATTTTGGACATTTTATACTTAAAAAATTATGAACAATTAAGTAAATGAGAGTATATGAAGAAGTTAAAGTAAAAAAAAGATTTATGCAAAAAGTGAGAATATATTTTTTCTAACGCAAAGATTGAAATGAAAATTGAATTTAATATTAGAGATTTTAGGTCAATTTACCATTTATCTCATCCGGATAACGATGATAGAGGATATTTTACGTGATCATCAGCACGTTTTGCATAACGACAATGACTAAGTAACCAAATTTCAAATTTTATAAAATAACACTGAATAAAATGTATTTTAAAAAATAGTTAAATAAATATATAATTAATTATACTTTTTAAAATTATTAGTCTTATTGGGAATTACCTTTTGTCTAAAGTTTAGTTCAATGTGCTTTACTTTTAAATATGGGGAAATCATTTAGCACTTGCTTCCCTTAACGATCTAAAGTGAGAAGGAAAAGAAAGTTGTCTTCGGTCATATTGTATAATGATGGAAAAAGTATCCATTAAGAGATTTGAGAATGCGTGAGTTCGTGTTTTCTATTTTTTCTGTCAAATATAGGACAACTGATTCTGTCGGCAAGTGGAGATAAATTTTTCACGGATAATACTGTAAAATGGAGGAATAATAGATTGACGCATATAGTCAGACCGATTGTTTGAGTACTGGTCGGATGTTCCTGAGCTTGAACAGAGTCCGCTATGCTGGAGGAATGAGGAGGTAGCAATCCCGGAGCAGCTAATCCCTTTTCAGAGCTTCAAGCGATCCTTATATAGTGATGGGGTTGAATAGCCCGTGGCAGACACGTGGGATGAAGAAGTTGCGGGGCATGACACGATCGGTCAAAGTAACCCTCCTTCCAGGGCCTCAGGAACCCCTCAGGGGGCACGCCCCGGAAGGTCAGCTAGAAGACCTCTCCTGGGATCACCCCGGGGGTTGAGTCCGGAGAGCACCTCGGGAGTTATAGCGCTCACTCGAGCCCGAAGACCCCTCCCGGGATCACCTGGAGGAGGAGGAGGCCCGAGAGCACCTCGGGAGTTACAGAGCCCACTCTAACTAGAAGACCCCGAGATCATCTCGGGAGGCTAAGCCCAAGTAACGAGCGGCCTCAAGTAATAATCTCCCCACTCTTTTGCGAATCTACGGATACGCGTCCCCGTCATAGAAAGTCATCACGACGGGGTCATCACGACCCTTAAATATCGCAACGGGTCGAAGCGTAATAACGGCGCAAACCGTTTCAAAGGCTATCCGGTACCCGCCGAAAGAGGGGGAGGACGTGGCATGAATCATGGAGACGTGGCACAGATCAAGGGGACACGCCAAGTCTGCCGCCATCAGTATAAAAGGTAGCTCAACCCCTCCGGTAAAGGGGTTACGTACGCTCTTTCAACCCTACATACATTTTCCTTTCTTGCTGTCTTTACTCTCAATCAATACACTGACTTGAGCATCGGAGTAGACTCCACTGGACCCCTTCCGGCGTGTCCTCTAACGCTCGTGTTAATCTCGCAAGGCACGGAGTTTCTCCCCCCATAGCGACTTCCACGTGGGCAGACCCCCGGTGACTGGACATCGTCGTCGACTCCTTTCGGAACATATAGAATGGGAGACATCCCCTTCTGTCTTTGTAATATTCTCTCATAAATGACTCAATCTTTTGGCAGGTTCGGTCTTCCCGAGGATTAGATTGAGCTGTCAAACGGTCACTCACCTGTCTCTCTTACTTGTCGGCCCACTTTCGACACTAGTGTCTAATGCCTGGGAGGGAGCGCTTACGACTAATGTCTATTTCTCATAATAAGATGATTCTGTGTATCTATTCGTACATCATTGTGTCTAATCCTCATTAACTGGTTTTAATCGTAGAGACTCACACCCGCCCCATTTATTGCTTAGCACTGTACCTCCATCTCGCCCGGCCAGTCGGGCGAGGGGGTGTGACCGACCGGCGCTCGATCGCTGGAACATAAGGTGAGCCTTTCTCGGGTGCCTGATCGGCGGTCGACCGAGAGGGCGTGGTCGACCAACGTTCGATCTGTAGCGACCCGCCTTCTTACTGCCTTAGACGGATCGTTACTTGTCTCTACTTCTCGACCCTAATGCACGACTAAAAGTGCGGAAATCTTTTTTTTTCTTTTTAATCTATCTAAGAATGATATTCTAACTTAAATAGTCATGCATGATACCATGTCACACTTTCTTTCTCAAAAACTCGTAAGAAATTACTTATTGAAACTTGCCTCGCCCAACTCAGCTTACGGGTATCAGTCGACTGCTATATAGCAGTCGACTGGTACCAGGCGACTGTCCTTTGGCAGTTACCTGGTGTATCGAACAGAAGCGACTGTTCGATAGGGCAGGTGACTGGTACTGTACCAGTCGACTGATACGTCTGAAAACCTGAATTTCAGATTCGAAGCCTTGTTTCAAAACTCCACCAAACATATAGTTTCACACCATACAAAGCCACAACACCATTTCTATACTCTATACTAGTTTCCTAAACATTTTAGCCAATCAAAACAACTTCATAAACTCGAAATTAGGACTTTTACGAGATTTAGCAAGTCATGAAAATCTATTTGAACTTTTATGCTAGAGTTTGTACCAAACTTAACTTCTAACCATTTAAACACATTCCACAAGGTTCTATAACATCACTAAAGCATTATGAAATGTGAATGCAACTTTTCTAAGCATAATTGAGCAATAAAACTTAATTCAAAAGAGAAGCTAGCACTATCTTGGCACATGCATCAATAACTCCAACAAAGTATCAATATTCTAAACTACTCACACTTCTACTCATCCAATACAATCATAAGGATATGTATGCTAAATGAAATGACATGAAATCTTTACTCTAAGAAATTGAGCATGTAAAACTATCCAAAGCTTAATGTTCGCTAGACTCCATAAAGCAAGAACTTGAAATTTGAATAAACTAAAACATTGTAATTCAAATAACTAAATTGTCTCGTCTCAAGGATCTCTCCAAAATCAGCCACCACACACACTTTACTCAGCACCGCCTCGTCGCCTTCCTTCAGAATTGCTTGCCTTTACCTTTATCTGCAGTAAGAGGAAATGCAACTAGTAAGCAAAAAGCTTAGTAAGTACTATCTAGCTCACAAAATCTCGAAATGTGCAAACATGCTTCTTGAACAATATGAAATCACATGAGATACTTATATGCTTGAAAGAAAACTAAGAACATGTATAACTCAAAACATGCATACTCAAGCATTAATAAATCTCAATTTACTTTTCTTGGCTCAACTTGAAACTTTCGCTATTCTTTAACTTTTTGAAAACTTTCTTAAACTTTAGAAAACTTTGCTAAAGCATATACTTGAAAATAATAATCACTTGGATCCACTGAAGACGTAAGTACCATCTCATATGCGCGTTCCCTAAAAGGTTGGGGTAGCGAGCCACCAATCCTAATAGAGCAGACCTTGGTCTACCAGGGCCAAGACCTTGGAATTGGACACCTGGATTTCTTTAACGACGCCCTTGGACGCCGGGTACTGGCCTTATAAAATAAAATAGCTTTTCTTTCTTTTCTTTCTTATCTGTAAATGCCTTGGCATTTTCTGGAGCACCTTGCGTGCTAAAAATCCCTAAGTCTTGACTTTTGGGGATTTCTTAAGGCCTTGGCCTTTTCTTTTCTTATCTTTATCTTCTCTTTTCTTTTCTCATAGCTTTTCTTGGTCCCTAATCTCATATAGGGCACTCAATAAAATATATAAGCATATAATGAACTAAGATCACATGCAAAAATCTTAACAAGAAGTAAATATCACTTTTAAAAACTTTCAAAGGAAATTCTCGCGGAAAAATCGCCTCTTACTGCAGGTGAGCAGTACTTACATTGATATCTTGGACTTACAACCAAGATTGACGTCTAGGACTCGAGAGAAACTTGAGATCTCGGAGAATTCTTCACGTCTACGCGTTCCTCTCGCCGCGGAGATCCCGAATATATAATTATCTCTTGGAGAAGAGCCTTGACCGGCCCCCTAGAGCTTGGTGTAATTTCGCCCAGAAGAGGAGGGGTCGGCGTGAGGGTTTGGAGAGGAGAGAAAATAAAACTTCTCTCTTTAATTACCTATTTATACTTATGGGGCGGATTAACCTAACTACACCTTAAATATAGATCTCTCCATCTTTTTCTGTTCTTGATACCCTAGCCCAGCTGGTCGCGCGCGATTCTGGTTCCATGCTGGTCGCGGGTTCGATCCACCAGCTGCACTTAATTGGTTTTTCCATTTATACTTATGGGGGCAAATCGACCTAATTACCCCTTAAATATAGGTCTCTCCTTCCTTTTCTTTGCTTGATACCCTAGCCCGGCTGGTTGCGCGCGCGCGCGGGCTGTTTCGTGGTGGTCGCGGGTTCGATCCACCGGCTGCCCTTAAACGTTTTTATTATTTTTCTTTTTATTTTTCTTTTTCTTTTTTTCCAAAAATACCAAACGGACTCGGAAAATTCCATAAAAATACTCTAAAAATTCCTAAAAATATCTAGAATATTTCTAAACCATTTCTAAATAATTCTAAGGACTTTAAGTACTAAAAATGGAAATTTTGGGGTGTTACACGATCGCTGTAACATAAGACAAGCCCCTTCTTGGGTGCATGATCGGCGGTCGACCGAGAGGGCGTGGCCGACCGACGCTCGATCGTCGGAACATAAGGCAAGCCCTTCTTGGGTGCCTGATCGGCGGTCGGCCGAGATGGCGTGGCCAACCGGTGCCTGATCATCGGAACATAAGGCAAGCCCTTCTTGGGTGTCTGACTGGCGGTCGGCTAAGAGGGCGTGGCCGACTGACGCCCGATCGATAGAACATAAGGCAAGTCCTTTTTGGGTGTTGGATCAAATGAAAATGCCGTTCGAGCGACTTTCTGGCTGAATTTGATCCTGACCCTATCCACGCGCTTACCTTAGACTCCACTATTCGACTAGACGATCCTAACCGGCCGGATCAACAACTATTTAGGTCAGGGGACAAAATAATGTTTTCTACAGTACGTTGTGTTAAACAATGTTATTAGGTCACTTATGCTTTAAGACACTAATATTTTTCTACATTCGTTTGTCTCAAGCAATATAACTAGCACATGATTGTTCTAATGTTAAAATTGTGAAAACTTCACTCCTATATGAGATTCCATTTGGCATATTTATCTTTAAAAAAAGGATTTAGATGAAATAGCAAAAGATTATATAAAATGTAAAATGAACATATTTTGTATGGAGAATGTAGATTGTACCTTCAATTGGAAAAGGATGAGGCTGCATCTTTATGTATATCTAAAAACTAAGTTGATGCTCCCTCGACCCATAGGAGTGAGAAAAAGGAGGAAGGTGCTGTCAGGCCGATCATCCGAGGTTAAAAAAATTTCGTTAATCTTTTTTTTTTGAGAAAAAGAAAGAGGGAGGAGAGAGTGTCTATGAAGGCAGCATTGAATCATCTTAAACTAAAACATATTTCCATTTATATTAACATGCATTTCTAAGCCACTTGATAAGGGCGGTAAACCAAACAAGTCGAGCAGAGTCAAATTTTATAAGTTCAAACTTGATTAATAAAGTAATTGAGCAAAATCGAACTGAGGTAAGACTAAAGTGAACCAAATCGTTAAAATAATTGTTCAAACTTAATTTGTTTTTTTTTAAAATAATTTTGAGTTTGATTTAAGGTTAGCTTGAGGTTGGTTTATTTTGATTTTATTGCGCTCTCAATTCAAATTTATTTAATTATTTAAACTTTTATATTTTAATTTTTTTTTAAAGTTTGATAATATAAATTTATTTATTTATCATGTTGATAAGAATTTTATTGATCATCATTGTTCACGAATATTATTCGCGAATATTTACAAACGTTATTCATGAATATATTCTTGAATGTTTTTCTCGAATATTAATGAGTTGGACATATATGTTCAAACTTATTTATTTAATTTAATGGGTCATTCAATATTATTTATTTAATTGATTTGATATATATTAAATAAACATATATCAATTCTTACCAAATTCAATGTCAAATTTATTTACGAAAATTTGATTCATTTATATCCTCACACTAAATATTTGTATCATTATTAAATTATTTTAACTTTGATACATTTTGATAATTTCAAGCATCAAAATTTTAATATCATCTAACCTTTTCTTATAAAAACAATATTAACTAGGTAACAATTAAATCTGGGACGACTGATTCAGCTCCATGAAATTTTTTCATCGATCAAGAGAGGTAAGTCGGAGAAGTGTACATGGAGGTTTAACCTAATAGTCGGTATTCTCATGTCCGTTATCCATGAAAGAGAAAAATTCTTAATAATACGTTGTAACCGAGTCTTCAATTTTAAATCTTTGATTTATCATTGAAAGGTCTAACTATGACACTCTATCCCCGGGGAGTATCCGACCTCTTCTCATCGAGCAAACCACAAGTTGTATACTCAACATTGGCTGTGCCCATTTCTAATATATAGTCGAGTTGATCACGTAGATTTAAAAAAATATATGAGTCAATTTTTTGTGAAGTCGAAGAAAATAACCTCTTATATTGTGATTTGCTCGATTTTTTTAATTACCTCTCTACAAATGACTATAGGACTAATCATGTAAGACGCTCATGATCAACATATGATCTTTTGTAAAAATATTGACTGCACTCTTGTTGGGTGCCTGCTCTTCTTAATGTAAAGAGTCATTGTACTAGAGTAAATATCTTTCATGATTTATCTATCTGTATTTAATCGAGGAATCGACGATATTAAATCAGCTTAGATAAATATTATCATCTTAAAACTCCACATCATGGCAATCTTAATCAGTTGTCAGCGCATTAATGTTGATCCCGGCCTTGCCTACGGGTAAGTTTATCGGTCGGGCCCGCCAGCCAGCCTGGCGCTAGGACGGTTTAGCAGACATGTCAGCGAAGGTATTCCCGGGTAGATCCCCGAGCCTAAGAACCGCTGTGGACAATGTTCGGCTGACCACGAGGGGAGTTAGTTGGGCTGACCTCCCAACCCTTCAGCCAATTGGACGCGAGGTCGTCCACGTTTCCAAATCATTCCCCGACATAGAGCTGGTCGGGCACCGCAGGTGGACGCGGTACGATCCACGCCCCAATCTCATCACAAGAGTTGTATACTTACTAGAGTCGGGCAGACATCACTCGGCAAACCCCCGACTCAGGGCGTACCCTCCGCTGCCATTCTACTAGTCGGACGCGTGGCTGCCCACGCTCACTGGCCTTTACCCAACTCGGTCCCCAGCACGCGGACCCACCAGTCGGCTCTCGGGGTACGGGCTATCTGCACCTACGCCCCTGTTCCATCATATCCAGGGTACGACCCTGCTAACGGGGTTTTGCGTGCCTTACTTATCCCTGACACTTTTCGCAGTTAGTCTATCAATCTAGTACCCTCGTACTAGTCGAGCACCCCGCGCCATGCCGTACCACTCCTAAGTGCTCCCTACGAGCTGACAGTTACCGCACTTTTGTCTCGTCAAGACAGACAAGGGTTATCAGCTCCCCTGGCTATATAAACTTGGCGTTCCTCCCATCGCAGGTAGCGCGGGCGAGTTCTCGCGTCTCTGGCCTCATTTCAATTCAGTTTCCACTATTATACCTGCAGATACTGACTTGACCGTCGGAGTGCCTGATCGGGAAAATTCTCGTCGAGTTTACTGACGGTCGCTGTTTTGCAGTGTCACGCCCAGACGCAGTCAGCTCTCTACCACCCCACTGGCTCGTGCCACCTGGGAGACCGTCTGGCCCATGAGATCGCCACCCATTTCACGATACGATCAAATGTGATGGTTTAAGATTTGGCAAGCCTTTTTATTCTACCCTTCCTCCCCACGGATCAGCTTGTCTACTTTTAGCCAACACGGATCGCAACTCTCAAAACCCAACCATGGCAACGGCAGCGCGAAACGCTTAACAGTGCGTTCTAGTTCCGGGGCCTGGTAGGTACGATCTAATGTAAACTACTCAAAGTGGCGGCACGCATGGGGCAGCAGGCTCAAGTGGTGCGGATGCCCAAATATTCACTCTCCCGGAGCACGTGCTAATCCCCTTCATGATGAGAGTCGCGTCATCGCCTGGTCCCCACCATGTCACGCATCCGACGGTGGACCGTCGTTCGAAGCACCAAATCCCCAGGGATTAGTAGATAATCTACTAATTCTTCGACGTTACCGCTCTGGTCTCCCACGCAGTTCCGTACCTTTTCGGTTAAAGAGCTCCCACTTGCGCATCCAATGGCACAGCCGGTAGTGGGTTGCGTACGTAATGCATCACCCTCCTTCCACTTCGTCATCGTCGGCACAGTTCTCCACTTTTGATTTCCGCAGCGCTTACTGCTTCCCCCCTTTCATCGTCCACGGCTGACGTTGCCTTCCTCCGTGCCCATTCAACAAGGAAAACGAGCAACCGATTAAAAGGAGGAGATCGAATCAGGGATTCAGCACAGCCATCGCCCCCCGCTAGCTACAATCGGGAGGACGAACAGGCCGGATTTAGGGATCGAATTGAGAAGGAGAAGAGCACCAATTGAAGAAGGAGCAGGATAGGGATGAGAGGAGTCGTGCCTTGCGTACGATGAAAAACCTCCTCAAGAAGCTACATATCGTGCCGAGTCATTCGGAAGACGGGGAAGCATCGCTCTCGCCCTCCTCCTCCTCGATCGGAGTCTACCCCGTTGCAATCAACGCCAAGGCAACCCAGTCTCATCCCGAGCAGAAGCCCTTGTCCGGTTTCGGCAACTGGTTGAATTCGGTCTCTGGTAGGCAAGCCATTACCCCTCCCTCCTCCTTGTCTTCCTCCTCTTCGTCCTTCTCGTTTGCTGTCGAGCAGAGAGTGGACCAAAGGGATTTGCCGAGTACGACTTCCTCGGTCGTTTCCGAGATGGTATCTAATGCACCTACTGGAGATTCCGAGTTGAGCAAGCCTACGAGCCAGGAAATGGACGAGGAATACCAAATCCAGCTCGCCCTTGAGCTTAGCGCAATGGAGGATCCGGAGGCAGCCCAGATCGAGGCTGTGAAGCAGATTAGTCTGGGCTCTTGCCCAACGGAGAACTCCCCATCTGAAATCCTAGCTTATCGATACTGGGTTAACATCCTCGATCTCTCTTGTCTCATATGTTATTTCTAATTAATCGTTCTCTATCTGTTTGTGCATCATTTCGATTCTTAATATTATTTTTCTGTAGTAAGTGTTTCAGAATGATATGCTACTATTATACTAATTTATTTTTTGTTTGTTAGAAAACTTTTTTTTATGCTTCTAAGCCAATCTGATTTGCACTTACGAACTGTTCATAGTTTATTACCCAACCTAAAGTCAGTTAATCAATTTGTCTTATTCTGTTTAGTCACGTCGCTGTTATTCAAGTTAAACTGTTTTACTTAATCTTACTCTAGCAATGCTTTGTTCCTTGATCATTAGTATGAATTCCTTTCCCACTATTGATTTTGATCCATATTGATCAGCTTGTGATGATTAATGATTTTTTTAGAAGGAAATTATGTCAGTTAATTGAGAATCCAAATTCTTCCCATATAGGATGTTCCAGCGTCAGTTCCAAGCTTTTAGGCTTCAAGTGTGACATTTATTGTGGCAATGAATTTCTAACAGAAGAGGTAAATGACATGCCCTGCTGGATTTCGAATCATCAGCATAAGATATTGTTAGGATGTTATTGCAAAATTACCTAACCCAAAAGTTTAATTGTATAAATTTAATTTTACAGTTTTATAGTTTAACATGCCTTACATTTGTGTTGGACTAAGCTTAAATCATGAACAATATTGAAGGACATTTCGATCCAAAGTCATATGGGCTTTGTGGAATGGGCTTATTATGGATTACTATGCTAGGATGTATAACATGAAAATATAGGAGATTCTAACTCATGAATTGTGATGTGTACAATATTAAGATTTGATTGAAGCATTTGTACTGGATGCTTTGCTAGCATGGTGGAGTTTGCAAACAGAAATTAGATAGGAGCAATGAGGATAGACGAGCAATATAATAAAATGCACGGATGCTGAGGACCAGAGGTATGGTTTAACACTGTGCCTTACTGCCCAGTACTGCTGAAATTTACCAGTCCTAGGGACCAGTACAAGAACCATCCAATTGTTGGTGATTCCCAGTGAACATAATCCTTGTGTTGCTATTGATGGTATGGCATTGTATGACATGATAGAAGCAAGATGGGCAATGCACTATAAAAATGATTATTCTAATCATAAAAATTTAGTTATTCTTTATTATCATAAACATATTGGTAGGATCCACGAAATTTATTAATCAATAGATCCCAAAAATTAACATTGACCAATATTTCTATCCTACTTTATGCATATGGGCTCATGTGAATTTCTGATTGTCTCCTTTGATGCAACATCTAGCTTCTTTCGCTTCAAATTTAGCTACCCTAGGACCTGCAAGCCATGTTCAATCATAATTTTGCTGCTAATTAAAATGCTACATCTTTACTAGCATTTCAATGATTAAGTGTTTTCTATTAAAATTTTTTGTTGTCGATGGGTCAGAATGATGGATTGTTGACTCGTAGCAGTCAACAATCTTGAAATGTGTAGTGTCTTTCCATAAGACTTAAATTGCCACCACCAATAGTATTTAATTGAGATTTGCCAAATTTCCTCCAAGATATGACAAGATTGTCTATTCTTCTACAACTTATATTGTCAAAGAAGAGCTTGTGACCCACTTGACTCAAAGACAAGGTCACCATAATTCATCCACTAGAGTGTGCAAATCCAGTGGCTGGAGCTTCATAGGCAAGGAGGAAGAAGAATGCTTCTTGGAGGGAGAGAGGATATTTGCTACTGGTGGTGATTCACAAATTTTAAGTGATTCTGTCCTACCTACTCCTGCTCCGTATATAGATCAATTCTCATTCTTTGGTTGGTTTCTTTCTCTTGGGCTGCACCCATCCATGTTATTTTATGTCATTGAATTGGTTGAACAATCTAGATTGTTACAGTTGAAACACTAATTCACCTAGATCCGTTGGGTCAAATAGATACTCAACTTATCAAAATTGGATCCATTGGCACATGTAGCTCGTGGGCAGATTGGTAATCCCTATAGTGGATGAGGCGGAAGGCAACTTCTAATATGATAACAAATCAAAATCCACTTCTTAGTACGATTATGCAAAGCAGAAAATGTGCCAACAAAAATCTACATTCGTTTCATGTGCACCATACGAGTCTTGTTTGCCACATGCGGATACCATAAAACGCCTGACTCTTCATATGCTTTGTGTTTGCACATGACTTCATCAAAAAAGCGCCTTCATTACGTCCACCTTTTTGAAGAAATCAGAGAAAGAGAAAGAACTTGAATGAAGAATTTCTCAAACTCTTGATATTAAATTTGTACACGAGGATCATTGCTTATTTACACTTCTTCCACACTTATTTATGGAATGAAATACAATCAAATCAAATAAAATCTGATCTGCCTAAATTAAACTATCCATATTTACAATATATTCTACACTCTCCCTTAAGTTGGGTTGTACATATTATACATGCCCAACTTGTCACTTAGTTCTTCGAAATTGATCCTTGAGAGAGCTTTTGTAAGTATGTCTGCGATTTGATGTCGTGAAGGAATATACGAGAGTTCCACAGATCCTTTTGCCATGTTTTATGCTATCTGTTATTATTTCGAGTTCTTTTAGGATTCTACGAATCCATATACCTTCACAAATTCTGAGTGCAAGAGCTCTAAATTCCACTTTAGCACCGCTTCTTGCAACCACAGACTACTTTTTTACTTCTCTATGTTACCAGATTACCTAGATCGTACAATAGCCTGCGGTCTATCGTCTATCGGTAAGATCCCCAGCTTAGTTTGCATCGAGTACACATGTATACCTCGATCTTTGTTCTTTCGAAATAATAACCGGTACTCTTGAGGCATCTCAAGATTATGTAGACAATGTTCATGTGCTCTTCTGTAGGACTATTCATAAATTAACTTACCACACTGAAACCCGATATTAGGTCGTGTGTGGGATAGATAGATGAGGAAGCCTACAAGTCGTTGATATCTCCCCGTGTCTATTGGTGCATGGTCCTTTCCAGAGCCAATTTTATTGGAAGCATCCATTGGAGTATCGATAGGCTTGCACCCAAGCATGCCTATTTCTTTTAGTAGGTTCAACATGTATTTCCACTGTGATGGGAATATTCTGTGTTTAGATTGAGCTAGTTCTATGCCAAGGAAGAATTTTGAATTTCCGAGATCTTTTATATCAAATTCCTGAGTGAGGGGCCCCTTTAGATTTGCGATTTCTTTCTCATTATCACCAGTGATGATGATATCATCGACATAGACAATAAGAATGATGATTTGTCTTTCTGAAAGATTTTCACAAATAAGTTGTGATCTGCTTGATACTGAGTGTATCCATGCTTTGTCATAGAAGTAGTTAGCTTGTAAACCATGCTTTGGGAGATTGCTTAAGACCATGTAATGACTTGTGAAGCTTGCATACCCTGTTGTTATGGGTGCCAAGGCCGGGGGGAATTTCCATATAAATTTCTTCTTCCAAGTCACCATTTAGAAAGACATTTTTGGCGTCCAATTGGTATAAATGCTAATCCTTGTTAGCAGCTAGAGAGAATAAGATTTTTATAGTGTTGAACTTGGCCACTAGATCAAAGGTTTCTTGGTAATCAATGCCATAGGATTGTGAGAATCCTTTGGCTACAAGATGGGTCTTTAGTCTTTCAACTGTTCCATCAACTTTAAGTTTGACTTTAAAAATCCATTTGCACCCAATTGTTTTCTTTCCCTTTGGTAGTTCAGAAACAAACCATGTACCATTCTTTTGTAGGGCTTTTACTTCACTTTTCTCCATCCAGGGTGTTTGAGAACTTCATCAATACTATTTGAAACTTAAATATTATCAAAGGCGGCAACACACGTCCGATAATTTGGTGACAATCCTTCATAAGAAATAAAGTTGGAGATGGGATGCATCGTGCAGGATCTATCTCCTTTCCTTAAAGCAATTGGAATGTCAAGGTTATTATCCGCAGGTGAAGTAGATTTATGATTATCTACCTGAGTGAATGTCCATGAGAGTTGGATCCGATTTTGACTCTTGAACTAATACTGAATGTGTCTTTCGTCTTATGTGTATACACGAAATTGCTTCACTACAGGACAAGGAGATGTAGGAATGGGATGTGACACAGGGGGATTGGATAGAGGGTGAATGATGTTGGGGTCTAGTTCGAAAGAGTATAATGGATGATGGTATTCACTCAAATTCTCCCCTTGAATGTCTGGAGTAGTATTATGACTGTTGTTCAAAGAAAGTGACATTCATGGCGTTGTAAGTTTTCTTGGTGACAGGTGAGTAACATTTGTAGCACTTTTGGAATGGTGAGTAGCCGAGGAAAATGTATTTGGTGGATCTTGGATCAAGTTTACTACGATTGTGATGGTGGATGTGAGCAGATGATATACAACCAAATACTTTTGCAGGAATATTTTGAGGGATTACCTTGGTATGGGGATATGATTTGAGAACAAGTTGAACCAGACTATGAAAATTGAGAATTTGAGTGGGCATTTGATTGACGAGATAGGTGGCTATGGAGACGGTATTGCCCTAAATTTTTTTTTTAGTACATTACAAGAGAACATAAGTGAGCTCCTTGAGAAGATGTCTGTTCTTGCGTTAGCAATCCCATTTTGTTAAGGAGTGTCAATGCAGGAACTGAGGTGGATGATGCCTTTTGAGGATAGAAAAGCATCAAGATTTGAGGCAAAGTATTCCTTGGCATTGTCGGTTTTGAGTGCCTGAATAGATGTTTGAAACTGAGTTTGAATCATAGTATTGAATTGTACAAATATACGATTCACTGCAGATTTATCTTTACAAAACAAAGTTATGCGAGTATCATCAACAAATGAAACGAACCAATGATTTCAATGACATCTTCATTAAGAAATAAGTTTGGAAATTTGCAAGATAAGTAAAGTTTGGATGACCAAGATAATAGTGTCATAATATGATTTTGGCATATTTGTTGTTGGAAGAGGTAGAGCGGTAGCTAGCTAAATTTCCGTAGCGAGGTGAAGTCCCGTGAATAACATAGTTTGGAGCACGATTCAGCGCTACCAATCGTCTTCTTGTTTCCGTATCCTGAAATTCACACAGTTTAAGAGAAAATTTAGCAAGCCACTCTAAATCATGAGTTAACTTTCCTATAGATAATAAACTACAGTCCAATGAATGAACATGAAGGACTGCTTTCAAGTATATATTTGGCATTATCGTTACGGAACCAACACCGGTGGAATTGTCTCGGTGTGGAACATAATTATGAAGGGGGGGATATATTGCCGGTCATGTTATCTGATGTGTTCGAGTCAATAATCTATTTTCCGAGAGACCTATTTATATTTAAGGTATTAGGGAAAATATCTTCATTGTGGGTTGAGTAACCATATAAGCTCCAGATGGGCTGAGGCATCAGTGGACATTTTTTGGCCTGAGTGGGCTGAAATTTCAAATTGGGCTTGATTTTTAGTGGGCCTGTGCTAGGAAAAGAATCCAGCCTAATGTTCAGTCTTCTCACGTGTCTCGCTGCTTGGTAGGTTACGCAACTTCTTCATCAGCAAGTCAATCTGTTAAGTGCTGAAGGGGTTGGATGCCAACAGCTAATTGTGGGCGACGTGAGCTTGCGGTGGCGCTCTGACTTGGGCTTCAAGTCATGTGTCTTCCCGTGAATCACCCAACATTTATCTTTGGTGTACCTAGCTTTGTGACACTGGTCACACCAAGGACGACCAACTGCCTGTCTCCATCATTCTGTTGAGGCTCGTGACTGTCGTCGTTGAGTCGAGACTGGAATCGACAAGTCACAAGTGATGTCAGCAGTAGTAGTCGGCTCGAGCATAATCTTCTGTTGGCTTTCTTCGCGGACTTCAGTAAATGCCTCACGTACGACAACAACTTTGAGCCTAAGAATGCATGAGCGTATGCTGTCCAATGAGGAGTCAAAGCTGAACATGAACTTGAAGGTCCTCTACTTCTCATTGATTTGTCGATGGAGTCAGCATTGGGCCCATTGATGAACATCAAAGATGTTAACTTGCTGCCAATTGCGAGAAAGGGTGTTGAAATATTGTGTAACATATAGCTCACCTTGTCTAAAGTCGTGAAGATTTGATTCGACTTGACATCTTGTCCGACTGAGTAGAGGAAAGTTTTCCCTAATTTCGTTGGTCATCGAATTTATCAGCCAAGACATCACCATGTGATTCTTAGCATTCTAGAATTTGTATTTTGGGTCTTTGGGTGAGGATACGACAGAGGCGCTGGTGAGGAAATCTTTGTTCCCTTTGTCGCATATATACATCCTTATGGATTGCTACCATTGGAGATAATTCTGACCGTTGAATTTGTGGCCGATGATATACGAGCCTTCGACTCTGACTGGAGCATTAGGGGTTGACATGACTTTTGGTTTTTTGTTGCATCTAATGAGCGAGAACAAGATTGGTGACTGTGGTCGCTGAGAGTTTGCTGCGCTTTGAAGAAAGAGATGGTAGATTAATGCTCTGATACCATGAAGAAATCTAACGAGAAAAGGAGAAAGAACTTAAATGAAGTGAAGAAATCTGCCGAGAGAAAGAGAAAGAACTTGAATGAAAAATTTCTCAAATTTTTTATATTAAATCTATACATGAGGTCATTGTTTATTTATACACTTCAACCCTACTTGTTTATGGAATGAAATACAATAAAATCAAATAAAATTTGATCTTCCTAAATAAATAAAATCTGATTTGCCTAAATTAAATTATTCATACTTATAATATATTCTACACTTTTACTAAAAACTTTATATAAATTTATATTTAAATGATTAAATGCCTCAATCTCTCTCTAGATTGTAGGTGTAGATTAAATTATCTTATGAGAATCCCAAGAACTCTCTTTCTTTTTCTTCACCTTCCTTTTGCTATGTTTTGAAAAAAAAATTGAAAACAATTTTATTTTTAAATTTTCAAAATTTTCCCTAGGTATTCCCTTTTTTCTTTCTCATTTTAACAATTTATATATTAAACGGGAGCTTTGGCCAAGGGTAAAATTGATACCGTGTGACCTAGTGATCACGGGTTAGAGTTGCAGAAATCGCCTCTTGTAATACAGGGTAAGATTGCATACAATAGATCCTTCCCTAGGATCCCGCATTGACGGAAGTTTCGTGCACTAGATTATCTTTTAATTAACAATTTATATATTAATTGCAATATGAAAAGAAAATTACCTTCTCTCTCAACATATTGTCTTCCTCTTCTCTTCTAAGGAGTAAATGTTGAATCTAACTATATATTTTTTTCCTAAATTCTTGCCTTTTATACTCTCTCTTATGTTTTAATCTAGTTGACACCGGATTTTACCCTTTACCTTTTCCAGCATTTGTTTCTTTTTCTCTTTCAATGAAATCAATGCTAGAATGCTATTTCCTTTTGGCATTTTCTCCCTTTCTTTCTTTTGCCAATTTACCTTTTCTTACTTTTACGGTCAATACTAGAATTATAATCTTTCTTTCCACCATAACTATCATTTCTTTCTACCATAAGGAGGGAATATTTAATAAATCATTTCCCCATCTTTATTTTTCTTTCAATTAAGTCATTATCAGACTGATACTCCCTTTTGGCATTTCTCCCTTTCTCTCTTTCTCTAATTTTGCCTTTTTAGAGTCAATACTGGAATTATAATCTTTCTTTCCTCCATAATCTATCAATTTTTCGTGCATCAGGTTGCTTATGGAAGGTCTATTTAATACATCAAATTGTTGATATATCTTCATTTGATATGACTTATGTTTTAAAATTTATGTTTGACATATCTATGCTCTAGCTTGAGGAGTAGTAATTTGTGTAATCATGTTATAAAATGTTTATAGAATGGGAGTCTTAGTGTAACGATCAAGTTGCTAGCGTGCGACCTAGAGATTACAGGTTTGAGTCTCGGAAACAATCTCTTACAAAGCAGGTAAAATTGCGTACAATAGACCCTTCCCCGGGATCCCACATTGGTGGGAGCTTTGTGCACCTGGCTGTCCTTTATGTTATAAAATGCTTATACCCTAATTTCACTTTTGTATTACCTGGTGCTATTTGTTTGGTGCTCATATTGTAGAAACTTGTTTGTGTGTTACGTGATATGTGTAAACTAATGAACTTTGTATCACTGTTTCTACTTTCTAACTAGTCTAATTTTTTTTCATGGACATTTTTATCATATGCTTGCTCTATCTGATCGTTGCAAACAAATTCACTTCATCTATATTGATTCTTGCTAGTGTTTATATGTGTCTATTGATGAGAAACCCAAATCATTCATTTTGAACTTTTACTGACTCTCTGACATTTATTATTTCTTTATCCTTGACAGAGCTATAATGTTCTTGGTTATGATGATAAGATCTTGGATGGTTTCTATGATCTTTATGGTGTTTCAATTGAGTCAACATTTTCAGAAATGCCTTCCCTTATGGATTTACAGCAAATACCAATCTCTGACAATATTGGTTGGGAAGTTGCATTGGTAAACAGGAAAGAAGATGCTGACCTTTCCAAACTTGAAGAGAAAGCACTACTAATGGCTAAAAAGCTAGGGGCTGAATCTTTGGATTCATCAGGGAGTCTCTTAGTGCAGAAGGTTGCCTTTTTAGTTGCTGACTATATGGGTGGAAAAGTTTCTGATCCTGAAAGCATGTTGAATTCATATCGGAACCGTAGAAGCCATCTGATGGCAAATATTGGAAGCATTGTGCTACCACTTGGACATTTGACAGTTGGTTTAGCTCGTCATCGTGCTTTAATGTTTAAGGTTAGCAGCTCTTTGCATTTTAATGATTGTAAGAAATTGTTTTAGCTCGATGATATGTACTTCAAAGCCATTTATCTTAATTTTTTTAATAGAATATTAGCTCAAAGTACAACTAAAAATGTTATGTGAACACTACATTTAGTTCTCTAGGAAGGTACAATATAGTTCCACACTTATGGAAGCTATTTATTAATTTCTCTTATTTTCTGCAAAAGTAATCATTGCTTTGAGTTTACTTATTTTCAGACTGCGTTCATCATGAACTTTTGTAGAATTCACTTCATCGGCTGAAGTTCAACCTAATCCAAGACAGCTGACGAAGTAAATTCTACAGAGTTCAAATTGACCTGAGGCAAGTCTTAGATTCAACTAAGTTGGACTCAGTTTGAGACATGACCTATTCCACTGAAGTTAACCAGGTTCAACCACAATCAAGAAGGAAGCATGAGCTTGACCCATGCCGAAATATATCCAGTCTTAAGCTCAAACCTAGGTCGCTATATAAGGTCTGTCTCAACCTAGATAAAGCCTTGTTTGATGGCCAACCAGACCTAGATTTTCCAGACTACTGTGGCAGGCTCATAGCCACATCAAAACAAACTCATACTCCAGCTCAAGCTCAATCAATCTCATATGATCAAGCAGTAATTGGTAAACGATAATAAATCTAAACCCCAACTTGCATCCAACCAAAAGAGCAATGTTGTGAGTTAAATGATTCTAGATGAAGAAGCTAAATGGCAGGTGAAGAGCTGTCCTCACTATGATGTTTGATATCCATGTAGATATTATTGGGGAAACATTTTTTCACCACATGCTTATTTATTGTGAACCACTTTTGCACTCAGTGGTTAAACTCCATGTTTTCGACTTTATCCGCATCAAATTAACAAATTTTCTTTTCTTTACTATTGCAGCTTTTTAGTTGTTTATGCCATATTTATGCTCTTGGATCAGTATATGACAAACTTATCCCTAGAGTCGCTTATTGCATCTTCCTTAAATATTCTCATTCCAAAAGGTTAAATGTATCACAACACCATTTTCACTGATATTAGATTCTTTGAGACAGCATTTTATTTCTTGAACTCTTCACCATATCGCTCAAGTCCATACAACTTCTCTACCAACTATATACACCTCCCCACATTATATCTATACTAATACTCGACTACAATTGTATCATTGGCACAAAGATATATCTTGATCAGATTCTTAACCTCTCCAACCGACTTTGTCAATAAATAATTTGACATAAATTCTTCTTCCATCTTTCATCTGATATACGCTTATTGCTCTTTGAAATGGTAAACCTTTTTTTTTTCTTTTACCAATTTAGTGTTCTTAAAAAATTAATACCCTTTTTGTGAATTTGCCCCGTCGTTATATGGCAATTCCTAGGTCATTCTAGAAAGTCATCTGGTGTCCTTCTAAAAATAGACAATGGATGATGAGATTTATGTTGGGACTAATGCGTACGGCTAGAGGGGGGTGAATAGCCGATCACCCACTTGATTCGCCGATTCTTCTTACACGTGTTAGTACGCAATGGAATACAAAACAAACTAAAGCTAACACAAAGGAAGACAAACCAATTTAACGTGGTTCGGAGATAAAGCTCCTACTCCACGACTGTCCGTAAGGTGGACGATCTCGATTCGTCGGTGGATGACTCCTCAGAAAGCCTCCGGCTAGCTCGCGTCGCTCCTTGTGGGTGGAGAAACCTCACCACAAACTCTCGACAACACCTGAGCACTTGAAGACTACTAATAAGCTTTACCCAATCTTATTTCATCAACCTTTGCCAGCCAAATCGAGCTCTCTTAAATAGAGCTCACAGCTGAAACAACCGTTACCAGTCGACTGGTGCCAAGACCAGTCGACTGGTCCACCTTGGATTTGAACGTTACAACCCAACGTTTGAATTCCAGCCGACACCAATCGACTGCTACATGCAGCAGTCGACTGATCTTTCTGTGACCCTTACCAGTCGACTGATCCAAGCATCAGTCGACTGATCAAACCCTAAACCTAGGGTTTCAGCCCCGAGTACAATCACTCAGCACTCGTCCTCACCCGACCAATCTAAACCTAGCCTTCTAGCCTCCTCCATCAGCCTTGCGTCCCTCGGATGCCTCCCCATCCTTCACGCCTTGCCTTCTGGAGCTTCCTTCGGCCTCGGTCCTTGTTGTCGGGTCTTCCTTTGCTAAAATGCCACTTGGACTTCCCTCATTGTACCTGTATCCTGCATACTCACAATGCATATCAAATACAACAATAAACCTAACTTAAACCTTTGCCCAAACATCAAAACCCAAGGTACCTAGATTGCTCCAACAATCTCCCTCTTTTTGATGTTTAGCAACCCGTTTAAGTTAGGGAAACAACAACAAAGCAAATAAATCATGGAACCTAATCTTAGGCTCCCCCTTTACTTAAACTCCTCCTTGAGTAGGTTTTCTTTGCAAAGGTACTTCTCCTCCTTTGCCAACAAATGCTCCTCCTTCACTTAAGCTCCCCCTTGAGTTTGGATTTCTTGCAAAGGTGTGTTGGTTTCCCACTTAAACCCAACACTTCTCCCCCTTTGCCACACATCAAAAAGAACTCCAACAATTTTTCAATTATTGGATTCTTTAACCTCTAATGATCATAAACAAAGTGTATTAACCCCCCATAAGATTATACACTTGTTTTTCATCATTTGGAAATTTTTCGACTGTTGAAAAATAATTTCAGCCTGTATCAGTCGACTGAGACAGTTACCAGTCGACTGATCCCCATCGAATAACCATACAGTAGTTAGTCTCTCTCTTAAAACACTGTTATCAGTCGACTGCCCCCTGTACCAGTCGACTGGTACCCTGAAAACTGCATTTTCAACATTTTTGACCCAATTTCAGAAATGCACCAGAAATTTCACAAATCTCCAAAAATTTTCAAATTTTGTGGAGAGGTTTGTGGTCCCCGTGTCTACTTGGGAAAAATATATTTAAAAATATATCTATCACCAATCCCAAGAATGACACAAAATCCAAAACTATCTAAATGGTTCAATAGAACCTTGACTTAAAGTCCTAGTTTTTGTCTCCTCTTGATGTATCTGCCCATACCAAACCACAATGCATCCCTAGCATTGCTTTATATGACATCTACACATCAAAACCCAATTTTCATGCAATATGACCACAATGTCATATTTTCATACATGAACCATACACCCATTGTGCCAAAACTTAAGGATTGAGACTCAAATCCATCTCCAAACCTTTTGGCACACTCCATAGTCTATCTAGACTTCCGGGAGAAATCCTCCCGAGATCCATTTACCATGGATCCCAACTTGACTCTTTGAGCTCCCCCTTTAGCTCTTAACCTTAGCCACCTCCCTAGGTGACTCTTCTACAATTACTAGGCTGCACCGGTGTACCTCCGGTGACTCTTGGCCTACATTCATAACTTCCCTAACCTTTGACACCTTGTCCTTGGTTAAATTCTTCTTTTCCTTAACTTTAAATGGATTATTTTTGCCATTTTTTAATCTTCCATTCTTAGCATAATTATATGCTACCCTAGCATATTTTCTTTCATTTGCCTTGGAAGCACCCAATTTGACATTTTTGGATTTTTGAACACCCAAGCACATGTCAAGTCCCCTAGGTCCAATAATGAACCTATCTAGGATTCTTTCTATTTCTTCAAGTCTTGCCCTCAAGACTTGATTTTCCGACTCTAGAGTTCTAACCCTAGAGTCAACATGTCCACCTTGGACATTCCTAGACCTACCCGCCTTTCTAGGCATATGTCTCCCCTTCTTGGGATTAATGCCGTGCTCATTTACTACCTTCCTTCCCTTAGGCATGGTAGTTTGGGTCTTATTTTGTCTAGCCTTGGGTAATGATTTCCTAGAATTATCTACCTTGTTAACCCTATTCTTATCATTATACCTAAATCCATGATTATTCTTAACAAGCATATAAGAATTGGAAATCGGATTTAATTTCAAATAAGGGATTACCTTCCCTTTTACCTTTGAACCTCCCCCTTGACTTGAGCTCCTCTTCTTCTCCAATTTCTTCAAGTGCGCCAATTTCTTGATTTCTCCTTTCTTTGGGCACTTGGTGTGGTAGCGTCCACGCTCACCACACGTGAAGCAAATTATATGCTTCTTCTCCTTTTTTTTCCTACAACCCATGTTAGTTTTCGAAGAAATTAACTTGGGTTTAGGGTTTACCTCCTTTTTTTTACCTAATGGACACTTGTCCTTGTAGTGTCCCTTTTGATTGCACCCAAAGCAAATTATGTGTTCCTTTGACTTTGCTTTGGTGGAGGTTTCTTCTTGCTCCGGCATTGAAGATGGTCTCTCCTCCCCCTCAATCTTTGAAGTGGAGACTTCTTCTATTTCTTCCTCACTTGAAGATGTGGACGATTTCACTTCCTCCTCTTTGGATGTTGAACTCGATTCAACTTCCGATTGGTCCTTCTCTTTCTCATGGACCAATGAACCCTTATCCTTGGATTTGTCCACTCCTTGTTCTTGTGTCGAATTTTCATGTAGAGCTATCACCTTTCTCCATAGCTCATAAGCATTTTTGTGATCACCTACACGTGACACAATATGAGAAGGTACTAAATTTAGAATAATTTGCATTACCTCCTTATCCGACTCTGCTTCCTCTATTTGATCCTTGGTCCAATATCGAGGTCGGAGTCGTTTTCCCTTCTTGTCCGTTGGAGTTTCGAACGGAACCTCCAATGGGGTCCAATGGTCCCAATCCATTTGGAACCATGTCTCCAACCGCTTCCTCCAATAATCGAAGTCATCTCGATCGTATGGAGGAGTATCCCATCCTAGCGGACCTTCCGAATCCATCTTCCTCTAGCATCTTTGCTCTTTTGGCGGTTATTCCAACAAGAGCAACCCCGGCTCTGATACCATTTGTTGGGACCGGTGCGTACGGCTAGAGGGGGTGAATAGCCGATCACCCACTTGATTCGCCGATTCTTTCTACACGTGTTAGTGCGCAACGGAATACAAAACAAACTAAAACTAACACAAAGGATGACAAACCAATTTAACGTGGTTCGGAGATAAAACTCTTACTCCACTGTTGTCCGTAAGGTGGACGATCTCGATCCGTCGGTGGATGACTCCCCGGAAAGCCTCCGGCTAGCTCGCGTCGCTCCTTGTGGGTGGAGAAACCTCACCACAAACTCTCGACAACACCTGAGCACTTGGAGACTACTAATAAGTTTTACTTAAGCTTATTTCGTCAACCTTTGCCCAGCCAAATCGAGCTCTCTTAAATAGAGTTTACAGCTGAAACAGCCGTTACCAGTCGACTGGTGCCAAGACCAGTCGACTGGTCCACCTTGGATTCGAACGTTACAGCCTAACGTTCGAATTTCAGCCGACCCCAGTCGACTGCTACATGCAGCAGTCGACTGATCTTTCTGTGACCCTTACCAGTCGACTGATCCAAGCATCAGTCGACTGATCAAACCCTAAACCTAAGGTTTCAGCCCCGAGTACAATCACTCAGCACTCGTCCTCACCCGACCAGTCTAAACCTAGCCTTCTAGCCTCCTCCATCAGCCTTGCGTCCCTCGGATGCCTCCCCATCCTTCACGTCTTGCCTTCTGGAGCTTCCTTCGGCCTCGATCCTTGTTTTCGGGTCTTCCTTTGCCAAGATGCCACTTGGACTTCCCTCATTGTACCTGTATCCTGCATACTCACAATGCATATCATATACAACGATAAACCTAACTTAAACCTTTGCCCAAACATCAAAACCCAAGGTACCTAGATTGCTCCAACAATTTATGCTCTGCTATCACAAAGATTGAGGAAGTTGCTTCTCTTTCTTGTGGTGAACAACTTGTGGCTGTTGGGTGTTCATTGATTGACAAGGCAAAATTAGTTGCCAAAAGTTGCACTCAGATTTATGATGATGATTATTTTGAGCATTCTCTCTTATTACTCTTCTCAATTCAGTTTAGCCCCTGGGGCTATGGTGCAGCGGAAGGGCGACTAGTTGTCATCCCAGGCATCTGTGGTTCGATCCCTAGCTACGGCGTATTTTGTAGGAATTTTTCCTTCAAATGGAACGCGACGCGGGCTTCTAGATCGCCCGCCGTGAGCACTTCGCGATTTACTCTAGCGGCTTGTGGGAAACTTCCGTGGGGCCGGGTCGGTCGCTCGAGGTTCAACGTTATCCAACTTCGTTAATCAATTTTTTTTCTTCTCAATTCAGTTTGAGTTATTTTTCTTCGTGATAGTTAATGAGATGTAATGTATGTTTCAGATAGATGTCAAAAATGTTTTTCAGTTGGACAATCTTTCTGAAGAAGCTCATATGGAGAAATCTACAAGTTAGTTGATTCCCAAAAATTCATGCTAACTTGATGCAAACTCAAAAAAGGCTGGCTATGACTCTAACAAAGTCCTTGTGTATTCAAATGTTTTGTGAAGTGGCCACTCAAGTTGGTTTCGCGTGCAACAAACCAGATATTTTAGTGTCTGTTTGGTGGCACTATCAGGGATTCAGAATTGTAATTTGGCAATTTACGTTGATGCCATTTTTAATTGGAATTGATGGACATCACAAATATTTTAAAGCATCTAGAAGCCAAATTTGTTATTAAAGTTATGGGAAGATATTATTATTTTCTTGGATTGGAAGTTACTTATATCTTCAAAGACTAGTAGATATTCCTATTATCCCAAATCATAATTCTTGGCAATGGTGTGGTAAGTCAGTTCATGCAAAAGACTAAAAGCTACTGGGATGCAATGTTATGAATTTTGTAGATATTAAAAATGTCCAATGAAGATTTCCTTTAGAGGAAGTATGATAATCTGAATATTGAAATATTTTTGCTGTTAATTATGTTGAATCTATTATTCACAGAAGGTTTTTTTTTTTACATATTTGGAGGCAATCTAGCAGACACGAATCTAAGAATCTAGGAATTAGAGCCAGGAAGGGCTTGAACTTAATGTAATAAACAACAATAACCAAGCCTTATCCCATTAGGTGGGGTGGGCTATATGGATTCTTCTATGCCATTGGGCTCTATCCCTTATTATATCATCATCTATATTTAAATAAATTTTATCTTATTTTATAGTTCATAACCAAGTCTTTTTTTTTTGGCCTTTTTTTCCCGCATCTTTTTTGTTGTTGAACTTAATGTAATAAATTATATATTATTATCAAGAAAGAAAACAAACCTACTTATAGAAAGACTTGACAATAAAAGTTGGGACTTCTTGTTATGGGCCGGAAAACTACTATGGCGACTTGTTCTTCCCACTATCGGCATTTGGTCGACGACAAAAAAAAAAAAGTAAACCAAAAGATAAATCAAACAGAACAGCAGGAACTACTGCTAGTTTGCTTGAATTGGTCAAGGGAAAAGAAAAATAAACAATAAAACAACAAGGATGAAAGGAAAAGAGAATGGAAGTCTTTCCTCCTTTTCCAATGGTCTTGGTTAGCTTCGACAACAAAAAAAGGCAAAAACAAGGGTTGCTCTTGTTGGAGTGGAAGAAAGACTAAGGTTGCCATTGGTCAGCTGGAAAACAATAAAAGGGAAGAAGGAGGGCTTCTCTTGAGAAGAAGAAGAAGAAAAAAAAAGAGCTGTCGTTGGAGAAGAAGAGAAAAACAACTATGCTACAATTAGGAAGAAAAAAAATAAAGAGAAGGAAGGAGAAGAAGAAGTAGGCACGTGGAGGCTTACGCGTGAGGCTGTGGCAGCGAGACTGCGAAAAGAATAAAAAGAAAAGAGAGGAGAGAATATGTTTTCTCAAAAATTCGAACTGGTTTAACCCAATTAAACTTGGTTCGGTCATAACTTGTCAAATCAATCTTGGTTTGGACCAACATACTCCTTATCTCGGAGCCTACTCGATGGATTTTGTTTGACCCCAATCCAATTTTAATTCAACACTTTCACTTCGTTTTCAATAATTTAATTCGTTTATTTATTTATTTAATTAAAAAATCCATTACTTAAGAAAACTTATAGAGATAATAAATAAATAAATAATGAGCAGATGCTTGAAAAAAATTGGATGGATCCAGGAAGGGCTGGGCTATAGCCCAGGACTGCCCTTACGTGGATCCGTTGCTTCAATCTAGTAACATGACAAATGGCAACAAAGTGTTATAGCTCAATTTAGTGAGAATAAGAACATGGAGTAATGACATACAAAATCTGTGAAATGACGTGGATAATTCTTTACTTGTTGATCTCAAATTTTCAAGCATTAAACCATTGAACATACATTTAATAATTAAGCGGTCATTTGCATGTAAGTAGTCTTATGGTTCATGAACATTTCACTTGAGATGTCATATACAAAATTATCAGCATGCTGCATATCATACACTTCATTTGAATTGTAGATTGTCATAATTTTTACCTAGCCACTTGGTTTTGACTTGTGTTTTGTTACAAACAGAGAGCATAGATATCTATGCTCTAGCTTGAGCTGGAGTGTTAGAATAATAAACTGAATGCCTTACCTATTATTTTTCTTGTTAATTCGGCTTAGAGGCTATATTTTTATGGGTTTTGTAATCGCCTTTCTATACCAATAACAAAATATTTTTTCTCTAATGTTTTGATCTTGCCCTTAAATTTGTTCTTTTAGTTACCTCACAATTTAGCTCTTGAGATGAATGACAAATTTTAGTAAGAATCTTACTCTTTTAGATACAATTTTAGCGTGACAAATCTGATGTTGACTTTTAGATCTTCAAGTTTGCACTAACACTTCTTACATGGATAAAATGAAAATGTATTGACTGTTCCCTGAAAAAAAGACATGTATGTATCCTATGACATTGTAGATGCCTTGTGGAACAAATCTGATGATTTGAATGCGTTGGATTACTATAGTTCCTTTTGTTCCTTTTTTTTTTTTAATCTCCTGTCATAGAAATGAATGCTAAGCGAGCAGAAGTTAAATTGAGATAAAAATGTGTAGCTTGCTAAAGTGGACAATTACTCTCTGATATTTTGATACCACAGTTTGTGAAATCTAGTAGTTATGTGCTGTAGGTTTTGGCTGATAGTCTGGGCATATCTTGCCGGTTAGTGAAAGGGAAGCAATATACGGGTTCAGATGATAGTGCTCTAGCCACCGTGAAACTTAATGATGGAAGGTAACACTTGCATGTACAAAGACTGACTTCCATTTTATTAATTCTTCTGCTCGTGTGGAGATTTGAAGTCCGTGAAGTAACAAATGGCTTAGTTAATATGCCTGATAGATTTTTTGGAGAGGAAAGGAAAACTAGGGGAAATTCACCTCCTGATATGCTTGACAACTGGTAGAATTTGATACTACTTAGTTTGAAAATTCAAAATGTGGATTGGCAACCAGTTTTCTGGCAAAGATTTTAACTGCATGCCATGCTTCTAGCAAGCTCCCTTCCCATTGTTGAGAATGACCGCTCCAAGGACTGTTCAAGTCAATCCACCTCGTACTAGCCAAGGCATTGTGCTCCGGAATGCTAGATGTTGTTCGCATCTCATTTGCATTCAACAACACATGATAACAAAGCAGTCATATGCATGAAAAACACCACTATTTCAAATATGATTGATTAAAAAAAAAGGAAATGCAAAATATAAAATTTTAACAGTACAAAATGTCTCATAGTTGCAAAAATAACTATTGCATGTTCAAATATGAAAAACAGTCACAAAAATAGTAGAAACAACAAAAGAAAATAGAAAAAGGGACACTTTAAAGCTTCAACTCTAGTATACATGGTATCTCATAGCAACAAAGTAGCAATGTGCCTTAAGCTTGATTCAAAGAGCTTACTAGCTTCGGGCTGACCTGGAGAAAAAATGTACGAATACGATTATCACTAAAATTGATGGAAGAGCTTCCTAATGAAATCAAACAAAGTTAGACAAGTATATAAATAAGAAGGCAAAATGCAAATATATCATATCTCATATATATCTGTCTATAAAATGAGCCACACTCCATCTTAGACTTATTATCCATTCTTTGATGGGGAAGCCTAATGATATACAACAAAAGGGTTGTGCTTCACTTGTATCAATCGAGGGCTTGCTTCAACTGTTAGGTTGGAACTCTTTGACCATGTTATCTCTAGTCAGCCTTGATGGGATCGATGGACTGGCTAGAAAGGGGGTGAATAACTTTTCATCCAATTCACTTGTTTCCTACAATTGTTAGCGCAAACGGAAACTCAATTTATCAATTAGAACAATGCTAACACTTTACCGTTTACATGGTTCGGAGATTTCTTGCTCCTACTCCACGGCGTGCCCTTGAGGTGGACGAACCCTTGATCCTTCGGTGGATCACTCCCCGATAATCTCCGGCTAATGCTTTCTCCTTCTCGGCCGAGAACAACCTCTCACAAATCCTTTCCTCTTTACAAGATGAAAACTAGGGTTTAGGAGGAAGAGAGAAGACTTGGAGCTTGAGCACTTGAGTAAGGATTTCACAATAGAAACGCTAACCCTTTGCTAGTCTCAAGCTCCTCTTTAAATAGAGGAAAGAGCTGTTAACAAAACAGCTCAGCCCTGACACCAGTCGATTGCCCCCAGGGCCAGTCGACTAGTGTCCAGCCAACGACTGGATTTCGAACAGACCAGTTGACTGGTCCCCAGATCAGTCGATTGCTACATGCTGTTCGACCTTACAGAAAGATTAGTCGTCTGGTTCCTTACCAGTCGACTGCTACAATACACTCTCAGCGGTGCCAGTCGACTACTTCCCTTGCCAGTCGATTGCCCAACTTACAAGCTCACTCTCAACCTCTCCGGAGTCGCCCTTTGAAGCCCTCTTCCTTTGGCTCTCGTCCCTCGGATACATACGAGCCCACGGCTCGTCTCCATGCCATCCTTCGCGTATACCTTGAAGTCCGCTTCCCTTGGCTCCACTCTGTTGCTCCTTGTCCTGCGGTCCCTCGGATGCTCCATCCTTCACCGGCTCGAGGACCCGAGCACTAGAATGAGATCTTCCATATGTGTGTTCCACCAAGTCCTGCATGACTCAAACACACATTAAACCAATATGAAAACCTAACTTAATCATATTGACACACACATCAAAACCCATGATCTACCCTCTCAAACTTGGGTCGATTGGACTAACAATCTCCCCCTTTTTGATGTGTGACAATATGTTTAAGTTAGGAACAAAGATAACAATTTAAAATTAGAGGCATAGCATACTAAGAAGCATAAACATGCATCCTCCCCTTAACCTATGCCTTATCACATGATTTTCAATTTTTGCACAAACATGAAGAAATAAGTTAAATTTTAACTTAAACCCTTTAATTCTCCCCCTTTGACACCATCAAAAAGATTGTACTAAACAAGGTTAACCTTTGATATCAAATGAAGACAGTTTTAAATTCTGAAAATAACTAGAAATCAAAAAACTCAGGTACCAGTCGACTGAGTCAGTTACCAGTCGACTGGTATCAACGAAACTACCCTTCTGCCAAGAAACAGTAAGATCAGTCGACTGACTCTTGGTACCAGTCGACTGATACATTTTTGATTCGAATTTCAGCCTTTTGAGCTGAATTTCAGAAATGCATAAGAAATTACAAAAAATTCGAAAAATTATGAAATTTTGCAAACGTATTTCATTTGATATCCTCTAATAGGAAAAACATGGTTTCATGAAAACTCAATATATTTTTGAATTTTTGACCAAAACTCAAAAACTTTGAAAACCTTCAATTTTGTATCAATATTAAGCCCTAGTTTTGAACCCTTGTATTTTTCAAATATATGTCATAGCAAATAAAACACAAAATTGTTTTTAACATTTGAAATGTCTAACTATGATCTATTGGCAAGATGTCTATTAATTAAACATTTGCTTTCCCCATAGTTGATCTATTATTACTAAAGTGATACAATTCATATTCACCAAAATGCCATAAGCACATGTGAATTATGAGTATCATCCTATCATCTCATATACATAAATAAAATCATAAGTCAAGTTATTATGAGATGTACTAAAGGTAATCCCTATTTAACCCATTTTTATCATAAATTCCTTTTGGCTAAGTGCTCGTCCTTGAGATCTCAAGTCAACCATTTTTCAAAAATTTAAAAATTTAACAAATATAGTTGACTAATCCTAAATCCTTTAACCCTTAAGAATTGACTTTGGTACCCAATAGAAATGCTTTCTAATTGGGTTGACCAAGTACTCCTTAGGGATCCACTTCCTATCTAGGGTTTTTGCCTTAAATTGCCCTCTAGCAAGTAGGTAATGATAGGATTTTTCATTGCTAGATTTTCGAAAACCTAATCTTTCTTTCTTGAAACTTGTCCGTTGGCTCGCAATGATCATGTCTAGGGTTTTTGAATCAATTTCAAATTTCCTAAGGGCTTTAGTAAGATTATCTACCTTTTCCTTAATTCCCTATTTTCTTGTTCTAAGCATGAATTATTTAAACTAGAGGCGGAAGCATGCATATCATCCTTGATTGTCATGGATTCTAAATTTTCATTTAGCATGCAAATTTTATTTTTCAAACATTTGATTTTCTTCTTAGCTTTAAACAAGTCGTCATTAGTGCTAGAAATTATCTTAACTAAAGTGGTAGTGGGTAGATTATATACCTCACTTACTGAGACGTCTGAATCCGAAGTTGAGCCTCCCCCTTCACTTGAGCTCCCTTTATCTTCACTTGAGCTCTTTCCTTCTTCAATTTCAGATGATGCGGAGGCAATATCTTCAATTCCCATTAAAGCAAAATGGGACACATGATGCTCCTCCTCTTCCGATAATGATGAATCATCCCATGTTGCTTTTAAACTTTGGACTTTCTTCCCCTTTTCTTTTATTTTCTTCTTTTCTTCTTTCTTCTTTCCTTCCTTTTTCTTCGAGAGAGGACATTCATCTCTCATATGCCCTTCTCCTTGACAATTATAACATATAATTTTCCTTGTTCTACTTTTGCTCCTTGAACTTTTCCTACCATAAGACTTGTTAGTTGAAAAATATTTAAAAGCTTTCCTCATTTTTCTTACCATGTAAGCTTCCACATCACTATCCATGGATGCACTTGATTCTTTCGAGTCGGATAAGGAAGCCATCTTCTTTTTACCTTTTCCCTTGTTTGCCACAAGGGCTACTCCTCTTGGTTTGTAGACTTCTTCAATTGCTCCTCCAATCCGAGTTTCATAGAGCTCTATGGTTGAGAAGAATTCCTCTAGAGAAGTTTTCTCTAGATCCTTGGATATGTAATATGAGTCCACCATTGAGCTCCAATTTGATGTTCTTGGGAAGGCATTGATGACTTTCATCAATATGTCTCGGTTTGAAAGTTGCTCACCTACACTTGTTAGTCCATTAGGAATTTCTTTAATTCTAGCATGCAAATTTGATACCTTCTCCCTTTTATCAAGCTTGATGTTGTTGAGTTGAGATCGGAGAAGATCTCTCTTTGCCAATTTTGCCTTCGAAGTGCCTTCATGAAGCTCTACTAGCTTATCCCATAAATCCTTAGAGCTCCCAATTCTTGTTACTTCTTGTTGAGGAAGCACACTTAGTAGATGATGCAAGGCTTTTGAATTTGCTAGATAGTCATCTCTTTGCTTCTTGCTCTATCTTATCTTTTCAAGTAGCTTGTTCTCTTGATCCCTAGACACTTCAAAACCGTTTCCCATAATCAACATAATATTAAAATCGGTATTGAAGAATACCTCCATCCTCTTTTTCCACCAAGCGAATTTTCCTTCGAATTTTGGCGGTTGGATGTGCGAGCCGACCATTTTGATGAATATGCTCTTCTTGGCGGTTAGTCCGTTGAAGGCGACCTTGTGCTCTGATACCAATTGATGGGATCGATGGACCGGCTAGAGGGGGGTGAATAACTTTTCTTCCAATTCACTTGCTTCCTAATATTGTTAGTGCAAGCGGAAACTCAATCTACCAATTAGAACAATGCTAACACTTTACCGCTTACGTGGTTTGGAGATTGCTTTGCTCCTACTCCATCGCGTGTCCTTGAGGTGGACGAACTCTTGATCACTCGGTGGATCACTCCCGACAATCTCCGGCTAATACTTTCTCCTTCTCGGTGGAGAACAACCTCTCACAAATCCTCTTCCTCTTTACAAGATGAAAACTAGGGTTTAGGAGGTAGAGAGAAGACTTGGAGCTTGAGCACTTGAGCAAGGATTTCACAATAGAAAACGCTAACCCTTTGCTAATCTCAAGCTCCTCTTTAATAGAGGAGAGAGCTGTTAACAAAACAGCTCAGCCCCGACATCTGTCGACTGGCCCTGGGGGCAGTCGACTGGTGTTCAACCAACGGCTAGTCTAATGGCTTGATTTTGAACAGACCAGTCGACTGCTACATGTTGTTCGACCTTACAGAAAGATCAGTCGAATGATTCCCTTACCAGTCGACTGCTATAATGCACTCTCAGTGGTACCAGTCGACTGCTTCCCTTGCTAGTCGAATGCCCAGCTTACAAGCTCACTCTCAACCTCTCCGGAGTTGCCCTTTGAAGCCCTTTTCCTTTGGCTCTTGTCCCTCGGATGCATACGAGCCCACGGCTCATCTCCATGTCATCTTTCGCGTATGCCTTGAAGTCCGTTTGCCTTAGCTCCACTTTGTTGCTACTTGTTCAGCGGTCCCTCGGATGCTCCATCCTTCACCAAGTCGAGGACCCGAGCATTAGGATGAGATCATCCATGTGTGTGTTCCACTAAGTCCTGCATGACTCAAACACACATCAAACCAATATGAAAACCTAACTTAATCATATTGACATACACATCAAAATCCATGATCTACTTGATCAAACTTGGGTCGATTGCACCAACAAGCCTCAATGAGGCCCAACTACCATAGGCTCACAATATCTTTATTCTTTAGTCATGTGATTTCTGATTGGGCTACACCCTTTTATCACTGATCCACAATATCTTCAAGTTCATGTGAACTTGAGTTAGGTGGGCATCCCAGCACCGCATGCCCTTAGTTAGCTATAGCAAGAGCTAATTGGCACTCACCCACTAGTTTGTATGGGTCTCTCAACCATATCTAATCCCGCAAACAAGACTCAGTTTAAAACTGGAATTCTTTTCTGTTTATTCTTCATTTTGTAATTTGGTGACAGTAAGAAGTTATTTATTTTATGTTGTGTTTTCTTCTTAAAATTGATTGTTCATAATGTATACTAAAATCAATACATAAAAAGAAAATTAATTGAATTATATTTCCTAGATTAAGAGGGTGTTTAACTAAACTTATTAAAAACAGCTTATAAGCTGGTACAATTTATAAGTTGTTTTATAAGTTGTTAGATCTTATTTTAAAATTAAGCTGTTAAAGTGTTTGGATGAAGTTATTTTAAACAACTTAAAGATATTAAAAAAATAGTTTACAATTTTTTATTAACAAAATTACCAAAAAGGGTATAATAAATACACGAAACTAGTTTACAATTTTATAATAAATGTTAAACTTATATTAAAAAAAATAAAACTATTTGATATTTTAATTCAGAACAATTTAAAAAATTTAATGACATCATTAATATTTCAAATAAAAATTATAGTTAAAAATTGATCAATAATATATTTGACAAACCGAATTGGAGAATTTGTGCATCGGGGAGAAAATAAATGAAAGGGAGTGCCAGAGATTTCGTGCGCTGGAAGAAAAGATGACAGAGCGCGTTGGGAAATGAAGTTAGAGTAGAGAGAGTTGTTAGGTTTGTGAAAATCTGTAAGGATATTTTAGAAAAAAAATTTAAAATAAGATCTTTTTTAAAAAACTAAGGTCTCCCTTATTTTTTTTAAAACAACTTATAAGTTGTCAGATAACTTATTTTGACAGCTTATAAGTTGTTTGTAAATAAAATTTACCAAACATATTTGAAGAGCTTATAAGCTAGAAAATAACTTATAAGCTGTTTTATAGAGTTTATAAGCTCAGCCAAACACCCTCTTAAGTTTTTTCTAATGATTGTGAGAATACTAAATTATCAAGGTGAGAAAGTTTTGAGTCTTTTCTAGAGAAAACTAGCTAAATCTGCACAAAGTCGAAGATATACTAACTTATTCTAGGACAAGCATCATTCCTCATCTGGGTATTTAGAAACGAATTAGCTTTGCCCTGCAGCAGCTTGTGGATTCAACTAGACGGTATGAAAACCTGCCACATTATAAAACTAGAATATAATGAACAAAGTATGAACCTACTATTAAGTATAAATCATTATGATACCAAAATGAAGGATGCTATGATTTTAATACTAGATTTGACATTTCGTATTCTTCAATGGAATCCATTAGTGGTTGTTCTGATATGAGGGAATTTTCATTTTGACTATCTCATCTTCATTTTACATGATTTGCATCCAAGATAAGAAGGGATGTCTTCAATTCCTTTGTTCATATTTTAACGCAAATTTTCACAAGTTTCACTTTCAACATAACAGGGACTATATTGTTGATTTAATGTCGGAGCCTGGTACTCTTATCCCATCAGATGGTGTAGGATTGATTAATGAGCCGGAAGAAGCTACCATCATGATTCAATCTTTCACAAGAGTATCAAATGATACTTGTATGACCATATCAAGTAGCAGGGTAGCAGACTCTACTGCCTGTAGTACTGATAATGAGTCATTAACCAAACAAGGTGCAATGTCTAATTACCAAAAAGGTCCAAATTCTGCTGGGGTAAACCCATGTGACTTAAATCATCAAAATAGTAGGTACATGCATACTGACATTAATAACCCTACCAAATCTCCAGCTACTTCCAATGATGTCATGTCAAAAACTCCAGATGCATCTGGTAAATCAAAGCACCCACGGTCACCTTCTTGGACTGAGGGTATTAGTTCTTCAACTGTCCAAAGCATGAAATTAAAGAATGTGTCAGAATACATGATTAATGCTGCTAAAGAAAATCCAAAATTAGCTCAAAAGTTACAGGATGTGTTGTTAGAAAGTGGTGTGGCTGCACCCCCTAACTTGTTCACTGAGATTTGTACTCCAGAAATAGAAGATCCACCAACTGAAGAAATGCATTCAATTGAAGATAAATACAGGAGGAAGATAAATAAGCCTGAGTTAAAACAGAAAACTGAAACTGGTGGTAGTCATGGGCCCTTCCTGCCTCAGCTTCCTAGTCACATGCTCCATCAGAAAGTAAATCTCTCTAGGTCGCAAATGGATGCTTCTAAATCTGCAGCTGGATTGAGGGTTTGTCGCAATCAAGATTCCAGAGAAGCCGTTAAAAATCCTGTATATGAAATGTCTGATGAACCATTGGTGCAGGAGTCTCCGTTGCAGCTGGTTAGACATATGCCTGTTGCTGCTGCTGCTGCAACAGCTGCTGTTGTTGCATCTTCAATGGTAGTTGCAGCAGTAAAATCGAATGCAGACCTGAATTTTGAAGTTCCTGTGGCTGCAGCAGCCACTGCAACTGCTGCAGCAGTTGTAGCTACAACTGCTGCTGTCAGCAAACAATATGAGCATTTGGAACCTTGTTCCAGGATGCAGTGTCTTTCTGGAGGTGATGAACCAAATCTAATTGAGAAAAACGAAGTTATTTCTGTCAATGAGCAGCAAGCTAGCTTTCATGGTAATGATGAAATTAATACAAAAGAAAGATCAGGTGATTCTCATCAAGAAATGGATCATACTTCGGAAAATTCCACTGGAACAGAAAGTACAAAGTCTGAAAATGCACTGCAGGATGTTGTAGAATTTGAAATAGCATGGGAAGATATCATTCTTGGTGAGCGGATAGGGCTTGGTATGTTTTTCAGGAGCCCTTAATTAAATGTCAAGTTACATCGTGTCCCTAGTTTTCTCTGAATTTTTAGTAAGAAAAGAAACATAAATATTTTTTATATTACTTTTAGTAATTCATGTATTTTTCCTACTTAGGTTCTTTTGGAGAGGTGTATCATGGAGATTGGCATGGAACAGTGAGTACTTATATTGAAACATGTTTTGTTCTTCTACAAATTACCTTGATGTTGGTGTGTGCGTGTGCTTGAATATCTATAGGAGAAAATAGCTGATACAAACTTCAGAGTTCATCTATAACTTGCATGTGATCTTACTTGCTGAAATTGTAGTGTTCCATTCGGGACCTAAACTTCAACATGGAATGATACTTTAACCCTTGCTAAGGCTACTAATTAAGTCTCCTCTAAAAAAAAACTGTTTTTTTTATCAAATTCATCAACAAGATGTTGATGTAAACAAAAATATAGATGAGTTTTGGGAATAATTTCAATATTCAAAACTACCCATGCCTCATCAAATAGTTGAAAAGATCTGAACATGGGACTTTGCATTCTTGAATAAGAAGATTCTTTGTTATCTTGTTAGAATCGACAATGGATTTCCTAACTTTTTTAGCGGAAATATTTGCCTATATTCACATCTTGCTATATGAAAAAACATTTATCTAACTAACATTCCTTTTTAATGTACTTGTTTATTTGTGTATCTGCTGATGTGTTATCCTTGTTTTGATAAAGGAAGTTGCCGTCAAAAGGTTTTTGCATCAAGATATCTCTAGTGATGCACTTGAAGAATTTATAAGCGAGGTAGCTATCTCAAATTTCCGTTGCAGTGTTGTTTATTATTGAATAGACCTAGACGCCCTATTCTCATTACTATTAAACAGCCTGACTATTTTTAGGGGTTAAATAGAAGGTGTTCTGCTATTGCTGGTATCATGTTTTAACTTAATCTTACTGTTTAACATATTGGGCAAATTTCATGTTAGGATCTTAAAACATAATTCAGCATCCTTGAAGTCCATTTCCCAAGCTGCTGGAAATAATTCTCGACAATCTTTTGAAAATAATATAAGGTTTGAAACTTTGAAGGCAATGTAAAATTCCTGATATTATATACGTCGCTCATTCGTCCCCCATTTGCATTTAAAATTGTGTGTGTTGGGGGGGGGGGGGGGGGGGGGGGTTGCGGTTCTGTCAAAGGAAATTGTTACACATGACTTGCTGATTAATGCACTGTGCCTTTGGGAGCTTCTCATTCTGTTTAGCTAACTAGTTAGGCATGAGGCATCTTTTGAACGCCTGTTAAAAGTCCATCTGATATTATTGTTCCAGCATGAAGGAAAGTGTTAGAGTAGGTTTCTGTCAATGACTGCTAGTCTAAGTTAGGTTGTCTTTGTCGTGCACCAGACCTAACACCTATTCTATATAAAGATAGGTTCATGGTAGGAAAAAAGGATTTGTATTCTCTGTTATCTGGCATTAAGTTCTGGTTTCATTTTCTTACATGTATGTTAATGATTTTTGTTTCAGGTGCGAATAATGAAACGGTTGCGACATCCCAATGTCGTTCTCTTCATGGGTGCAGTAACTTGTGTACCTAATCTGTCAATTGTTACTGAATTTCTACATAGGTACCTTTTTCTCCTTCAGGATTATAGTTTTCTTCTTTCCATTGTCACCTTGAGTATTTCCCATGCCCTACTAAGGTGTAATGTTATGTAAGATTCCAAACAGTAGGTGGTTTCTACATGTCTTATTCGCTGTATTTAGGATTATGCTTGATGGCCAATGAACTTTTCTTGACTTTGCTTCATATGGCTCATTCCAAGCCGGGTTTGTTGGACAAATTTATATGGCAGCAGCTAAGGCTTCATATTCAGTAAATAAGAATTAGTTTTGGAAACACGATCAACATAAATCTTCATCTTTCCATTGTCACCTTGAGTAATTTGCACAACCTACTAAGGTGTAATTTTATGCAAGATTCCTGACGGTAAGTGGTTTCTACATGTCTTTATTCACTGTATTTGGTGTATTTGGGATTATATTAAATGATCAATGGAATTTCTATATTTCGCTTCATATGACTCGTTCCATACTGGGTTCGTTGGACAAATTTATTTGGCAACAGCTAAGGCTTCATATTCAGTAAATTTCAACACTAAGAAAATAAGAATCAACAGGAGCTGTGTATGTATCCTACTGATAGTTCTAGTTTCTATATCAAAGATTAACCTTGCAAACTTATTTTCTTTATGACAAATACGTTGAATTCTAGCCAAAGAAAAAAAAACAAGAGATGTAGCCAATTTCAAAATATTGTCCTTAGAGTGACTCACAAATGCCATGTGGCATCTTGGATTCCTAAAAGTTGACTGAGTTTAATTTAGGATGAGTAGAAGGATTAATAGAATGGGCCCATACCAAAATTTAGGAATTTAGCTATTATAGAAGCAATTTCTATTGCAGATTTGGAAAACCTAGCATATGATGCACATGATAATATGGGATATGGGAATGACAAATGTCTTTATGTTGAACTGTATTCTTGACTGTTTTTTTTTTTTTGGTTGTGTTTGTGTTGCTTTGCACAATATCTAGATCTCAGATAGAAAAAGGATTTCTTGCAATCCTCAATATATTCAAAGTGTGGTTTCTTTGAGTCAGATATCTATAGTTAATGAGAGGAACTGGACTTTATGAAATGTTCTTGAATAAGGGGTGCTCCAGTTCCTTTTTCTCATTTCTGCCTGCCGCATAGGTTCTTTTTGCACCTAATATATGAAGAGCCCCTCTCCCCTCAAACAGTTCCAAATTTTCAAGGGTGTTTTACTTCCTTCTGTCTCTTTAACATCTTTCTGGTTTAGGAAAATAGGGAATACATACCTTTGCACCCCCAGTGACATTTTGGTTCTAAAACGCTAGTCTAGAAGAACTGATTGCTAGTCTAAAATTGGCTGGAGTTCTTCACTGCTCTGGAATTGCTAGTGTTTTGCAGACATGATAATCTCATATGTATAGCCTAGAGGAGTATACTCAGGTGATAGTCACTGTGTGATACATACTGCATGTTGTCTTGTGGTGAAAATTCATACTTTGACATACCAAAAAAAGGTTTAATTTTCAAGGACATCTGTTTAACTCCTAGTTGGTCGAACTAAATTATACTCATAGTAAATATTATTTTTATGCTAAAATTGACTCACTAATAATATTTGGTAGATTGTGACATGAACATAATTCCTTTGGATTATGTGTGGCAAAATTTTGAGGGTGCTTACTGTCCATAATGGTAGCCATGTAAACATGAACTGTCAGACTTCTTTTATTTTGAGGGTAGTGCACAATTTTTTTTTTTTTTACATATTTGTGTTTCCTTTGGTTATTGTACTCATAATAGTAAATCTTTGTCCAATATAGCTGCTGTATTTAACAAACTTTAACTGTGTTGATGTTTACTAGTGTTTTGAAGCATGTAATCTGCATTGCAGAGGCAGTTTATTCCGCTTAATTCACCGACCCAATAATCAACTTGATGAAAGGAGACGTTTGAGGATGGCTCTTGATATTGTATGATTATGCAACTCATTCTCAGTATATTTGTTGTCTGCATATAGTTAGATTTTGATGTGTTGAAAATCTGGTATCTTGTCCTAGTAATTTTTTATATTATACTTGAATTACAAGGCTCGGGGAATGAATTATCTGCACAATTGCACTCCTATTATAGTCCACCGTGATCTCAAGTCTCCAAACCTTCTCGTGGACAGGAATTGGGTTGTGAAGGTAAATCTAGCTTTCAGTATGTTCATATATATATGTGTGCGCACGCGTAAATTGTGAATTTGTTATTTTTTTTTGTTATTCACATTTTATTTTTCAATTAATTTTGTCACCAATGTATTCATGATATAGGTCTGTGACTTTGGTTTATCTCGTATAAAGCACAACACTTTCCTTTCATCGCGGTCAACAGCTGGAACAGTGAGCAAACCACCAGCCATTCTTTTTCCATTATCATTATTTATTTTTCATAATTGGGCAGATTCATTTAAGTATAGTTGCAACTTTCTTCTTTTCCTTTCTGAACAATTCTTCAGCATGCTTATTTCTTGTAAGTCATGCCCTATTTGTTTAGGCAGTTCCTTTACCTAGTGCAGTGTGAATTACTATAACTGTCAACTTCAGAATGTAATCATCTAGTTTCTTTAATTACCATCTCAAATTTATATGGAGTTCAGTTCATGAAACTGCAGACATTTTCAACTAATTTATATCGTCTATTGTATGACATGTTACTGTCATGTATTATATATACACGTGAATTATATATGTTGAAGCTAGAAAGTCCTAAATCTATGTCGTAGTCCCGTAGATGATAAGACAATTTGAATAATTAATAGCAATTACGTCTACTCACACTGTTCTATGCTATGCTCGGTAGTAGTAGATGGTGATCAATACATCTTTTCTCAGAGAGGCTATCTGAGCGCATTTGCTTCTACTTAAAATCCAGTTTGTATGTAAAGAAACTGAGCCTATTCAAATCATAATAACAGATATTTTTTTGTAGTATTAGGTTCATCTTGCTTGTGGTTTCTGTTCAGCAGTAACTTGTACCACATTGACAGTTACACTGATAGTACTTTTCTTCAGGCTGAGTGGATGGCGCCAGAAGTTCTACGGAATGAACCTTCAGATGAGAAGTATGTTAAACTCCTGTGAAAGATTGCAAATTTTGATATTTTATGACCTCACACAATGCTTTTGGTTCTCTTTTCTTTTCCACAATCTAGATGTGATGTCTTTAGCTTTGGAGTTATACTATGGGAGCTCTGTACATTGCAGCAGCCTTGGGAAGGAATGAATCCCATGCAGGTTGTTGGTGCTGTTGGATTCCAGGATCGTCGTCTAGATATTCCAGATGACATGGATCCAATCATAGCTGGGATTATAAGGAAGTGCTGGCAAATGTGAGTTTAAAGAACAATTATTTGTATGTGATTATGCTAACAAGTTGCTGATTCTTAAAACGTAGGCAGCTTGATTTGATTGAATCACTAAAAACACTTGAAGTCATATGGTTTCACTTCTTTTAACTAGGAAACCTTTCCCAGCATGCTTTCCTTTAAACCATCCTGCAGAGAGCATGAATAAAGGGGTTTCAGACTTAATGCAGTTGATTTGAACTATAAATATAGGTTTTCTTTTCTTTTGAGAATAAATATAGTAATGCCTCTTGAACCTTCATACTTGTTATGGCAAAGACAAAATCCTTCTTTGGTATTCCCTTCATATTGTACTTTGTTCCACTTTAAGATTTTTTCTTCCAATTCCCCTTTACTCGTACATTTTGCAGAAACCCCAAGATGCGGCCCTCATTTGCAGAGATCATGGCTGTGCTAAAACCTTTGCAGAAACCTATATCCAGCAATCAAGGTCTTAGACAAAAAAGGCCGGTTGAAAGCTCGGAGAAGGCAGGATTATAGGGAAAACAAGGTCAGAAATTCTAAAATTCAGTTCATAAGAAATTGTATGGCTTGAGGGAAGTTGTTCAAATCCAGCAGTCACTCAAGGACTGAGAAGTTCAGTCAGTGAAGCCCTTCAATAATCAAGTATATTTTAAATCCAACATAGTTAATTTATCATGAACAGTAGTATGTGTGAAATTAGAACAACAAAACATGAAAAGACATTGCACCTAGGGAAGTTGAATCTCATTATGAAAAAATCATGGAGTAATTGGTTGAGCTTGATTGGAGTCTCGGGTTATGGTAACTACTTGGTTTCAATGTAACATGGATGGGTTATTCTCAGTTATTTTCCAATTTTTCTTCTTGTATATTTTGTTTGGTTGAACAAAGTCCAACTTAAATTGATGTACATATTTGTAATGTATCTGTGTTATTCTTTTAGACACGGAATTTATGTGCACAAGAGTGATACAAACACTGAAATCTATGGAAAGGAATTTCTTCTGGTAAGTGAAATCTGGTTCAATGTTTTGTTTATCTTCTTATGATTGCCCTATCGGAACATCTTTAAAATGTATTCAAATTATAATTTTGTTAATTTCTTACAAAACAATGAAGGCCATTTTTAAAAGTAGTTAAGCGTCGGGTGAAACAAATTTTCTCGTTAGTTCGCAGAAAACAAATCTTAAATACGAACCCAACCCAAATGAAAGTCGATGCACAGTCCACCGTCATTCGGACCTTGCAGCGAGAATTGAGGCCTAGAGCTGCGTGGGCGTAACCGGAGTTGGTATTCAGACAAGGTTTGTCATCATAGAGGTATCGAGCGATTTTTGATGGGTGTAATTATTTCGGAATATTTTTTGTCCCTCTTTTGGACAGATTATTCGGTTAAGGTGAATAAGTCTTTGCGATTTATTTCTTTTTAGAATATGTGAGCCGTAGCTTTAGGAGGCCGAATCCTCTGTCCGACAGAGGATCTTTGTCCCTCAGTTCCACTCGTCGACGATGACCGACGATGACCGACGAGTCATCCAATCGAACACTATCATCGGCTTTCTGTCGCCGTCCCGAATAAAATTATACCCTGGGGTACGGTGAATCCGTCGGATATCGTCGCGATTGTGATCTCGTCGTATTCACTGTCGAATCCAACGAGATTGTAATACAGCGATTCCGATTGATTCACCGTTATCTCAGGATATCGTTTGATTCGGAATGATAATAAAAAATTATCAATAGTGTCTGATCGTCGATCAGACGACTCGTCAGTCCTCACCGATAAGTGTAGGATAAGCGGGACAGAGGATCCCATCTGCAGCTTTAGAGGGACTGCTAAGGTTCTTTTCCACTAGAGAGAATCGTGGCCTGAGAGAATCTAAGAGGGATTTTCCGGCTGCGGCTAATTGGACGACACACCTCCGCCCTCCCACATCTTTACTTCACCTTCAACCTCTCCGCCTAATTGGAGGTTCAACAGCCGAAGAGCCTGGAAATAACAAGATGATCCTTGTCCCAACTTTTTTATTATTATTATTATTATTATTTTGTTTGATAATATAGTTATTCAATTCAATCGATTAATTTGAGAGGTGACTGCTCCGGTCCAAGAAGTAGGAACAACTCGTGACTCCACAATCAACGTTTTAGGATTATCGTCCGGAGAATATAAGATTGCCTTCTCACTAGAGTAAATTAATTCAGGATATGTTCTAATATTTGATTGACTATGAAAATATTTCAATGATAGTCGGGTGCAACTTGATTTCTATGTAGAAATATTAATGCGCTCTTTTTTTCATTTTCTCACAGGGTATTGTCATTTTGAGGTTTGGAGGTTAAATTTTAACAAAGTTAATGTGTCCGTTCTCCCCCCACGTACTAGTCACAGTATCCGGGTTAGTAGTTCTCATGATTTATCTTCTTCATATTGGTCTTGAGACGAATTGACGAGGGTGCTGGGACGACCCAATCATCTTTTTTGCGACCTATTCCATAAAATTCTTGATTAATTTGAAATTCTATGCTAATATTAAATTTTATTTTGTGATTATAATAGAGTTGGCAAAAGATGATTCGCTCGTCCCCATCAATCCGTCCCAGGATCAACACGAAAAAAGTAAATCGACACTACTAGCCCGGATTTGCGATTCTAATAGACAAAAGGCAAAATGGCTCGCCCCCAACGCCACCGCCGCACCCGTCTCAAGGCCATCACGAGGGAGGTAAATCACGGTCCCCGGAGTAATTAATGCACAGTTGGGCCGAGAATTGATATACCAAACACCCAGAGTATTAATCCAGTGTGCCTCGCGCGACTCGAACCCAGGACCTCTTAGACAACACCCCCATACACTAACCACTCCGGATCCCCGTGAAGATTTTGTGATTCTAATAGAAAAAAAATGATGAACCATGTAGTAGACAAATTGAACCTGGGGTGACCGGCTCGGCCCCACAGAAGTTTCCCACCGGTCACCAGGATAAATCGGGAAGCGCTCGCGATGGCCAGTCTAGAAGCCCAGCGTCCCAGGGTTCGTGCCCCATTTGGAGGAAATATTCTTGCAAAATGCGCCGTAGCTGAGGATCAAACCGCGGATGTCTAAGTTAACAACTAGTGACCTTACCGTTGCACCATATCTCTGGAGGCTTTATGATTCTAATAGAAAAAAAATGATGAACCAGGCAGCAGACAAATTGAACCTGGGATGACCGACCCGACCCCACGGAAGTTTCCCACCGGTCACCAGGGTAAATCGGGAAGCGCTCGTGGTGGCCAATCTAGATGCCAGTGTCCAGGTTCGCCCCATTGAGAAAAATTCCTGTAAATGCGCCGTAGCTAGATCGAACGCGATGCCTGGTAACAATAGTGACCTACACTGCACCATAGCCCGAGGCCTTTATGATTCTAATAAAAAAAATGATGAACCAGCAGCAGACAAAACCTGACCGCCCCCCACGGAAGTCCCACCGTCACCAGGTAAATCGGAGCACTCACGTGGCCAGTCTAGAAGCCAGCGGCCAGGGTTCGCGCCCCTTATGATTCTAATAGAGAATATATGTCTAGAAGTTCGAGTGCTTGTATGACCTCTAGTCTATATCAATCATTTTATTAAATCGTTTGCACGCTCCTTAATCATATCTTCTCCGTTCCCACAACATTTCTGGGACCAAACAAGTAATGATGTGAAATCAACTCCCTATCCTTGCTCTATCCTTAGTTTTGGATGACTGGTACACTAAATAGAAAAAGTTCAAACTATGCATGATGCCCTCCTTTGAAACCATTCTTTTTATCAGGAAATTTTCAAGATCAATCTCTTTATCTTTGATCTGTATACGTTCTGAGTTTTCACAACATGATTGCAGCGTCAATGAGTCCATTACAATGTAATGTGGACAATTTTCTTCCAATCTGTTTTTCCCTTCTGAATCCTAATATTAGTTCCTCCAAGAAGATCAAGTTGGAGGAGTAAAAAGGCAAGTAGGAAGGGCACGACGACTTGAATGCGACGCAGGAAAATGGCAGTGTGGCTGAAGAAGGTGGGGTCAACTCCAGTGACGGAATTATAAAAAGAAGTGCAGAAGAAGAAGAGAACAAGGTGATGAGCATGTGATGGCAACAGCCTTTGTGCCCCCCTCTCTCGGCATTAGAGCTCACATCGCCCTCCTCTCAACTCTTTCCTCTCTTTATTATCTGCCCATCTCCCTCTTATTTAGTGTTGGATCTGACACCATACTGAATATAATTTCATTTCTTAAATTAATTTGTATAGTGTATTTGTACAGTGACAAATTTTTACTATTCGTACATTATACCATCTTTTTTTTTTGTTTCTGAAAGTAAAAGACGAGAAGCATCGGCGGGAACAGAATCTATCACGCAAGCAACGCTTCTATCTCGTGAACCATGCAACCAATAACAATTATTGAGATAAGAACACTGTGACAGAGGGATAGGCATCTCGCAGCAAAAACACAAGCAAAACTATAGAAAACTGCCGCAGTTCTCGTGTTCTTCGCACAGGCAAAGAGCAGGGAAAGCGACAGAAGACAGTAAAGCAAGAGGACACCGATGAGAACATTTCCCCTCTCACTATGACCCAGCTGCCTTTGTTAGCCGATGGGATTCCGAAGTCCCCACTTGCTAATGCTGCTTCAGTACACACACACACGCAAAGACAGCCTTTCCAGAGCAATAGTTGTGTATACCAATCTCACACCATCCTCCTTGATCATCACCTTGCTTAAGTTAATTTTGCAATAATAAATTGCTTTGTTGAAATAAGACAATTTCAGCTGCAAAACTCTAGTTACTCGTGTCCAAGAGATGTGCAGGGAAGGGATGCCAGACAAGATAGCGATTGATCCTGTCGTGAAGTGAGTCAGACGCCCCTATAGCTGGACGAGTCTTCGAGAACGGCGAGGTCGCTGAAGTGGCGTGACGAGCTAAGTCACTCCAAACCTGCAAAACAGAAACCGTTAGAACCCGTCGGAAAAAGTCCCCGGCCAGACACTCCGACGGTCAAGTCAGTATGCGACGGTGGCGATGGAAAGCAATAGAACAGTAGCGAAATTGCACTATCGCGCGTACCTAGGGAAGTGCGGAGTGAGAGATATATGTAGCCGGGGAAACTGACAGGTACGGCCCCGCCTGCCACTTGTCATCGCATAGAGAGGGCAGGACAATGCATGCCCAGGGATGGCAGGGTAAAGTGGCCCATGCTGTATTAAGAAAAGGGGCACTGACAGGTTCGGCCCCGCCTGCCACTTGACATCGCATAGAGAGGGCAGGGCAATGCATGCCCAGGGGTGGCAGGGTAAAGTGGCCCATGCTGTATTAAGAAAAGGGGCACTGTCAACTTAAGGTTTGGCGTCGTTGGACGCCACTCGACCTGTCACCAAAGCATGTGGTCGGGGTACGGGGGACAAGGTGTAGCAGGCGGATCAATACCTTGGCGGGATATCCGCCACTGGGACCAGGATGGTCAAGGTCCTGCGCCGACTCCGTACAACCGCTGGTAGTCCAGTGTCAGGGAGTGGTTGTGCCGACTGGGGCATGGAATGAGGAGGCCGGCTGAGGGCCTATGAGGGTGTCGACTGGGGCACTGAGTAAGGAGGCCGGTTGAGGGCCTATGAGGGTGCAGACTGGGGCACTGAGTAAGGAGGTCGGCTGAGGGCCTATGAGGGTGCCGACTGGGGCACTGAGTAAGGAGGCCGGCTGAGGGCCTATGAGGGTGCCGACTGGGGCACTGAGCATCATCACCTTCAGCTCGGACTTATTCTCGGAACGTGGGCCACCACGCATCAACGAGAAGCTGAGCCTAGGTGGGTCTTAAACCATTTGACTTAGGAAAAGGCTCCTACGGGACTATATGAACCTTGACACGGAAACCCAGGGGGCCTGCGCCCACGGACCTCCTTCTCCGCGGGATCGTCCCAATCACTGGCCACCTTCCTTCTGACTGAGCGTCAGGCTACCGGGCCCGGCTACGTAAGCTGGCCCGGGATCAGCGATTATCAATTAATAAAAAAATACATTGCACTCTCAAAATTTTACCAAAAAAGAAATCTTATTATTAATAGAGTATAAATCCCTAACACTTAAACATGATTTTTATTTATATCACAATTTAAGACTCAAACAAAAAAAAATTATAATTAAGATCTTAATTCTAACGTTGTTAAGAAAGGAAATAAATTTTTTATTCGACAATGAAAATAATTAACTAGACGATTTTAACTCAAAGTAGGATGGGGATCCAGACAAATTCTCTCATATAAATATCAACAATACTAAAATTATCTTAAATATCTTAAAAATAAAATTTACTAAAATAACAAAAAGGCTCCGCAAAGGATTTAAATGAAGGAATTAGGGGTAAAAAATCGACGATTACGATTTTATTCATAACGGATGTAACTTTTTGAATTCTGGCCGAGTCCCGAAATAAAAAATTTTATCCTTTAAATTTGAAATGATACTATTAATAAGAAAGGTAGGATTCTAGAATTTAGTAAGATGGCGTACATGCGGACCTTCTTTCACACTAGATGCTACTAGATCTTAAAGTCCTTATTTTATTATGTCTCACAAATGGACGAAAGTTATTAAGAAGAAATATTAGAACTGTCGCAGCATACTTTCAATAAAAGATGATTTGTGTTGAATGAAATAGCAAAATACTTTAGATGGAAAACATGTTTGTTGGATTTATTTGATGCTTGTCTCCATCTTGTGCTTCTGAAGTATATCAACTAGTTATGAATACCCTTATGCTTGATGCAAAAATTGAAGATGAGTAGGAAATAAAGTTGCCGGAATCCTTAAAAAAAAAGAAAATATATGGTTAACGAGGTTTTTTTAACCTTGAGCGATCAGTCTGGTTTTATGAAAATTCTCATCGACTGCTAGGGTAAATCGAAAAGTGCTTGTGACTGGCGGTCTAGAAACTCACGTTACAGGGTTCGCACCCCATTTGGAAGAAAAATTCCTGTAAAATACGCTGTAATTGAGGATCGAACCACGGATACCTGAATGATTACTAGTCGTCCTTCTGCTGCATCATAATCCGAGAGCAAAATTGCCAGAATCCTAGCTAGGTACTCTATTTCATGTATCAAAACCTTAAAGTAGTGATATAAAATAAACAGTTATTAGCTGGACAGCTCTTCAATCTTTTTTATTTAATTTCAAAGAAATTTAATTTTTCTTTTTGCTACTGTATTTATAATGAAGTTCCGTATGTGAAGTGTATGGTTAAATGCTGGCTATTTGACTGATATAGTTAATGATCAACATTTTCCTTATCATTGAGTATAGTCAAATGTATGCATCATTAACACATGGTTTTCTTCCCTGATTCGTCTATTGCTTACATTCGAAGTATAATTTTCGTACATTCATAGGCGGGCATTTACAATATTCATTTAGATTTAAATTTTGATGATCAGAGATCGCTGAGCTGTAGCTGACAAAGCCGAATATGAATCCTCCTGAAAAATTCCTCATGAATAACTTTTTGGGGAAACGAGCTGTTCTTCAATCATCTTTTGGTTAAATATATATGCAACATGCATTACTGAAAATAATCCCTGATTTTTGGTAATGCAAATGGAAGTACTGAAAATGGTCCTTATCTATGAATCGTTATTGATGCAGTGGTTTTCTTCAGTCTCCGCATGTCTTTTGAATCAAAGTCACGTTGAATTATCAGTCAAAGTCAAGATGAGATAGATATCATTCGGGAGGGTCAAAATTCATCATAGAAGGAACTCTTAGTCTAGTAATTAGCCTAATACTCTCGTCCAAAGATGCAAAGTTTATTAAGGGAAAGTCTATTATCATGGCCCCTATTTTAGCACAAGTAAACAATACCTTTTTTGGATTAATCTTATGTCTCCGCTCTATCTCTCAAGTCTCAACTTTCGACCCTAATATCTACTTTGTTTCAATCTTAATTTCCAATCTTGACATATACACTGGGTCAATCTCAACTCTCAACCTTGACATATACTCTGGCTCAGTCTCATGTCCCTGCGTCATATCTTAGTCTCAGCTTTTGATCTTGACATATACTCTGGCTTAGTCTCAACTTCCATATATACTCTGGCTCAATCTCAAGCCTAGGGATGAGAATTTTCACTACGGGTTTAGGGCCCCGTGGGAAAAATCCAAAATGGGGGCGGGGTTCGGGAAATATTTTCAGGGTTAGGTTCGGGTTCAGGGAATTTTTTAGGGTTCAAGTTTGAATTTGGGGAATTTTTTCGGGGTTGGGTTCGGGTTCGGAGAATTTTTTCGGGTTCAAATTCGAATTCAGGAAATTTTTTTGGGTTCGGATTCGATTGAGATGGGTATAGGGATGTTATCCCCATCCCCAAAGCCGCCCCGATACAACATTATGGGGGACGAGGGGGATGGAGACGGGGATGCAGATGGGATAGAGAAAGAGATTCTTGATATCCTTTTAGAATTCGGGGATGGAAAGCGGGGATTGGGGTGAGGATAGGAATTTGATCCCCGTGAGAGCGGGGATGAGGATTCCTCGATTAGATGGGGACGGGAATGAAATTCAGGATTCGGGGGCGGGTATGGCGATGACAAACCCATCCCCGTCTTACACCATTGCCATCCCTACTCAGGTCCCTGCACCATATCTTAGTCTCAACTCTTGATCTTGACATATATCCTGGCCCAGTTCCAAGTCACGACAGTAGCTTTTAGTCTCGATTTCAATAACCGATGCCATCTCTATATCGGTCTCAATCGTTAACACCCTCTCTCAACATCGAATCCCAACATCTTCTCGGTCTCGGTCTCGGTCTCGATCCCAACTTTATCTATTCTCAAGATAACTCCACATCAATGTCATCTTTTCCACCCTCAATACAAGCTTATGCCTCACACAGGCTTGCTGACAATGATTGTGAATATTCCAAGTAGGTGTCATCCTATTAACACGTGGCGCTGGATGAATGAGAAGATAACCAATGACTGTCAGATGTGCTCTCTTCATTGGCTTCTACAATGATAATTCTTCGATCGACATGAAGATGCTCTTCTTACCACTATATAAGCACTCAAGAACATAATGACAATAGGTCCGATTTCTTCTCTTCAACTACATCAGGATCTATCATTCTTCTTCATTCTTCTCCATCTTCTCTTGTCAACGTATTTCTCTCAAACAAATAGGTTCTATCATTCTTTTTCATTCTTCTCCATCTTCTCTTGTCAACGTATGTCTCTCAAACAAATCCTAATTTAAGTAAACCCTCTTCGTCATCCTCACTAGAAATCTTTGTGGAGTGTATGAGTCAGATCGTTTTGTTGATTGGTATTTAATTAAAACACTTATAAAGAAATTAAAATGGCCGGAAATATACTAATTCTTTATCTGAAAACGTACAGATTGTGAATAAAAAGAAACATCCTCACATGAATTCTTTACCGAAAAGAGATCTACACAGGAAGCATTTTGGAAAAGAGGCCTATTTTTTTTCCTGATCGTGTACAGTCCCTTCTTACATACATGTCATGGATGCAGGCAGAGAATCCTGGGGGATTTCAGCATAGGGAGATGGAGCAGCTCATGACTTCGTAGCTCCTCACAGCTGCTCTCTTCTGATCTATTTTTTTAATGATGATAAAAAATAATAATTTTTATTCCAGAGTTCATTTTTAAATTAAGAGAAGGACCAACTATTAGTTCCAAGCAGAGCTTTTTTTTATCCATGCTAACCGTATCATCCAAATTAATAATTCTCACAATTTATCTATAAAAAATACAATACATGATCCCGGATCAGCTTACGTGTAGCCTGACTCGATAGCCTGATGCCTAATCAGGAGAAAATGGGTTTATGTGCCGGAGAGACCCATCAGATAGGTGACCTAGGTCGATAGTCGATCCGGCTCACTGTAAGATAAAAGGGCATGAGGGGGCCGGACCCCCTAAAAGCCCTAGCGGCAAGGAGGTCCCAACTCGGGACCCTTGGCTCAAGAGAGGCTCGGGTCTGGGAGAATTTGAAGAATATCTTTAGATAAGTCGGGATACTCTCACATCTGGGAAATCTCGATATATAATGAAAGTACTCGCGGGCTAGCTCCCGTGCCTTACTCGGCTCAGTATCCCTGATTAGATGCGTAGAGGCTCACGCTCCCTAGAGTCGACCTGCCCGGCTGCTCAGACGCTCATACTCCAATACCTCTCCAGGTTTGGCTTCCAGCCGATGCGTGGCGGCCCACGCTCCTAGGATAAGCCCGAATCAAAGGAGGCTTTTACTCTGTATACTATCAAAGGCCCTCAGTCGGCCTCGCTATTCAGTGCCCCCAGTTGGCACCTTCCTTCTAGGCCCTCAGTCGGCCTCACTATTCAGTGCCCCTTGTCGGCACCTTTCTTAGGGGTCCTCAGTCGGCTCTGGCATGCAGAACAACCACTCCCTGACATCAGACTACTAGAAGCAGTACGGGGTCGGCGCAGGACTGGTGCCACCCTGGCCCCAAACGACGGATATCCCACTGATGGCTTGATCTTCCTGCGATACTCTGTCCCCCGTACTACGACCACATATACTGGTGTCAGGCCGAGTGACGCCGAACGACGCTAGCATTTAAGTTGACAGCGTCCCTTTTCTTATTCCGGTATGCTCTACTTCACCCTGCCACCTCTGGGCATATATCGCCTTGTTCTTGCTACGGGACAAAGGATGACAGACGGGACAGGAACTGTCAGCTTCCCCGGCTATATAAACCTCTTCACTCCGCATCTCGCAGGTACGCGCAATAGTGCAGTATTGCTGTTTTATTGTTTTCTTTCTGCTTACTACTCTCGAGGACTGACTTAACCGTCGAAGTGTCTGGCCGGAGATTTTTTCCGACGGATTCTAACAGTCTATGTCTCGCAGGTTTCGTAAGCTTCGTGGCCAACCTCAGCAGTTCGTGATCTCCGGAGGACCATCTCATTTTTGAGACGTCCATCTCACTTCGCGACGGGATCAATGTGATTTATGAATAATCCATGACCCGTTTCGTCTTGATGTCCTCTTCGGAGGGAAAGCTGAGCCCTTTTGACCCGCCCTGAAAACTCGTGCAAACCTGCGATGATGTGGATCTAGTTCGACATCACGCACGGATAAATAGTCTGATGGTCAAGCATAGCCATAGCCTACTGGTCGGTGGGTCGGTCAGTCAGTCACACACCAAATACATCATGTAGCTCAGCTGGCCTCTTAATTTGTGCCATCGTCCAGCTTCCTTCATCCCAGTTATTCAGGCGGTCAAGTATAATGACATACATACATGCGTACGTACCTGACCAACATTGAAAACCTATCAGTCGCCATCAATTTTCGGATCCGGCGATCAGACACAGAATCAACCACTTTCGCCTGCGTCTCTCGATCTTCAATTCATATCGGGCGGTTGTTTTCAATTAATTAATTAATTAATTAATTAAATGGGTTTTTGTGTTTTGACGCTAACAAACAAAGCCGTTCACGTCGCAAAAGATACAACAAAGGTCAATAAAAGGAACCCGGCCTTCCCTCACAGTCACGGCCACGGGCTTATTCTGAAAGCTGCTGAATCCCAAACCCCAAACTCCATCTCCAGTCTCCACAGCACCGACAAGGACGGACACACAGTCCGCCGCCTTATGCACGACAAATGATGGAGCGTTGTTGGGAAGCAGCGGCGGCGGCGGCGGCGGCGGCTGGAGGAGGCGAGGCGCACAAGCCTGTTCCAGCGCCGTTCCTGACCAAAACGTATCAGCTGGTGGACGACCCTGCTACCGACCACATTGTCTCCTGGGGCGACGACCGCGTCTCCACCTTCATCGTGTGGCGGCCGCCGGAGTTCGCCCGCGACATTCTTCCCAACTTCTTCAAGCACAATAACTTCTCCAGCTTCGTCCGCCAACTCAACACCTATGTATGCGTCTGTCGTGTGCCGCATTGCTCCCGACTCAGTGATCAACCGATCAGAGTAGAAATTTGAGACTTAGATTTGTTGTTGTTGCTGCTGCAGGGATTTCGGAAGGTGGTGCCGGAGAGATGGGAGTTCGCCAACGAGTTTTTCCGCAAAGGAGAGAAGCACCTCCTCTGCGAGATCCACCGCCGCAAGACCTGCTCCATCGCCGCCTCTTCTTCTTCCTTTCCCTTGGCGGCTTCCTCCTCGCCCTTGTTCCCTCTCTACTCCCACTTCGACGACTACCGCCTCGCCGCCGCCGCCGCTGCCCACGGCTGGAAGCCCGCCGCAGACGCTCCCTCCTCCCGCCTCCTCCTCCTCGGCGGCAATGAGGACGCGGCGAATGCCATCCGAGGGCCGCCGGCGGGCGCGACGGGCGCGGCTGCGTTGATGGCGGAGAACGAGCGGCTGCGGCGGAGCAACGAGGCGCTGGCGGCGGAGCTGACGCACATGCGAAAGCTCTACAACGACATCATCTACTTCGTGCAGAATCACGTGCAGCCAGTCGCCCCCAGCTCCGGCTTGCTCTTCTCCTCCACCCACCGTCGGTTGGCGCCGGCCCGAGGTGGAAACTCCGGGAGCCCTGCTTCCAGCAGCTCCCTCACCATCGCAGAGGAGCCAACCTCCCCGCCGCCGCCGCCGCTCGACGACGACATTAACAAGAACGAATTGGAGAGCAGCGGAGAGCAGCCCAAACTGTTCGGGGTGCCCCTCAGCGCCGGCTCTGTCCCTTCGAAGCGAGCCAGCATGCCAGCCGTCGACGAGCCTCCGCCGTCGACCAAGCTACGCCTTGTCGTCGAAAAGCACGAGTTGGGACTCAATCTAACGCCGCCACGATCCCCTTAAAATCTTCTTGATCAATTTGAGTACTCTTTTAATTTCTTTTTCACATCTTAATTAGCGAGCTTAGCTTAGCTTTTTCCTAGTGTATGTTGCTAGCTTTAGTTTTCTCCTGTATTAATTTCTCGAGAGTTAATTATGTAAATAACCCGATCGATCTTAATCGATTTCTCGTCCACTTCGATCGATTCAGTCATTAATTTATGCAACCAAATTATATTGTATTTCCTCGATCGATCGAAGGAAGAAGGAAAGCATATATAGCTACTGATCAATTAATTACTAGCTAGCTAAGTTACCATATGGATGGAGATGGGAATCAACGAACGACTGGGGAACGTGATGGTTCTCAGAGATTCCCTGTCCTGGTGCTGCCCCATTTCTTTGTCCACACAAAATGCCAAGAAGCAACGCAATAAGAAAGCGAACCAACAGCAGAGAGAACAATTTGGACTGCTGTGCAGCAGTCAATGCCTGTGGTTAATCGATGAAAATCGGACGACCACCCTTCGGTCATGTCAGTGGCAGAGAGCTCGATTTCAATTCCCTGTACATGTAGATCGATACATGTACGCTTCCAAAGCCATATTTCCCGGAATTATTCGATCATTCTTTCTTCCCCATACATCTTTTTGAACCTTCCTTCCTTCCTTCCAGTAATGCAATTAATCATTAATATTAATCAGGGCGTATATTATTGTTTTGGCCATGCTACGTCGGGCAGAGTGCAAAAAGTAATATTCCTGCTGCTTCTGCTGCACTGCTGCAACGTGCCATGGCCGTGCGATATGGCTAGCAAGCAAGCTAGTTACCTGATCTTTTTCCTCCCCATCGTTTCCATCTCATTGGGTGGGTTCTCTTTAGCTTTCTCTCGGCCCGAGATCCAAATCGAGGAGCCATTGACGGGGAAATGCCTTTTGTCGAAATAAAAGCATTTAAATTGCTTTATCGTATAATGTAAAGTAGGCAGTAAGGGAGTGATTAAAGTTGACTAGGCCACTAAAGGTTTGGACTTCAGAGTGGACTACACGTAGTCAGTCTTTCTTCTCTTCTCTTCTCCTCGAGTCGCAGGCGTGCATGGATGGGCGCCAAAGGGCGAGGGGGAAAAAGATGGATGGTAGCTCATGGGGAACTAAATCATGATCTAAAGAAAAAGTGGATCCAACATATGGAAGGAAAGATTCTAAAGGATGGATTTGGTTTGGATGTGTAGAGCATGTGAGGCCATTGGACAGGTACGTACGTGAATACTGCATGCATTAAAACGTATCAAGACGTCTCTGCGTAGATCTGTGATGTTTGGAAGCATATGAGGAATCAAAAATAAGCTATGTAGGATCGAAAACATTCAAACTACTCCTTAATCTCCTATCTAAAGATCGGGTTGAAAAAGAATTTAAGGAATGTTATATTCTTTACAATCTTTCATGGGTTCCAAAATGCTCATGCAAACAATGGTTTAATTGACATCTTGGTTAATGGGCCCAATGATCATTTGGTATTCCAACTCCAAAATGATCCTTTAAGACGGGTCGGGACTTGACCTTAATTATGCTTGTGTTCAGTTGATTTACTTGATAACACTACTTGATTATGGAGGAAATTCCTTTTAATCTCTCCATTTGCATATACCTAATAAATTTGCGTCTACTAAACATCTTGTGTATATTTGGATCGTCTTTAGATTATACAAACCTTCTAACAGCCTTATATTTCTCTTCCATATAAATTGGGTTTGATAGTGCTAACATCTCCTCTACCTTGATTAAACTAGTTTTAAAATCTTGAAAAAACTCCCTCTTAATGTAAATGTGTAATATAAACTACATTTAAATACCCCGCTAGCTAGAGTAGACGCATTCTTTTCCGTTGACACCACATAAATGAAAAATGCTCTCTCTTTTTACCATCTACACATTGTCCTAAATCAGTCTTCTTGTCTATATAAGTTCTCATTAACATAGACCAATCCATTCCATCTGAAGCACTGATATCGTCTCAAAGTTTAGGTTTGAATTTAGATTCACTAGTATGACTATCTCTTATCGTCTTTAGAGCATCTCCAAATGTGGGAGCTCTCAATGATCCCGGGTCAGCTTGCGTATAGCCTGTCCCGGTAGCCTGACGCCTAGTCAGAAGGAAGATGGTTAGAGGGCCGAAAAGGCCCGTTGGATCGGTGTCGCGCGGGTCAGGGCCTTCGATTGGATGCGTGGCGGCCCACGTTCCTTGGAGTCGATATGGCCCAAGCTCAGGCGCCTCGCCAGGTTTGGCTCTCCGTCGACGCGTGGCGGACCACGCTCCGGGGGTAAGCCCGAATCGGAAGAGGCATTACTGACGGCCTCGTCACTTAGCGCCCCAGTCGGCACCCTCATAGACCCTCAGCCGGCCTCATCACTTAGTGCCCCAGTCGGCACCCTCATAGGCCCTCAGCCGGCCTCGTCACTTAGTGCCCCAGTTGGCACCCTCATAGGCCCTCAGCCGGCCTCGTTACTTAGTGCTCCAGTCGGCTCCCTCATAGGCCCTCAGTCGGCCCTAGCAGACGCATCCACTCCCTGACACCAAACTACCAGAAGTTGTACGGGGTCGGCGCAGGACTGAAGCCATCCTGGTCTCAAACGACGGATATCACGCTGAGGTATTGATCTTCCTGCCACACCCTGTCCCCCCGTACTGAGACCACCTACACCGGTGTCAGGCCGAGCGACGCCTATCTGCACCAGCTATTAAGTTGACAGTGCCCCTTTCCTTAATACAGTATATGCCACTTTATCCTACCACCTTTGGGCATTCATCACCTTGTCCTCGCTATATGACAGCAGGTGGCAGGCGGGGCAGGAACTGTCAGCTTCCCCGGCTATATAAGCCTCCACACTTCGCATTTCTCAGGTATGCGCAATAGTGTAATTTCATACTGTTCTATTGCTTTCTGCTGCCACCACCGGACACTGACTTGACCGTTGGAGTGCCTGGCCGGGGACTTTTCCCGGCGGGTTCTAACGGTCTCTGTCTTGCAGGCTAAGGGCGATCCAGCTTGGTAGACCACCTCAACGACTTCGTGTTCCCCAGAGGCTCACTCAGCGGTAGGGGCTCCCACCTCGCTTCGCGACAGGATCAAATTTGGTGCTAGAAGGAGGGATACCAGCAGCCTAATCGAAAGCGAAGATGGCAGACCCCAACCCGTTCGTGGTGGAAGTCTCCCGCGAGGAGTACGAGGTCCTAATGGCTACGCGAGCTCAGCAGAGGGCTTCTCAAAGGCCCTCACAAGCAGTTAGTCAAGGGTCTCAGTGCCCAGAGCCAGTGGCGCATCGGCCTTCTGGAGGACAAGGAAGGCCCGCTCGACTTGAGGGCGGCTCTGCACCTCCTCCGGCAGTCGTCCCCCAAGGCCAATGTGATGAGGCTCATTCTGTGTCAGCAGAAGCCTTAGCATCCAACCCGATGCGTGGAAGGCGGCTAGACAAGGGAAAGGCCCCGGCTGACCCTGCTTCAGCTGTCCTGGTACGTAGTCCCTTTGCCCTCTGGGTTTTGGAGGACCCAGTTCCTCGCCACCTTCGTTTCTTCACCATCCCCGAGTATGCGAGGGCCACGGATCCGGAGGAACATTTGATGAAGTTCGAGAGTGCAGCTCTACTTCATCAATATCCGGAAGGCGTCAAGTGCCCAGCCTTCCTGACAACCCTCTTTGGCACAGCCCAGAGATGGTTCGACCGGCTCCCTGAGGGGTCGATCACGAGCTTTGAGGAGCTCAGAAGAGACTTTCTGCAGCACTTTGCGCAGTCGACGACACCGCAGGACAAGCCTTAATCTGTTCGCCCTGAAGCAAGGCCCAAAGGAAACCCTCCGGGCCTACATCAGAAGGTTCAATGGTGTGGCAATCGACGTGCTGACCGCCACTCAGGAGGTCATGGTCAGCGCTTTCATCCAGGGCCTGCAGGATGGGGAGTTCTTTCGCTCGCTGATCATGAAGCTCCCGAAGGACTTTGACAGCCTTCTCGGCAAGGCTGACAAATACATCAATGTGGAGGAAGCGCAGGCCGCTCGCAAAAAGGAGTTGGTCGCCTCAGCGCCTCCTCATCCTGCTCAAGGTGCTAGGCCCCCAGGGGGGCCTATTCGCAGCCCACGTAGGCCCGCTGAGCATGTAGGGGCGGAGCGTCGTCACGTGCAGCAGGTGGCCCAAGGGTGCTTCCCCGCCCGATGGAGGCCATACTGCACTTTCCATCAGAGCCATGGCCACGACACCGAGGAATGCCGCCAAGCTGGTCGAGGCTGAGCCCCTGCCCCCAGGGGACGGGGCGACAGACACCTCCTGGACGGGGTGCAGGCTAAGGCGGTCGGGACGTCGATCTAGCGGCCGAGGAGCTACGAGGAAACCCCCCAGCTACCCGTAATCTTTTCCCTCAGGGGCCGAGGAAGTCTCGGATGGAAGTTGCACCTCTACCAGAGCTCGAGGAAGGTCGTGCATGGCCAGAAGAGAAGCGGCCGCCTCTTCACTAACCGTATCAACAGCGCCCTCCGGAGGAATAGGGACAGGACTGGTGGCTGAGTCCGCTGGTCGGGATGCGCTCAGGCTAGGCAGAGAGACCCCGGGCGGAGCCGCGCTGGAGGATGGGGCTGAGGTTCCCGGGTGAGGAGAGGCCGAGCGGGAAGTCGACAGTCGGATCCTGATTCGACTGGGTGGGGGAGCAGACAGCTCCAACGCGCTCTCAGGTTGAGCCTGAGTCGCGGGAGTGCTAGAAGAAGCAGCTTCTCGAAGGCGTTTCTTTTTCTTCTTTTTGGGCGCATTGGAAGAGGACGGATCCGCAACAACCGTCTGCCTTTCGCCCTCCGCGCTGACCTCGGGAGGGTCTGCCGCAACGCTTTGGCCTAGCACTTCCAAGTCCGGATCGCTCTCCGCTCGACCCGGTTGCTCGGGGACTGGCGCCACCCTCACCGGGATTGCATTTCGGCGGGCCAGTAGTTTAGCTGCCCGAGTGTTCAATGCCTCTTCCGCCAGGGCTATCTCGTTATCCATGAGGGCGTCCATCAAGGCCTGAGCTGCAAGTCAGAAAAAGTTTTAGTTAGCATTAAAAGAGTCGTAAATAAGAAGGGAAGTTTACCATAAGTGCCGGGCAGTCTGGCGGGGATTTGACTCAGTCGGCAAATGTAGAGCACGGCCTCGCTCAACAATTTGCCGACGTGAAAACGGCGTCCTCCGATTTTAGAGAAGGCTGACCGAAAGCCGGGGTCAGCGCGATACCTTCAGGGAGCAGCGGGGTGGTCAGGCAATGCCTCTAGCCAAGCAAGAGGCCAGGACGCAGGCGGGAAGGTGCTTATGTAAAAGAAATGGGATTTCCACCCCTTGTTCGAAGATGGAACCTTGTCTAGAAAGGCGGTGTTGATCCTGGCCTGGAAAAAGAAACACCCGGGCTCTTGCATCTTAAGGGAATAGAAGAGATGGAAAATCCTAGGAGACAGGGGAACTCGGAAGGACTCAAAGATGACTACAACGCCACATAGAATCCGAATCGAGTTCGGGGCTAGTTGGGAGAGGGACACCTGAAAATACTGACAGATCTCTATAATAAAGGAATGCAAAGGGAATCGCAGGCCGGCTAGAAGATGATCCTTAAAAATAGTAAAGTAGTTCACCGGGGCTTGATTAGGTCGGTCATCCGGAGAGGGGAGAGCGAAAACATGATCTTCTGGAATGCGATAATCATGGCGGAGGGTTTCCAGAGACCCTAGACTCAGGGTCGACCGGGTAGTAGTATACCACGGCTCGGGCGCAGAGGATGAGCCGGGCGTAGAAGATGAGCCAGCCATGAGGTCGGACTCGGGAATTAGCATAAAAGGGTTTAGGCAGAGAGAAGAATACCTAGTGTTAGGGCTCGGGGTAAGGTGCTGATCGCCAGAAACACTGTTCGCCGGAGCTCAAAGAGGTCAGGCGGAGGAGGTCGGACAAAACGAAAAAAGAAGCGAGAGGCAAAGTGAGGAAGAATGAAATGAAGGGAGCAGTCTATTTATACTACCGGCTAGCTAACCAGGACCGTCGGATGGAGAGGAAAGAAATGGCGGGCTCCGGTCTCCACCGTTCGATCAGCGCGATTCCCCACACCCCGAAGCTTCTTGCGAACGCCAAACGAAGACGTGCCCACGACGCCTCGATACTGGAGGCATCCATTCAACAGCTGACGCGTGGTCAGACATTGATGAATAACTGAGTGGGAGGTCGGGCGCGCGGGAGACTAACTCAGAGTACAAGGAACGCGCGGGAGAGCGGGAAAGGAGTCAGGCCGACCGGGCTGGGAGCCTAGTCAGTCGGACTTGATGCCTCCTTCGACTAGACTTGAAGGGGAGGCTTGTGATCCGGGCGAGCGGTTCTTTTTACCAGGGACGAGAGCCCGGTCGGAGAAAAACCCGGTTCAACCTGGTTCAAGGATAATCGGGGCCGAGCTCTCGAGGCCGACCTCCCGAGGTCGAGCAATCGGGGCCGAGCTCTCGAGGTCGGGAGATAAAGGCCGACCTCCCGAGGTCGAGCGATAGAGGCCGAGCTCTCAAGACCGACCTCCCTAGGTCGGGAGATAAAGGCCGACCTCCCGAGGTCGAGCGATCGGGACCGAGCTCTCACGGCCGACCTCCCGAGGTCGAGCGATAGAAGCAGAGCTCCCGAGGTCGAGTTCTTGAGTCTCACCCCTCGAAGGGCTCCGTCAAAACTCTCCGTTAAGAGACGTGGTCGTCATCTGATGTGGCCGCCCAGCAATTAATTAGGAGTAGGATCACAGGGTGGCAGACTGCTGTGTCAGTCTCACATCGCCGCTCACTTAGCTTAATCCCTAACTAATCTTTAGTGAGATGTGACATCCCGCACGAGTGAGACCTTTCCCCTTCCCCTATATAAACCCCCCTCTTGCTCCGAAGAGGGGATCGCTGCCATTTGCAACCACACCGCGGCAAGGAGAGATCTGTCCCGGTCCGACCTCCCAAATCACAGCAGACCCAGTCGGCTTGGTTAGACCGAGTCATCCGAAGGAGAACCGATCTTCGCTTGTCGACAGGATCAGTTAGATATAGATAGTAGTAGGGATGTCGATACATCTATTTCTGTACTCCTTCTTTCAATTGTTGTATCTGCTAGCTTTACTACTTGCTGCTCTTTATTTCTGCATGGATTGGTTGTATGTACAGCTTACCTTATACCTTACGCTAGGGTTTAGGTTATGGTGCATACCGGTGATCTGGACTACTACATATCATGTAGATGACAGTAGGGATAGATAGTGGATGATGCATGGGATAGTGACATGCATCTTTATTACACGTAGCATAGATGGACAACCTTTGACTCCCTGGAGGTTGAGATGGGCCATCGGACTTGCTACTCATGTAGGGGCATATGTAAGCGACCTTTGACTCCCCTAGTGGTTGAGATGGGCCATCAGACCTGCCACATGACCTGTCGTGTAGTTCCGGTGGCGTTCCGCGGCGCTGCAGCAGACCCCCCTATTCTGTCTGGAGATAGTTAGGGATGAGGGAGCGTATTTTTCACTAGGGCGGGGTACGTTTCGGTCTGAGACCCTGCTCGTTCGGTATCGCGTGGTGCGCGACAGTGACCGTTTGAGTGGAGGGAGGACCTGATCAGAGCCCTACCCAATCGGTTTCGCGTGATGCGCGAGGTGGCCGACTGGCATCATGCATGGGTGACCCATGTTGCATCATGAGCATGCTTTGCATCTCTGCATTTGGATGTGTTTGTTGCACTTGGTTGTTGCATTTGATTGACATGCATGCTATTGGGTTTGGATCGACGCAAGTAGGTATGTACTTCCTTTATTACTTATGGTTCAGTTCTGCATTTCTTTTTATTGCATTTATCTTCAGTATTGTGATAGACGGTGACTTACTGCTAGTATAGCTTCCTGTGCATATTGGATTGTATTCACTGAGTTCTTTGGACTCACCCCGTTAGCCTTGTTTTTCTCCTTTCAGGATGATCGTCTGGATTGCCTAGCAGCCTATCCCAGTTCATGTGTCTCGGAGACGATTTCCGGGATTGTCTCATATTTTGGTTGTGGTACATGTTAGTACCCTTTCCTTTATTCGTTTCGTTCTTTTCATTTCCGCTGTTGTATGTTGTGCTCTGTTGTGTCGTCCATTTTCACGGCAGTATAGTTGTACTTTTGTGTGTCATGGAGGCCTTGATTCTGTTTTGGTTTTGTCGTAAGTCGTACCGGTACGCAGCTTTATCATCGTTTCTATTTTTTACACAGTCGCTCGTTCCAACCCTATAGGCTGCGGTACAAGCAGGCTGAGGTAGTCGTGGTGGTTAGGTTTTCGGATTGTCCGCTGGGACGAGGGAGTAGCTATCCGGTCAGTATCGGACGAGCGGCTCCTCGGGGCGTGACATGCTGAGATTTGCTTGTGAGACTTTTGTGGAAGAGGTGGAGAATGTTCTTTTTGAAGATTTGTGGAATTCGTGTCAAGGTGGAGATTGTTAGAGTTTGGTGACCCGAATTCAGTTTGATCCGTTAATTTATTATTAAATATTTTCTTATTAATATGTTAATTAATAGGTTCTTTATAAATCTGTTAATTAACAGTTTCGTTATTAATTTTTCATTTTACTAAGTATCCTAAGGTCTCTATAAATTGTGTATCTTATGGACAAGTTTAATCAATCAAGAAAGTTATTTGGTTACCTCTTTTTTCTTTCTCTCTACCTCTCTTTTCTCTCTACTTCTCTTTACTTTATCAGAGCAACCGACTTTGTATTCCACCGTTCATAGTTATTTTTCCTCCTCTGCCTATGGTTTTTCCCGTCAAGGGTTTTCCACATAAATCTGATGTGTTCTCTATTGTTCTTGTTGTCGTTTTTCATGTTAATCTCGTTACAATGAGAGCTCCAAACGCAGATGCTCTTAGGTCATCCACTGATGAAAACTCTCCAAGAGCTCTCTTATTGTCATATTAGCGTCGCGTCAAAATAAAAAATCTTAAACATCTCTTTATTGTTAAAAAAATCTCTCAACGACTTCTTTATAGGTCTCATACTTTTTCATTATATATGTTTCTTATCTTTTAAAAAAAATAAAAAACTCATTTTAATTTAAAACGCAAGGAGCATCTCCCTAAAACCGCTCCCTGTGGAAAATGTGTTGGAAATTTATTCCTTCAATAATTTCGAATATATCTCCTCGGTATTTGACTTAGTCGATTCACGACCGTCGGAACTTCCGGGAGGTTGTTTTCGAAGGAAGCAAACTGATTGGTATTTCACGTCGAGGCTAGTGTTGGACACTATCTCCGTAAAACGATATTGCTCTGTTACTAGTGCTCACGGATAGCAGCAATTCGTTTCCAAAATACTACGACGTCGTCTTGAAATAGTAGCACTTCAAATTCCGAGACCGACGAACCTTGCGTAGGCTTCTCGGACTCTCGATGTAGAAGAGGGAGGAGTACAAATGCTTATAGATTGCAATGCTTGAATGAATGAAATGATCTAGTGGAGGGATCTATTTATATTGAGTCAAGAGGTAAGTACCCTTTGGTTCGGACAGATTTGGACCATTCATAACAAAAGGGTATAACCCTTTAAAGGTCATTTAATTTCGTCCCTTGATCTGAAGAGTTATAACTCTTCAGATCCATCTTGATCTCGACCGTCAGATTAGAACATTTAATCCGACGCCTCAGATCCATTCTTCCTCTTCACATTCAGATCTTTGATCCGGCGCTCTAGATCGCACCTTCTTGCGATCTATCCAGATCTTTGATCCGACGGCCACCATTGAGCGTATCTTGAACAATTAATTTCTCATTCACCCTTATTCGGTTTTGAGCAAATAAATAGTCTAGATTTATCTACGCGAAATGTAGATTTCGATTTTGAAGTCAAACTTGATTTTCAACGATCGATGGCATCAAAATCGTATCCAACAAAATGAAGAAGCTCCCGCACCTATGCCACAACAATGAGAGTTTCCATTGTGGACGCTCTTGAACTTGAAATAGTAGTGAGATGCAATAGTTGCATTCAGCCCTTCCATAGTCAGCATGCTTAATTCTTTTGCCAATTAAATCCATATTGAGACTATACAAGATTTCTCTACCTTCCTTAGACTTCTCTTTAATACTAATGAAGAAAATTGCTTCCTTATATGCCCTTCAAACATACCCCTACAATATTTTCTAAGTTTCAAAATATTTCATTGATTAAAAAAATCATAGTCGCTATAAAATTTTAGCCCTAAGGAAGAAAACCACATCACAATCTCAAATTTCAAGCTTATTGGACCGTTGGGCCAACAACAAACAATACTGATCCAGCAGATTTTGTAAACACACGTTGGAAGAGTCCGTGGCTTCACTCAAAGAGCCTTTCACATTAACCAATCATTTGGACAAATAATATTTAACCAAAGCATTAAATATCCCCAAATTCAAAATTCCTGCATTTTATTTTACCTTTTCTTATGATTATCTCACAACTAACTTTCGAATATCATGCCAAGTTTGATTATCATCACAATCATATTTATTTTAAAATTTTAAGCAATAACAAAGGATTATTGAATAATTTTTCTTAGAGCCAAACGCTTGGTTCATGCTATAAGCTTCATATTCTCCCTACTTGTGGCAATGATTCATCAACTGAACTTAAGGATCATCCAAATTTCTCTTTCCTTAGAATTTCTACTAACCTTCATTGAATACTCACAAGTAGCTAGAACAGAGGTAAGTTACTTAGTGGCCTTGTCATCATTTTTCTTTTCCTGGTCGTGCACGAGATGATAGAAGTGGCTTTTACTTTTTGGGAGTAGAAGGAGAAGCTGCCATGATCGATTTTAATGTCGGCACAGCTTGCTACATCAGCTCACTATTTGAATGTGCAAACGAAGGGCATTTTTTCAGTAGCGACTTGCAATTGGCGAAATTCTTTTGACCTTTAACAGTGTTCAGTGCTCTAGACCTTTAGCTGGAAAGTAAAAGTGATCTGTACTGATTAACAGTAAGCTATAGTTAATAAGATAATAATAGATCACTTCCCTGGGTTGTCTATAACTGTAGCAACTTGATTTTAGGCATAATCCATCGTTCATGAGGCATTAGAATGCTTTTAATCTGTGACCGCATGCATCAGGGAAACAAAGAAAGCGAGAAGATTGCATTATCAAACACAACAATATGAAGGAGTTTAATTACTTTTTCCCTGATGCTAACAAAAATAAAGACCCACCCATCATCAGCATTGCACGAGAAAAAGACCTGAATCACACTTTAAGTTGCGCCTTGGTGCGAAGGCACCATTTAGTTTCGGCAGCACAAGGACACATCTCTTTAATTAACAGTGACCAACAAAAAGTGAATTGGTATCTTCGTTACGTTTTTCTCTTTGATCAGCTGCCTGATGGTGATATCTCTCTTTCCTACTTTGAAGCTACATAACTTTATATAATTAATTAGCATCCCTAAGCAAGCCTTAGTACTCCTCATAAACATTAATTTTTTCAATAGTGCACTAGGGTTCATATTTTTCCCATTTTTAATCTACCTAGAGCTTTTCCTGTAAAAGTGTGCAGGGTTTCTGTAGATTTATGTCTATTGGACTCGATGGATTGCTATCTACTAATTATTAATCTAGCCAATATGTTCCTGAGAAGCAAAGTAACAAAAGCTTCAGCCTGATATATATTGTTATTATGATCATGAAACGAAGAAGACATAAGACATTAATCAAGATTTCCCTGATTTATAAACTTATGTGAGTAGGTAGGTACGTACGGCCATAGTACAAATATACTATACAGCTTGCTGGAAAGCTGATTCATGTACAGCATAGCAAACCAAGGCATCTTTCTGTACTCCATGCAATGGTAGAATATCTTGGAAAATATTAGAGAAGCAAGTGATGGCCGATTGGCGGATCTGAAAGGAAATTAAGGTATCCTTAATCCTTTTACTATACTACTGCATTTGGAGGTCATTGTCTTATCTTGGAAGCTGGAATTATGCCATAAAAACCTCAGCCAATATAATTAGTGGTGTTGCCTTCTATTCACCAACTAAGCACAATTAGGCAGTCATCGTACGTGATCATCATAATTACAACTCTCTGTATTTGAATTGGTTGGGTTGGGAAGGAGAGGGGAATTCAATTTCATAAGGTATGTAGGCCCGTGGCCCCACGTGCCAAGCGTGCATTCAAAGATGTGAGAGCGGTGCCATAAATGACTGACTGCAGCTGTCAGTTTACCGGCTCTGTATCTGTTCATTGCCGGCTTTTGTCAACTGCCGCGCGCAGGCATCCAGATAAATAAAGACTAAATTAATTAATTAATTTGTTTGATTTCCTTGAACTGCAATACGTGCGTGCTGAGCCGATTTGAGTTCATGGTCTCTTCTTGACCCGATGCGAATGCGACTCGGTCACTCCGGACACTGCCGCGGCTATATAAAGCCACCCCACCCCACTCTTCTTTCTCCTCTTGCCTTTTTAAAAAAAGTGGATCTTGTTGCACGCCGCATCCGCTGCCGTGGCCCGCAAGCTGCAATCTGCAACGAGGAAGAACTTACTTCCTCAAAAGCTGCGACCGCACCGTCACCAGTGCCATACCCACGAATGGTGGACGTCGACCGTCGAATGGCCGCCCTGAGCCCGGCCCACGCCGCGGGCCTCCGTCGCCTCTCCGCCCGCGCCGCCTCATCGCACGTCGCATCCACCGCCGCTCACCGTCTCGGCACGTTCTCCCTCCGCCCCCTCGCCGAGGCCGTCCTATCCAACCTCCGCGCCGCCTGCGTTCCACTCTGCTCGGGCCTCTCCGAGCTGGAGCTCGCCCGCCTCGAGGCCGACCTGGCTTTCTCCTTCCCGCCTGACCTCCGCGCGCTCCTAGCCCTGGCGATCCCCTCCGGGCCAGGCTTCCCGGACTGGCGCGTGCCCAACCCAGGTCTCCTCCTCTGCCTCCCGCGCGCCGCCGCGGCACTCCAGGTCGCCTGCGGAGTCCTATGGCCGCGTTCCTGGGGCTTCCGCCCTGCTGACCCTGCCCGGGCCCTCCGCCGGGCCCGGGCCTCACTCCGCCGCGCGCCACTCTTAATACCACTCTTCGGCCGCTGCTACATCCCCTGCCTCCCCTGTCTCGCCGGCAACCCTGTTTTCTACGTCGACGACGGTCGTGTCTTCTGCTGCGCCATCGACTTCAGCGACTTCTTCCTGCGTCGTTGGTCCACGTCTCCGCACCCGGATTCCTCTTCTCTTCTCCCCAGCCTCGACGCTTCTCGCTGGATTGAATTCTGGAGTGATGCTGCCTCCGACAGCCGCCGCCGCATCTCCTCTTCTTCGTCCTCCTCGGTTTCAGATTCGGTCTCCTCCACTTCATTGTCATCTCCACCTCCAGATCCGGCGCGCTTCGTGGAGATTCGGAGCCCCAGAGTGCCGGACTGGGTGGAGGGCTACCTGGACGGCATCGGATCCGTCTTGAGGCAAGGTGGGTGGGGCGAATCGGACATCCGTGACATGGTTCACGTGCCAGCCTCAAGGGTCTTCGATGGTGGCGAACAGCCCGACGGGACGGCCGCAATGGTCGACTCCGAGGCCGCGCTCGACGCTCTCCTGGTGAAGGTGGGCCGCTGCTCGGACTCGCTCCGCCGGGCAGGGTGGAGCCCCGAAGAGATCTCCGATGCTCTGGACCTCGAGCTCCTCCGGCAGAGGAGGCAGCGATGTTCACCGGTGAAACTACCGCCTCCGATCGCCCTTAAGCTGGAGAAGCTGGTGGAGGCGGTGGCCCGATCCTAAGTAGCGGTGTCCAGACTCAATTACGAACATTTTTCGTTTTTTTTTTAATTTTTTTAAAATTTTCTTCGATGGTGTTTTGTAACGGTCGACGGGTTGAACAAGGGAGTGATGAGAGTAAAGAGCGCAAGGAGGAAAAAGAAATAATTGTACCATCTATGTAAATGCAATTATTATTAAAAATAGAAATTATTTTAATAAATAATATAAACTCAACTGAACTCAGAATCCAATGCAATGTTCTGTCTTAGCACATTATTTAGCATTAATTAAAGTTATATTATTTTATTAAATATAGATAAACATTTTTACTTGAACCGTATAAAAAAATTAATTGCTCTAATTTTCACACAAGTATAATGTCATTTAATCATATTCATTGCATTTCATTTAAAATTTTACATTTTTTATTTGAATTTTAATGATTGGATAAAAATTAATATTTTTTTAAAAATATATATCATAGAATCGTGCAAATGGTTTAAATTTCAGATTCGGATACGGAAGGGAGTAACTTACATCATGTTTGAAAATTTCCATGGAATTCAATTTCATCTAGGAATTGAATTGAATTTAATGATTTAGAAGTAAAGTGAAGAATTGAATTCTCATGAGAATTGAAATCCAACAAAATAAGAATTTAATTCCATTCTAAATAGGTGTGATTTGGTGTAGGAATTGAATTCCAACAAATGAAAATACTAAAATAACCTCACATAAATATAATATTTGATTCATAACCTATCAATGTAAGATAAAATAGCAAAAACAATCAAATTCATTTAGTTTTAGACTCATTCCTAACAACCGATTCATTTTAAATATAAAAATTGAATTCAATTCCCGTTAGAATTCAATTCTCGATAAAATTCAATTCAATTTATTAGTTAAAAACTTTTCAAACGGGGTGTTAAAGAATTTTATTTCACTAACGATGCATCTGATTTATTTGAAATAGCAGCAGAGATTTTTGAATGGTTTTTGATCCCGTCGGAGAACAACGAGGACGACTGGCGAGGTGATGAGAATGCTGACCGAAATAGGATCGCCTATGGCTAAAAAAAAAATATTAGAGGCAGACCAGGAGTAGCGTAAATTGAAAATGTAGAAGTTAGGTCATTGGTGCATATTTACGTTGGAGGAGAGACCCTTTAAGCCTCCAGTTTGATGGTATCATATCAGCAGTCATAAGGATGTCTAATCAACGTATATTTGAAGTCTGGGTAATCTTATCACTGTTAAGTGATGATTATCGTATATTTATGACGTATCCTTGCAAGATATTATCCTCACGTGCTTCTAACATTTCGTGTAGAAAGAGAGCCCTCACAGACTGACTCGATTGGTAAGACGTTTGATTGTATACATTAGAGGTCTCAGGTTCGAGAATTATCAATCGTATATAGGATAAAAACATGATTTATTGACTTAAATCTTTTCGGTCCCAGATGTCTTACCCTACTAATAAAATCATGATTTACTTTTTTTAGATATTTATGGGGCCGAAATCAAAGGGGTGCTAAAGTGACGGTTTTTTTTTTTTTTTTGCATCATCTTGGAGAAAGAGACAACAAAAAAACCCACTAGCGTGTTCTGTACAAGATGACGATGGAAGGGCAAGTTCTTTCTTTTGGTTAAGTGCTCAGTTTTGCTATGCTGATGAAGTCGCATATATACCACCATCAAGGGCCGTCGATTTCTCCTTCGATTATATTCCATCCATCGATTCGATTCCGATCGATTATTTGATCGTCTACGCTACAAGAGCACGAGGCGAGAATCCGTTTGCGTTGAGGCGGCGAGGTCGTGCTCTCAATCCCTCAGCCATTCTGTTCGACGATCCGCGATCATGGGTTCCGCTTCCAGCCCTGAAGATCTACCTCGCTTCGCTGAGATCGTCGTGATTCGCCACGGAGAGACGGCGTGGAACGCCTCCAGAATCGTGCAGGTATTATTTTTCACTCTTTCCTCGATGCGTCTTTAGGGGTGCGAAATGATAGTGGTCGGTGAATGAGAATAAATGGGAGGATAACCTAATTACAAACCGAATGAGAATACATGGGAGGATAACCTAATTACAAACTTAGTGGTTTTGGTGAGATGGCTCGCGTTTTTTATACTGAAGGATCGTCAAAATTGTTGATATGCAGTGGATCCTTGTTGGGGCGTCAAACAAATTCCTGTCTTAGAACTCTTGAATTGCCACTCTATTTTAATTTATTGTATCCAAGACTAAGATACGCTCTCTCACTTGTGTTAATTATAGATAGGCCCGTCCGCGATGACTCTTCCAAATCTTGGTTCCTCTGCTCTTGTGGCAATTAGTCATATAAATTGTTCTAAATGCGATGTTCTTGTGACTTTGGATTAAAATGTAATGTTGCACATGTTATCTCAGCAGTGCTGAAATGAACATTTCTTTATGTGGATCTGCTTATAAATGTTCGGCTTAGTCTATTGTTGTTGCTCTTGCTATGAACACTGTTAGTTAGTGTCTGATTTAGCATTGACAACCTTTTTCCAAACAACGTTTCTCCACCTCATACTCTCTGTGCAAGTGAATGCAATTGATAGTTTAAGCTAACATACACACGGATGATTTGAATTTGAAGAAAAATTAGTACATTATGGATCCTGGTGTATCTGATTATTAATCCGTATTTTAAGATAAATGGATGAAAATTTGATTGTTTTTAGAGGTGATTATATTTGTAGTTAACTGTTTCTTAACAGATAAGTAGATGCAATTATGAAATTGAAATTGTGTCAAGCTTTAGAAAAGCTTGATATAGATCTTGTCTGTTAAGCTTTAGAAAAGCTTGATATAGATCTTGTCTGTTAAGAAACAGACTAAGCCAAAGAATTTTTAACTATTCAACACGGAATAATGATGCTTGATATAGATCTTAAGAATTATAAAAAGAAAATTGTGTCAAGCTTTAGAAAAGCTAGATGGTGGAATTTTAAGGATAAAGTGTAAGAATTTCCAAAAGTTGGATGAAGCAAAGAGAAATTTGGAATGAAAAGATTGATGCTGTTGTTGTATGTGGATTTTAATTACATATACGATTGCAAATGTAATAAGGTCAAATCTTGAAGATTCCAAAGGTTGAGGGACACATGTAGAGAGAGTTGGTGGTGGTATACAAAGGCCATTAGTATTGGTGTCCCCGTAACATTTGGAGAAAAGGTCGTTGAGAGAAGAATAAGAATTCTGAAAACCAAATTGATTTAATACCTAGGAGAATAACTTCATACATTATATATATAGTATAACAACTAATCAAAGAATATGGATAAAAAGGATTTGCAGATGATTCTTATTTAGGAAAAGCATATGATAGTCCTATACATTTATTATGGTGAGCTTTTTAGTGGAAAGGAATATCAAGTAAGTATATCAATGTAATTTGGGATGTGGATGGTACATATGAGTGTCATATATGTGTAACAAATTATTTTCTTGTAACTGTTGGTTTATATCACTTCTCAATTCTAAATCTTATCAGTTTTAGATTAGCACTAGTCCTCGATAACTCATTGGACATATCCATGATAAGCCTCTTAATGCATGTTGTATGTGGATGATATCTTACTAATTGGGGAAAGCATAAATAGAATAAATTTGAAGCTTGAATTGTCGAAGAAAAACTTTAGCAACTAAAGCTTGCGTTATCAAGAATTTCAATTGAATGAGCGAAATGAATTAACAATGACAAGAAGTGGCAGATATGTAAGAATGATGAACTAAATTATCCTTGGGGTGTTGTATGATCACGTCATGACCCTTAGGTTAGAAAGAATAACATTATAGGAGCATCTTCCCCCTCATCCACTGAGCTCAACTCCATTGAAACTTTCCTCGTGTGTCCATTTCCCTTTGTGTTGTAACTTGTAAATCCCTATCATCTATCATACTCTTCTGATTGATGCTACCTTCTCTCATCACCCGTTTCAGTTCTTCACTAACTAATAGAATGGTATTGGCTGGGATCGGATCAAATTTCAATCCTTCATGATAATGACATTTATTGATGAATGACATCATTAATAATTTGTGTACCCATCCACAAAGGCAATTGCACATTGACATTCATTGTGTATGAGCTTGATGAATTGCAAATAACTAAAGAGTTTGACAGCCAAACTCATGTTTGTTGAAGGGTTTTTGAGATTATAGGTCTAGCGTGCTTCAAGTTAATTTTTCTATGATAAGTGAACATGCCATCTAAATTTGGGTCACTAAATAGAGATTTTCATAGTTGTCCAAGCTTAATAAGGATAACTTATAGCAGAAAAAGAAAAGTTAGCACAACAGTTGAATGAACACAATATGTGACCTGATATGTGATTATTTCTTACAATGTTATAAGAATAATCTCAACAAGTATGTCCAAGTAATATATTTAGCTAGATTCCTAACACACTTGGAGAAAATGATAACTTATAGGTAATATTGTAATGATTTAAGCATAATTATCAAAATTATTTAAATTATTAGCAATCCCAAGAGAAAAAGGAAATGCTGCAAGTGAAAATATGGTGATTCTGCCTAATGCCTATGTCTACTAGTTAGGTTTTACACCTAAATTGATAATAATTTCAAAGGGTTTGATACAGTGATTAGTCTTTCTATGGGAACCATAACCTAGCCCTATGCTGGCAACTAGTTAATCAAACTGATGAAGAACCATTTTTTCCTTACCTTGAGAGTGCTTCACCTAATGGATTGGAGACAAGGCAAGTAGCAGAATGGAGTCCATCTGACACTGCTCCTATAGTGCTTTTTCTTCCCTCCAAAGATATGACTCTTTGGATAGTCTATGCTTCAAGGAACTCTAGGCTTGAGAATGTTCAGCGAAAACTTCAACAGAGAGGTGTGAATATTTTAGATCCTTTTTGATTGGATTTTCCTGGTTTTGAATATTTTAGATGACTTAAATTGGAAGCTTTGTTGCCAAGGTGAAAACAACCAAAAGAAACATAGATGGAGCTCAGCTAACCTATCCATAGAGGTTCTTCAGTGCAGTCATTTTTGTTGGATTAGTTTATTTTATGCTGGAATGTTCTTCTCAGGTTATGAACATTATATGAACAAGGTTTTTGGATCAATTATTATCTAAGAAGCCATCAAAACATAGGTCGAATTGGAAATTTATATGATTTAAAAATAAAATTACAAAATGTCGTGTTCTTCATTCATTTGATCTTTTTTTTTGTCCTCTAGTCTTGTTTGGACTCTTTTGCATTAAAGTATTGATCTTCAATCATTGATCAATGCACTACACATTGCAAACTGTGATACTCTTCATCAACTAACATCATGTGGCGATTGGCAAATCAATATGATATCTGGTGCCCACCTACAGATACTTCAGAAAAGTGATACAATCCATTAACCTATTAGATGGAGATGGTATGACTGCAAGTCTACATATGATGTCCATATGGGTATGACTTTGCATGTCTCCATTAACCATTGCATTCCAACACCTTAGAGTAATTACGAATATAATTGCAATTGAATTACCAATCAACTCGAAGGTTTCCAATAATATGGTGTCATTATTTTAGGGGCATTTGGACCCAGAGCTTAATGAAATTGGAAGGAAGCAGGCAATTGTTGTAAGCTACAATCATTATCTCCATATAAAATTTTGCACCTTGTGCTTCTGATTCTGGAGATGTCTATTTATTTGCAAGGTGGCTGGTCGGCTGTCTAAAGAGCCTAAATTTGCAGCTATATATTCGTCTGACTTGAAGCGAGCTGCTGAAACTGCTAACATTATTGCAGACATTTGTGGGCTACCAGAGGTGAACCTAAAACTAAATTTGCGACATTTTTTGTATTCCTTCAGTGGTTTTCACATTATTCCTATACTTTACATTAAAAGTTAACCATATGTGCAAAATATATTTCTAGTTATGAAATGTGTTTTGTAGCAACAGTTTTTCTTTGTATCTATAGTTCTATAAATAAAACTTATATTGGTGTAGCCAAGGTTTAAAATCTCGACCCGTGTCGAGGTTTCGGTCTCAGACCGGAACGATACGGTTTTGGTATCGTATCGTGCCGTATTGATATGGTTTCGGTATTTTTTTATTTATATATAGTAATTATTAGATAAATATATTTATTGTGTATAATTTAAAATAACTTGTATATAGATTTTATATAAGTTTTCTATTAGTGAATAATTGTTAGAAAAAATAATTAAATATAATTTTCTTTAAATAAATTAATCTATATATTGAGTTACTAATATCAAAAGGAGTGGCGTGAATTAGATAAATATCCTGTTTAGGAGTTAAGTCAACTTTATAATTCTACAATATTTAGATTAAATAATCATAATTATATAAATTAATACAAAGATACTATTTTATATATAATAATTATATAAATTAACTAATTATTCATTTAATTAATTATTAATTTAAATAGTATATATTTAAAATAGTAAAAAAAATCAAAATATCAATTAAACATGAAAACAGTAAAAAATTCAGAAAATAAAAAAATATATATATCAAAATATAATCTGATTTATTAACAAAATTAGATTTTTAAAAAAAATTTATAGAATTTTTAAATAAAATTTAAAACATAAAAAATTCAGAATATTAATTAATAAAATTTATTAATTTTTAAAAAAATTTAAATATTTTTATATATTTAATTGAGATAATTTAATTTGGGTTTATGATTTTTTTTAAATATCACAGGAATTGTTTAATTTAATTAAATAAAACTAGAATTGTTTAAATTCAAAAAATTAAAAAAAAAGAAATCCGCGATCGCTACCGCGACTGCGAACTGCAGGCATCAGAGACGTCCCGCGACGCCGCAGGCGCCTGCGGAAGCCTCCGGCGACGCCTGCGGCGCAGCTGAAAGCGTCCGGCATCACCTCCGGTGCCGTTGGAAGAGTCCCGCGACGCTTCCAAGCATCACCTCCGGTGCCGCTGGAAGAGTCCTGCGATGCTTCCCGCGGTGCTTGAAGCGTCCAGCAACGCTTCCGGCGACAACTCCTGGAAGCCAAAACTGATTTGCTCGCGAGCCGGTTTCGCATGCGCAGCGGAACGGTAAAAACCGTCTGTGTCGGGTGGCACGGAACGGTATTGCAAACCCTGGGTGTAGCATCTAGTTTCTTCACCAACTTTGTTTAAGATGATTAATATTATGACTGCTTCCTTGGGTGTAGAAATAGGAGGAAAGATGGTAGGGGAGTGAAAGGAACAAAAACACACATGAAAAAGTTCGTCCACGTGTTTTTTGTGCTTCTTCTCATGCACAAGTAAACAAGCCATTAGAGTGCCATTCAGATAATATTATTGTGGTTCCATGTTTGTTTTTTTTATAAGCTTAAGGAGTTGCAGGTCTGACCTTGATCTGTTTATTCACCTGTTAATGAACAAATGATGCACTAACATTCAAGCTTTTACATTTGCATCTTGACATATCACCTAACATTTATACCTGGATGCCAAATGTTAGTGTAAAATTAAAATTTTGAAAACAGTCTATAATGAGAGTTTACAACTTGGCCAGAGTATATCCTAACTTTGCCTTGTTTGTCCGAAGTAAATGAGCAATTGCAGTATTTCATGGGAATATGGATCATGCTTTACAGTTATAAACAGATGGAAATAAGTGTGCAGGGCATTTGAAAAAAATACCCAAATTCAATTTCTGTCAAGGATGTTGTGGTTGGCTTCATTTTGTTGTTTTTTCCAGCTAATGAATGGCTTATTGTGTTTTTTAAGGTAGTATTGGATTCATCTTTGCGGGAAAGGCATCTAGGTGATCTTCAGGGCTTAACTTTACGTGATTCTGCAAAGCTAAAACCTGAGGCCTACAAGAAATTTCTTTCAAGCAAACGAGATGGGGAGATTCCTGTATGTTTCCATCTTTTATTATAAGACAGCGATCTAGGATTTTAAAATATTTTGTTAATTTGTTTATGAACGAATGATAAGGCCTCATGTCTTGTATGATATTCAAGTATAAATGAATAGAATAACATAAGCGTAACCCCTTATTGTTCATTCTTCTTTCTCCATGATAACCTGGTTAATCATTCTTTCTCCATGACAACAGTTTCACTCAAGCTCTTCTCTGTGTAATTTACTGATTACCCCAAGAAGGCTACCTGGCTAGCAGGTAGCAACCACCATGTTCCAGGAGGTTGTTAAAATTAACTAACTCCTATAGAGCAATGACGTTAACATTTTGTATGAAGGACAAACATCCACTGTTTCCTCATCTCCTTTCATTCTTTTATTGTATTCAGGGAGGTGGAGAAAGTCTTGATCAACTTAATGAGCGTTGTGTTTCCTGTATACAGAAAATTGCTAGGAAGCACATAGGTATAATTTCTTTGAACATGTAATTTTTTATTTTTTTTGTTATTTGAAATGAATGCATGGCTTTAGCAGCCATTCTGTATGATTATATATATCCTACTCATTTATGGTCATTTCAATTTAAGTGCCAATATATACTAGTCATCATCCACCTTGTAGTCTGTAAACATTTGAATTGTGTCCCCACTGATAGCCGAGTTCGTACTCGGATAGTAGATTGTCACATGTTAACATTTGAATTACTCTTTAAATTAAGATGTATGATCAAATTCATTTTTTCTTTTTATGGCATCCAGGAGAAAGACTCATTATTGTCACCCACGGTGGGGTGTTGAGAGAACTTCATGGGCATGCTGTTTCTGCACAGCCTAAAGATGGGAAGATACATAATACGTCTGTCAATGTGTTCCTTATTTCCGAGGGTGACGATTGGACTATCAAAACATGGGGAGACATTAGCCATCTTCAAGAAGTTGGAGTCCTAACCAATGCATTCGGAGGCGACAGAACTTCCGGATGAGTCTGTACTTCTTTTGAACATGATAGCAACAAGTTCACGGAGAAGTTGGATTCTGATTCAAGTTCTTCAAGGCTTGTGATTTGATAAAATGGACTGACAAACTGCAGAGTTCTTTTAAACATGGAAGAGGCGTCTTTGTTCTACATCTCCAATGTTAAAGTACTGGTGCAAATGCAATGGTTTATCTCCTTTTACGTTACTTGAAAATGGACTGCAATGGGATGAGCAGAATCATTGTGCTATAGTAGTGCAAATGCAATGGGGTTCATCCACTCCAACAATTTGAACGACGGTTAAATTATTCAATCTCCTTATTTGTCCACGCCCAGCAATTCCCATTTCTTGCACTTGCTCATCCTTTCTTGTTCCCAATGAACTCCGTGAAATAAGCACACAGCCTACTTGTGACAGCCTCCCAAGCCAAATGCGGCTTTTCTTAAAATCATGGGAAAAAAATGTGTCAGTACAAAAGCTGCTCAGCTAAGAAAATGGAAGCTGCAAGTGTCACAGAGATGTTATGAAACAATGCACATGCCCAGCTAAGAAAGCACAAAAAGGACTCCTTTTCTCCCCCATATTTTCTTCCATAAAACCCACTCTTGGTCCTCCACATCCTTATCCCATCCACCATTTCCTTTCCTCCGTTCTCTTTGGCCATGTCAATTCCAACTCGAGATTCTAATTATACCTTTAAGCATTGAGGAGGGATTCAAATTTTCGACACCGTGATTCATAGCTTCATAGCCGCGTGCTTTAAGCCTCTGAGCTACAGAACTCATCCCATCTTCATGGAATCTGTTCCCAAGACTACACTAAAAAGGAGCCATTTCAGATTAAGAAGATAAGAAATACTGTTCATAGAACAGTATATTTCGAGATGTGAAGGGATAGAGAAGAGATGTCATGATTGAGATTTAAAATAATGCTTCGGATATTGTTTTCGTCTCGTGGAGTTTGATTTGAAAAAAAAAATGAAATTTTTTAGCTTCATATCAATTTTAATTGCAATATGATTTTTTATTTTTATTTGTTTAATTCAAAATTCTTCTAATTAAGAAATCTGTCATAGGTTTGCACCTGCAACTTCTTGAAGACATTTGTTTATTTGAAAAGCCTGACTGTTGTCAAATGTTGCACTCTTCTTCCTTGCAGATGAAGTAAATAGGGAAATTATTGATCAGTAGATCTCAATCGAAGTGTCTCTACAGCAGGAATTTTCATTCATGAACGAACTTTAAATTCGATCCGACCAAAAACTTGTGACCATACCATAACTAAATTAACTAATTATAATCCATGAAGAACAGAGACTCGATAAGAAAGATAGTTCAGACAAATTAGGTACCATATAATAGGGTTTCGATTCATACCATGATTTTCCCTTCAAAATAATTATAGATTTCATCAAATAGTAATAGGTGCCTTTCAAAGAACTCTAATTCTGATTTTGGTTGGTAAAATTTGTTTGGAAGCAATTTTGGTTGGGGAAAAAAAACATTTTAGTTCCGTTGTTCAAATATTCAAAAGAACTCTAATTCTAATTTTAATGCTTTTAGTTTGGGCGAAGAAAAAAAATATCTTTTTAAACTTTGAAATCATTTATTATATGAATATTGTCATACTATATAGTTTTTAGTCTCATGAAAATTCTCAAATTAAATTTATGATTCCAATCAGTGGCTTATGGATATTTTTCTGGTTGGTATTATATATCTAGTTGATAGGGAGAGTTTTGGGTCCCTCAACTAGGTAGGATAAGTCTTGGTCAAACGACTGATGTGATTCAACTCGAGGAGACGTGGCAATAGAGGTCAAAGGAATAATAGAATATTAATAAGACAGATTAGTTCGGTTGATCGGGCGATGAATCAGTTGGGCAGCTAGCATAACACACATTGTTGATCGGCAGACAAGCTGTACTTTTTTTTATTGTCTTAGCTACTTTGGCTCAGTCATCGGCTCAGTCAACCAACTTTATCATGACCGAATGAGCTATAACTAGGTTATCTTATTCGACCAAGTTGGGCCTCACACCTAGGGTTTTCCCTATGGGGTCTCCATGTAACCACCAATAAGTCTATCAACATATAACTTTTGACTAAACATTGATAAGAGGATGATATCATCCCGTCACTTCCTTAAAAACTGACATGCTTCACTAACCAACTCAACTGCTCAGTGGTCCAATGACTTAAACACTGACATGCTTATATTAGCCCAGTGACTAATTGATCTCTTAAAAAAAATCATTGACATAACATCTCTGCTACAGCTAATACGACACCTCGATGGTGAAGGGTCATCAAAAGTATTGTAAATAAATAGGGGTCCCTCCTCTACGGTGCAGGTATGTGGAATTTTCATTTATTCTAGCATTCACTTCATTTTGATTGACTTAGTGTCAGAGTGCCTACGCCGAGGACCCCTATCTAGCCTTATTCAGGACACCTATAGTGCAGCTTCAAGTCTTCTATGAACACACATTGATGATGTGCTATTCAATATTAGTGACATCTTATTCTTCTCGGTTTAAGGACAGGATCACTAGTCTATGTTAATTAATCTGAGATGATCTATTCAATATAAAGGATTTTTATCAATCTCCTCCAGAATAAATTAAAAAATACTCACGACGTAGATATATTTTTAGAATAATTATTTATTAAAAAAATTCATCCGTTAATTTATTTATTAAGATTGAAATTTTATTTTTAAATCTTGAGAAATTAAGACGATGTATTATTATCCGGGCGGCGTATAGATATTTGAAGTTTGAAAATTACGTATAACCCACAAAATTAAAGAGCAATAATGTGACTTGTCTTTTTATAGCGTCTCCCATGTTTCCTACACCATAAAACAACTAACCAACAACAACATAACTAGTCCTTTGTCTTTACTCATGCTAAACCAAAAAATACCACCACCGCCACTGGAGTCAGAGACACCCCCGGCAACGGAGGGCCCCTTTTCCCTCTTCCGGCCCTCCTCCGCCTTTCCCCGGCGATCCAAGACCGGAGGCAGCACCGGGATCCTACGCCTTCTGAAGATGATTCCTTTGCTCACCACCGGCTGCAAGATGGCGGCCTTACTTGGCCGGCCGAACAAAGCCCTGTCCTCCGGCCGCAGCGGCGGAGCCGCCATCATCACCCTGTTCGGCTACCGTCGTGGCCGCGTGAGTTTAGCCATGCAGGAAGACCCCAAGTCCGCGCCCGTGCTCCTCCTCGAGCTCCCCATCCTCACCAGCTCGCTCCACCGCGAGATGGCCTCCGGGCTCGTGAAGATCGCGCTGGAGACCGAGGGCGGCGGCGGCGGGGAGGCAGCGGAGCAGAGCCGCAGCGGGCGGCGGCTGGTGGACGAGTGCGTGTGGGCGGTGTACTGCAACGGGCGGAAGGCGGGGTTCTCGACGAGGAAGAAGCAGGAGTCGCAGGAGGAGCGGCAGATGATGAGGCTGCTGCGGGGCGTGTCGATGGGAGTGGGGGTGCTGCCGCCGGCGGCTGAGGAAGCTGCCGCGCCGTCGGAGGGGGAATTGACGTACATGAGGGCGCGGTTCGAGAGGGTGGTGGGATCGAAGGACTCGGAGGCGTTGTACATGATCAACCCCGACGGCACCGGCGTCCCTGAGTTGAGCATCTTCCTTGTCAGGCTCAATAATTAGTGTGAATTTTAGTGATAATTGGTAGAAGTGGTTTCATTCAGCTACTGTTATTCTGTGCACACATATATATTAGCTAGTTTTGATGGGTTTGTTTAATTGCCTCTCTCTGTAATTTGTGTGTGTGTGTGTGTGTATTGTAGCTATATCGATCTAACAACATCTCTTGGGATGCCTCTGTTGTAGTTGTTTTCTGAACTTAACTAGCTCTACAGATTTTCAGCATGCAGCTCATTGTCGATCACTAGTTAGTTGAGAGTTTACTGTCACTTATTATGACATTTGAGAAGAAACTAACCATGAATATAATGCATTTTGGCCATTTAAATTAGAAATTGATGGACAAAATAAAAAATGAATGTATTAGAGAGAGTTATGGAATAGAAATTATATATTTAAGATGATAGGTATATTTACTTAGATGATTAATAAATATATGTGAAATTATGATAAATATATATTATAAAATTTGATTATTATTATTATTTATTAATTTTGTAGTAATATATTTCAAATATTTTTTACATCAGGAGACATAATAATGATTTGAGTCAGAAAGGTATTTTAAATGAATCAAGACACGGACCTTATTTCACTACAAATAAAAAAATAGCATTCCCGAGGGAATGCACCGACTGAATTCCATCGGTAAATGTACTTACCGATGGAATTTCGACAGAATTTTCTCTGTCGGCGTGAAATTCATCGGTAAGGAATTACCCATGGAAATTTTGTACTGTTGATAATATTTTCGACGGAATTTTATTTCTGTCGGAAAATCGTTTCGATAGATTGAAAAATTCCGTCGGAAATTTCCGACGGAAACCGTAATTCCGTCGGGAATTTCCGACGGAAATCGGAGTTTTTCCGTCCGAAATGTCTTGGATATTTTCCGACGGAATTTAATTCCGTCGGAAATCCGTCGGTAAATAAAAAAAATTAAGATTTAATTTGTATTTGGGTAATACCATAGATACATTTTACAATAAGAATACAAACAGAGATAACAACAATCCAGTCAAACACATGTGTCTAGATCAATCACTAGATCACATTCATAACCATCACATTCACTAGATAACAACCATCACATTCACAACATCAATCACATTCAAAACAATATACAAATCATCACATTCACTAGATCAATCACATTCAAAACATCTATACATAAAACCAGAGTCGGCCCTTCTCCTTTGAAGGCCCTGGGCGAAAATATAAATTATGCCCTAATTTTATCTTCCTACTTCTTCAAAAAACAAACTTTTACATAGAATATATACACCTAAAACAATCACAAAGATAATTTATTTAAAATATTTTTTTGATGCGCTTTTAAACATAAAATCACAAATAATAACATATTTTTAAAATATTCTTTTTAATATATAAAATTACTAATCCATTTAATTATATTGAGATAAGATTTTATTAATTTTAATTTTAAAAAATTTCTTTTGACAAATAGATGTCACTGTTACGAATTGTAATAATATTCTATAAATAATCATCATATTTGGAACGATTTGTTTTTAAAAACTTTAATATTTAAATGAAAGATTATTTTTTATTTGTTCCATGAGATTCACTTACTTGAAATTGTTTGAAATCAATGAAAACTTACTAAATTGTAAAATAGAGTTTGCGACTCTCCCCCCTCTACTATAGACTGAGATGCCTGAGCGATTCTCTCGGTCATTTCCACCTATATTGTAAAATAGAACATGATTAAAAAGTAATTCGATGAAAAGTACTAAAATGTAACTAAAATAAACACTAAGTAATCTTCTTACATGGATGGCTGCAGAACGAGAATCTATGAATGTGTCATCTTTTGTTTTGTGGGTCCTCACAAAGACCTCCATACTGGTGAGCGGTCGAGCTAGTTCTCGTTCCTGTATACAAATATATATTAGGCAAATACCATACAAGTATGGTAATAAATGAAAATTATATTTTGTGCCAACATTAAATTAAACTCACCAAACCAAGAGCATGTTTTACCATGGATTTGGAACCAGACGTATGTTAAGAAGTTCCGGTACTCGGACCACCTGGCTCGGTGTTTCTATTAGCTTGAGCCTTATCGACATTTTCTTTCCAACTCTGTTCAGCCCAGGTGGTCGTCCATGCACTCCATATCTTCTCAGAAACATACGTCGATTTTATGCTCTTTCGTCTGATATAATAGAGGTAGTCTTTGTAAAACTTCCCACAATAACTATTCCATGTCGCTTTAAATATTTCCTCCTGGCCCTCCTCCCATGTATATCTTCTACAATTATAAATTGAAAATTTAGTATATTAATGGGTAAATACAATATAAAAATCAAATATATATTGATTTTACTTACTACAAATTCATTGTAATAAAATGTCTTCGTTTCATGATCTACATGTCTCCATGTCGTAGATCTGCATGCTCGTTCCTTGAATTTGCTTGTGATATAATTAGAAATCCTATGACCATCTGGAGTAAAACTGCATAACAAACAATAAACGTATTAATAAGCTATTAAAAATAATATATGAACGTTAATTACAGCTAATAATAAATACTTACACATCTCCAACAACGCGTAAAACTCAATAGCCGGCATGGGGAATCACTGCCTCCTGGTCAGCCATAGAAATGTCTACAAAATAATATATAACAACACATCATAATAAAGGTGAGTAACAGGGTAATAAAAATACAAAACAATATTAAAGCATAACTACTAGATGAACAATAATGACACTATTTATATATCATTAGCATCGATGTCCTCCTCACTAGACTCTGATAGTTCAACAAGATTCTCACTGCTGGACATCTCTTCATCATCTATATCCTCGTAAGTCACATTAACATCTACAAGTAAATCAGACGTGAATGGAAGTTGTGAATCAATTAAATGTCTCTCTATTTAGTCATTCTGAAATGCATCATGATTTTGAGCAGTGATGGTGTTTGACATTTCTATAGTCGAGCGAGGCTTCATTCGACAAACAGATAACCATTCACTAGATCTCCTTCTTTTCCTAGGGTATTCAAGATAAAAAAAACCTAACTTGCTTGTACCCCAAAAATAAAAGGTTCAATATTACTGGTTAGACCAGGAATCAGTACAGTAAGGAGCATAAATTCATCTTTCATACACATCCATGGAGGTAAATTATAAGGTGTCAATATTTCTGGGCAAGATGAATATTGCTGTCCCGACTGACCAAATGGCTGAAAACCATCTGCAGAAAGGCCCAATCTAACATTTTGAGGTTCCATTGCAAATGAAGAATATACAGTATCAAGATGTTTCCATACAGGGGAATCACAAGGATGACACATAATACCCGCTTCATGCTCATGCTCATGATGCCACACCATGTAGCTTGCTGTAGCGGTAGATGCATATAAGAGTTGAAGTCTAGCAGTTAATGGAAAATAATACATGACTTTCCATACAATATTTTTCTTCTTCTTCCCAATGCACTCAGTGTTTCCATTACATGTTAATTTCTCAAAAATCCAAATCCTAGGTTCATCGATGGGTTTCGGCCAAAATTCATTGATAAACCTAGAGAGTTCTAATCGAACTTATTTCAAGTGTTATAGGTTTCTAAAATGCCCCAGAATTTATATGTGTCCAAAGCTATCCGGTTAAACTCATTAATAACAATGATCAAAAGATTTTCAAAATTTCAGACATTAGGCAATTAACATATATACATGACCTATCGTATGGATGTTAGAATTAGGCATGAAAACCATAAAAACCTTTAATGTCCTACTCTCTTCCATTTAATGTTAACTTTTCAGAAATTAAAATCCTCTAGGTTCATCAATGAAATCAGGCAAAATTCATTGATAAACTTAAAGGTCTATGATTTAACTCATTCGAAGTGCTACATGTTTCTAAAATATCTTAGAGTCTATATGTGCCCAGAGTTATCGTGTTGAAGTTATTAATAATAGTCATCAGAAGATTTTTAAAGTTTTATGCTTTAAGATTATTAACACATATACATAACTTATCGTATGGATGTTAAAACTAGGTATGGACATCATAAATACCTTCAAGTCACTATTCTCTTCCATTACATGTCAACTTTTCATAAATCTAAATCTTCCTAAGTCCATCAATATATTTTGATCAAAACTCATTGATGGATATAGAGAGTTTTAATTGGATTCATTCCAACTCTTGTGTTTTGAAGTACCCCGAAGTTTATATATGTCCTCCTTTACTATTTGAAGGCCTTTCCAGCAGTGCTGAAAATGTTTTGTAACTTTCACAACTCTGTTGTTAAAGGTGTCAAAAATGAATCCGACCCGCTAACCTAACCCGTGTCGACTGGAAAAATATCGAGTTAGGATTGAGGATTTTCGAGTTCAGGTTGGGTTTAGGTCGGAGGTTTTTGGGTTGTGTTAGGATCGTGTCGGGTTTGAGTTGACCTGCGTTAACCTAAATTTAGGGTTTAGGGGTTTTTCGGATTAAATCAACTTTTATTTTGAAAATTAACATGCTTTATGTTATAATAGTAGAAGGTTAACATGACAATGATAAAATATTAAAATAAAAGTGAATAATTATAGGCAAAATAGTTTTATAAATGACTTTTTTAATCAGGTTGGTTAGTTTATTTGGGTTGGTCAGGTTCTTCGAGTTTGAGTTTAGGATTTTCGGATTGTGTTCAGGTTCCGGTCGGATTCAGATTAAGATTTTTTTATAATATCCTTGCTTCGACTCAGCCTAAACCCATCCAAATTAATACACCTATCTGTAGTCATATTCTTCTAAAAACAACACTATATTGATGTCGATCTTGAGAAACTAGCACCAGTCTATATGAAAAGAACAAAATATTGTGGTGTTGATTTTCAAATCAACACCACCATGATCCTGCATTTCAAAAATCAACGCCACTATGAAAAAAATTATTTTTTACTTTTTATTAGTTTTAGTTTTTATTAAAATTTTAAAATTTAAAATAAAAATGATAAATTTAGAAGATTATCTTGGGTTTAATGATTAATTTAAAAAAAATAATTTGAATGATTAATGTCATTTATATGAAAGGCATTGATAATATAATTAAATTTTTATTTTTTTTACCTTGACCGGTTCAGTTTAAGTAGGAAAAATTCATTAGAAAAATATTGAGTTAGGATTGAGAGTTTTCGAGTTTGAGTTGGATTTAGGTTGGAGATTTTGGATTGTGTTAGGATTGTATTAGATTTGGATTGACCTAGGTTATTCTGAATTTAAGATTTAGGAATTTTTCTGGGTTCAATAAAATTTTTATTTTAAAAATTAAGATGTTTTATCTATATAATAGTAGAAGGTGTAGGATCACGTAGCGTCGGCTGGAGAGAGATGAATAACGATGCAAGTAAAACTTAATCTCTTGCTTTCTCTTAGCAAGGAGACACTATTATATGAAAAGAATACTAAGCATAAAGAAAATAAGAAACACAAAGAATTACTTGATTTGTAACCTAGGTGGCTGTCAATCCAAGACAGTGGAAGCTCAATTAGCAAATGCTCTTTCGATGAAGGTGGAGTAACCTCTTACAGTAGTTTGAAAGCTTAGAACTAAACAGTGAATACAAAATGGAAAGTACAGAGTGTCTAATCTTATTTCGAGCTCCAAAGGGTTCTATTTATAATGTTCAAAAAAAATTAGTCATTATTGACGTGGCAGGTACCAAGCGCTTGGAGGCAGTCCGAGTGCCTGGAGTTTGGTCAACCCTGATATGGTGTCCCACTCCAAGCGCCTTGAACTACTCCAGACGCCTGAAAGGGTTCTAGGCGCTGGGATCCGGGTGCCTGGATCAGATCTGAGCGCCTGAGATCTGGGCCCCTTACCAAGTCCAAGATCTTGGAATTGTCAACTTCGAGTTGATCATTCAGTCGATTGATGCTTGGGTGATGCTTCGATCCTCCGGAGTTGAGCTCACTCGAACCTAACTCTAACCTTCTCCTCGAGTAGTTTTCCGCCCGACTTCTCGTCCCTCAGATGTCGCGTATGTTCCTCTAACTTATCGGTGTACATTTCCACAATGTCTCATTCATCGAATGCATCGAGCCTCTAGACTCGCTTCCCTTGTCATCTTTTTCGCTTGTTGCATCTTCCACTCGACTTTTTATGCTCCTAAGTTCCTGCACATATAAACATAAGGAATTAAACAAAATAGGACATACCTTAACTTGGTTGACCACATCAAAAATTAATCCGAAATACTTACAGAAGGCAATGCTGAAGTATTGAGATAAAAGTGATAATTATAGGGAAAATTGTAAAAAAAATCTTTTTAAATCGGGTCAAGTGGATTATTCAAGTTGGTTGGGTTATCCGAGTTCACGTTTAGGGTTTTTGGGTTGAGATTTTTTTTTATAATATCCTTGCTTCAACCATACTCCAACCCATCCAATCCATCTGAATTGACATCCCTTTGGTGTTGATCTTGGAGACCAACACCATCCTACATGAGGAGAATAAAATATCATGGTGTTAATTTTTAAAAATCAACATAATTTTTTAAATAATTTTTTTTATTTTATTAATTTTATTCTTTTGTAATTAGATATTTAAAAAATAGGAAAAAGATTATTTTTTATTTTTACTTGTTATTATTTTTTAGGTTGTTATTAAAAATTAAAAATAAAAATGAATAAATTTAGAGGTGTATCTTGCGTTTAGTGATTAAATATTAAAAAAATTAATTTAAGTCATCAATACCTTTCATATGAAAGTCGTTTTTATTTTTTTTTATATCTTGACCCGTACAATTTAAGTTAGAGAAATTGGCACGGCAAGAGATGAAAGATCAAAAAGGTATTAGGTTAACTTTTGACAAGAGGATATCATGGGAAATAAGTGTGCCCTCTGATAATTCTGAAAGTGGAGTGCTTTGGGAATTCCATAACTCACCTTTTACTAATTTGTCAAAATTAAAGAATATGAATCGATAATTCAAATAAAGCTATGTATCAGTCTATGGCCTGAATTGCTTCATTTTTTTTTATACAAATATTATTGGTCAAGAGTATGAATTAATAACATAAAATTTAATATGAATAATGTGATATTTTTTATATACATGTCTGATTGTCACTTGGACATCGGTGATGCCCTCCGTCGTCGTTCCGAACCAAATTATAACCTGGGAGGGGCACGGTGAATCCGTCAAGGATCGTTACAATTGAAATGCTACATCATTCACGTTGAATTTCACATTATAAATTCACATTGTGTGATCCTGTCGCGAAGCGAGGTGGAAGTCCCAAGGGCCGGATGGTCTTCCGAGTGGCACGAGCTGCTGAGGTGGCGTCGACCTGATCTCGACCTGGGTCAGGCTTGCAAGACAACGACCGTTAGCAAACCCGCTGGGGAGTTTCTCCGACAAGACACTCCGACGGTCAAGTCAGTATTCGCAGGAAAAAGATAGTAGAGCAAATGGAAACACGGTAGTAGAGAGAGCTCGCGCGCATACCTGCGGAATGAGGAGTGGAGGGCTTATATAACCGGGGGAGCTGACACCCTCCTGCCCGTGTCGACGAGATAGGGGTGTGGTACCTGTCAGCTCGTATGAGAGCACTTGAAAGTACCGCGGCATGGCGCGGGGTACGTGGCCAGTACGAAGGTATTGAATCGGCGGGATAACCGCGAGGTGTGTCATAAATGAGTAAGACGCATAGTACCCCGACGTCAAGATCGTATCCCGGATATAATGGCATAGGGCGGCGTAGGGACGATCTAGTCCGTAGCCCGAGCGCCGACCGGGGGGTCTGAGTGCCGAGTACCGGGTCAGGTAATGGCCAGGGAGCGTGGGCCGCCAGGCGTCCGACTAAGAGAGTTGAAGCGCAAGGTACACCCTGAGTCGGGGGTCTATTGGGCTATATCTGTCTGGCTCTGTCGAGGTTCCGTGGGTTGTCGAATCTATGGGTGCTGAGGGAGCCTGGGTTGCCACGTGTCCAATTGGATTGCACGACCTCGACCGGGATCAGGGTACGGGTTTAGCCGACCAAGTGAAGCGACGCTCGGGGTCGACCGACCGACCCTGCCCCGGGGTCGGGGTGTCTCCTGGCTCATGGAACCTCTTGATGAGGTCTCCGTCGACCCTTCTACTGGGCCTTTGTTGTGCCAGATTAATTGGACGAGTTACCCGTAAATAAGGTCGGGATCATTATGTATCAATTTTGCTTGTTTTAATAAGGGCGATGGGCGATCATATCCTCTAATGAGTTTTCATGCATGCCAGCAAATTCCGGAATGAATCCATTATATATCGGCAATTTACCAAAGGGCGTACCTAAGAATTGGTATTTATCAAAAGACGTACCATGGTTTCAATGTTACCAAAGGGCGCACATATTTTAGTAAACTTCCTCTTATACCCCTACCGTCAAGTACTACATGCATTTCTCTTTCTCATTCTCTTTCTCTTTCTCTTTCTCTTTATCAGTAACGAATTTCGAGACGGACCATAAAGAGATGTTACTTTATATTTTGATTTTTATATTATGGAACCTTTCTCAAAACAAAAAAATATTGAAATTAATTAAAATATTTTTATTAAATTAAAACTAAAAGAACATTTCAGCCACCCACGTTGGGCCTGAAATGGTTCCATTTCAGGCCCAACGTGCCCAATATTACGGGTCTTTTCTCGATTCTTTGTTATTACATTTTAACACCTCGGAGAAGTCCAAATAAACAATGGATAGCAAATTTGAACTCCTTGTAACCTCAGAAATCGACAGGAACTGAAATTTTTACAATCGGAGCTCTCTATGTCAATCAGTGGCCTTTTAGGGTCATTGAGCCTGAAATGGAAACATTTCAGGTCCAACGTGGGCCTGAAATGGTTCCATTTCAGGCCTAATGATCCTAAAAGGGCTAATGTGTCAAAATCCACTGATTGACCTAGAGAGCTCCGATTGTAAAAATTTCAGTTCCCGTGGATTTCTGAGGTTACAAGGAGTTCAAATTTGCTATCCATTGTTTATTTGGACTTCTCCGAGGTGTTAAAATGTAATAATGAAACATCGAGAAAACACCTTTAATAATGGGCATGTTGGGCCTGAAATGGGCACGTGGGCCTGAAATATTTCCATTCCAGGCCCAACGTGGGCCTGAAATGGTTCAGGAACCAATGACATTAAAAGGCCTAATGTGTCAAAACCCACTGATTGACCTAGAGAGCTCCGATTGTAAAAATTTCAGTTCCTGTGGATTTCTGAGGTTACAAGGAGTTCAAATTTACTATCCATTATTTATTTGGACTTCTCCGAGGTGTTAAAATGTAATAATAAAGAATCGAGAAGAAATCACACATTAGGCCTTTTAGGGTCATTGGACCTGAAATGGTTGGACACCTATTGCATTAGTGATATCTAATATATGGGAGCGGACAACTAATGCGTTCCACTTATTGAACAGGGCCTATGGTCGGTCCGTGACCCCTGGATGCCGAAGGCGTCCTTGGGGTGATCTCGTAGTTCTTACGGGGTGGAGACGACGGGGTCGGTCCATGGATTTTCTTTCCTTTTGCCACATTTCGCTCAAAGGGTTGAAGGTGTAGGATCGATGCACGTGAGAGGGGGGGTGAATCACGTGACTTTTTTAAATTTAAATCAGAGTGCTTTAAAAAGCGTGCACAGCGGAAATGAAAGAAACGAAAAACGAACACACAAACACGAACGATTTTTACTTCGTTCGGAGCCTTCGACGACTCCTACTCGAAGGCCCAGGTCCCTCGGACCTTTCCGTTGGGCAATCCACTAAAACTCTCTACCGGGAAACACCGATAGAGTAGGCGAGTACAAAGGAATTGAAAGTGTGACAACCCCACACTTTCAAGTAATTAAATGTAACAATCTGTATATTAAAAAATTATCTTTTTACCGACGTCCGGAGTAGGTTGACTCTTTCGGGGCAGCTGGACGTCGTCGGCTCGAAGTGAAGCGTTTCCGGAGCAAGGCGCGAGCGTAGAAGAACTTGGAGGCTTTGGAAGAAGTGTTGTTCTGAAGAAGAGGGTCGAGGGCCCTTTATATAGGGCTGGGGGCGCCCGGGATGCTCGGGGCGCCCCCCACGTGGCGTTCGATCCGTTGCACCCTTCGGTCAAGCCTGATCTCTTCATCTTCGGGATCTGCTTTGACCGGGGCGCCCGGAGCGCGCGGGGCGCCCGGGTTGACCGGTCAAAGCCTCATCTCCTTGGCTTCGCGAGGGCGAGCTTCGGCAGCTGGCAGTGAGGTGGCACTGGGGGCGCCCGCGACATGCGGGGCGCCCGACGCGCGCGGGGCGCCCGAAACATCCGGGGCGCCCCCAAATGTGCTGCTGTCGGGGCGTTTACTTGCTCTGCTGACTTTGGGTTGACTCTGGGGCGCCCGAAACATCCGGGGCGCCCTGCTCAGTTACTGCCTCACTCCTTTGAGGCTCTCTGAGCTGCAGAAACACAGTCCTTCGGTCCTGCATCCAGGGTTAGTCCAAAACAGCAATTAATAAGTTAATTTACACAGCCTTGGCTGTCTTGGTTCTGACTTTGGGTCTCCAAAATGGAGCCCTAGGTCGAACCGACGCCTAATGTTCCCTCAAGGGGAACGCGTCCTCACTGGTTCGCTCCTCCAGTGACTTACCTCACTTACCTTGTGCAGCTCTACTTGACTTCTTGACCCACCAGGACTTCCTGCCAAGGCTCAACCACCTTGGTCTTCCTGCCAAGTCTCAACCAACTTGGTCTTCAGCCAGTTGTCAGGTCCCGCGGACCCAACTGGACTTCCCGCCAGGACTCAACCATCCTGGACTTCAGCCTGGTGTCTGGTCCTAAGTCTTTCAACCCTGCACACTTAGTAAAGGGGTTAAACACTAACAACCCTAACTTTAACCACTTTGTCATACATCAAAACCCGAGTTTGACCGTTAGTGCAAACTGCACCAACAGAAGGGAGATAGTGCATCAAGCTATTCGCAAGGGCCAACTTGATCCTCTTCCCCAGAGATCCCAGATGAGGGAACCCTAGGGGAGCCGCCGACTCCAACTATCGTCCATGTACGATCCATACTAGATCTGACCAACTGCCCATCCTACCTCCTCTACGTTCTTGACAGCCCATCTTTTTGTCTCAGTAGAGTCTTTCAGTGACATGTTTCGG